>OZ026620.1:54864206-55296706 GCA_964020975.1 Hermodice carunculata
GACTCCAGAAAAGTATCACGGATCTCTGCTGGTTGACCGGGAGGTCGATAGTAATTACCTATCAGAACTGGCCCACGTTGGGTCGAGATTTCCACCCAGATACATTCACAGTTTGGACCTTCGAGATCGAGACGCCGTGTACTAGGTAAGCATGTATGTATGTAAGTTAAGAGGCCGCCTCCTCTCCCGGTTGGGCGGTCTCTTCTGAAGGGAGGAATGTCTGAACAGCCCCAAAGATGAATACATTATCAGTGTCTGGCAAGTCCTCACTACCTTTCAGGAGAATATTTAGTAAAATGTCACTACAGCACTGAACTATTAAAGTCGGATTTACACCTGGAGCGAGTAAGAGTGTGCAGAACTGTTTTTCAGAGATTTTAAAATCTTTTCCACATCATTTACTTGCACTTGAAATATAGACAGGCGGTCCTCAGTTCGGAAGGCAAGGTCGGGCAAGGGCAAAGGATTGTCATCATGCGGAGTCTTACACTGATCAGCAAAATACTTGTTGAAGGTCACTGACTTCTCAATATCAGAAGAAATATTCCTTCCACCGTCAATAAGAGTTGGTATGTTTTGATAAAGTTTGTGACCGAGAATAGATTTGCTAAGGTTCCACCACCTTTTAGAGTTTATTTCTCTTGAGTCTAGTTCAGATCGGAGTTTGGTAAAGTAAAGACGAATGGAGTTTTTAATAGCGTTGACTGTAAAGTTACGTTTCCGTTTGTATAACTGAAAGAGGCGTTCAATATTTTGAGTAGTGAGGAGCGTGTGAGGCCGAGGCTTTTGTGTCTGGCATTTATATCTGTTCCACGCGCGATTGCGCTGCCTTATTAGCCTCTTGATAATACAGTTGATCCAGGGCTTGTCCCTGGGTCGAATAGTGACCACGCGGAACGGAATAAACTGTTTACACGTGGCAATAAATAGGTCTGACCAGTATGACACAGTGTCACTTATGGAGTCAAAAACTGTGAAACCAGTTTCCCAAGGAGCATCAGGGAGTACATTGTTCAAGTTGACAAAATCAGCCCTCTTGAATTTCGAGACAGTGCGTTTAAAGGGGCGATCCTTGTAATGATTCACAGAAAAAGAGCAAAAGACGACAGAATGATCAGAAGAGGATATAGGAGGAAGTACGCCGGAGTTAAGGATATAACCAGGGGAGTCAGTTATCATGAGGTCTAGTAGGTTTGCAGAGTACTAATAATAAAAACGGCAATAATAAAAGGAGGGCCTACTTTTCAGATGTATGATATGATCCGTACATCCATTCCAGCAGAATCAAGGGATGTTGAAAGTTTAGTTTAAACATATTTATTTCAACTGGATCTCCCTATGGTACATCGAGATTTCACTAATCGAGGGGTTTTCCAGAACATGGAGTGACACACAAAATGTATATTACAAAACACACAGGACAAAACAAAGGACAAAGGTACCCAATGAACAGAGAAGCTGTACACATGCTTCAGATTTGTACCCTGCATACAAAAATTACAATAGTTAAAGTCACCAAAATGCAAAACAAAGCAAAATAGTTCACTACAGGTAGAATGTACACATATACGTCCCTGAACACAATAATAGGGATTAGCGATAGGAAATTTCATAAAGGACGTTTAGGAAGTAAGATTATGTAAATTATGTTGAAAGGAAGCTGTCAGCGTCGTAGAATAGTTTCCTGGGTGCCATTTGCATGTAGACAAGAAATCAACCGTTTTAAATCAAACATTTTGGAAGTACCGTTGGCGGTGACATGGTAACATGACATGTGACCAAAAAATTGGACAAAGAGAAGGAAAATAGAAGTGACGTAGCATACATGTAACTTGAAAAACCGAAAAAAACCCAAAAATTAAAAACACATACATAACAGGAAATAAAGTAATATCGGTACCAAGGTACGGGCCGTATATGAAAGTTGACTCTCTTGGTTTACAGAGTATTTGGAATGGAAACATATCGAAATATATGCAACATTTGCAAGACTAAATGAAGTAAAGGTCGTAATACCAATATATACTGGACCATTTTCAAAGTAACACAAGTGCAGATAAATATAACCTCGATCTAGGCAAGGTAACAATAATTTACAGAATGTAAACTGATTTAACGTGAACATGCGCTGGTATGACCGCTCTCACTCAAGCATTTAGTCATGTTGCTAGATCCAGCGAACATCTCACACATAATAGAGTTAGTGTGCTTTGAAATTCTTGTTGGTATAAAAATGAAACCACTGTTTACTTGAATGCCAAAAGTAAACATGGATTAAAAGCAGGTTGCAACTTGGACAGTGGTTCATGTCAGGTCATGCACATTACATATATAAGTTAACCTCGAACAGCTGACCGTCGAACAATGTATACCATCAATGGCTGTTGTTCTCAATCACTAGACGTGCGTTTTTTATATTATTTCAGGAACTTTGGGAAGGATCGTAAATTCCGATTGATTCCCACCTATTGATACGTTAATTTAACTTAAATAATTCCTCTTAGACTGAGTAACAAAGCTTCTTCAGATATCTATGAAGCCACATGTCCATTGAAACAGGATTATCACGTAATTCGTTAATTGTAAGAGTGACACATTCGTCAAGAGGGATCATTTGATATCCCTGCCAAATCAAATTAGGAGAGATATCAGGTGACCCCTTTTGACTACTGGTGCCACCTGGGGAATAAAATGTTCAAGGCTAATCTCTTTATGCACATGATAAAGTTCTACTTATATAACAGGATTATCACGTAATTCGTTAATTGTTAGAGTGACACATTCGTCAAGAGGGATCATTTGATATCCCTGCCATATCAAATTAGAAGAGATATCAGGTGACCCCGTTTGACTACTGATGCCACCTGGGGGAATAAAATGTTCAAGGCTAATCTCTTTATGCACATGATAAAGTTCTCCTTATATTTCCTCAAACTCATTTATCGCTACCAGTATATATCTCATTACAGGAATGAGCGATGGTTTCCATCAGCTGTTCAAAGATGTTCTTTCGGCCCAAATTATGTCTCAGGCCGAGAAACAACGCACAGAGGACCCACTTCGATACACTCTCTTACCTTCAGAAGAAAAGAAGTTGGTAGACGACTTACTACATGGCAGTCTTCCCTCATGCAGGTTACCAAAGATCAAATCCAGAGTAGTGCGACTCTTCATCAGTTCCACATTCACAGGTTCTTCAACTTTTGTTTCCAATCTAACATTGACTATCTTTAAACGTTCTATGTTATATGGCTCGATCAGGTCAGATGTTGTCTGAGGATCAGACTGCTTGTTGGGTCTGCAGGACCACGAACCAAAGACCGTCGTTAACTAGAAAAGGTGAAATGCAACATCAACATTTTACAGTAAAATTTGCTTTTGCACACACACTTTTCTTTTTATACTGCAGACGAGTTTATATCTTTTACATCATTTAATTTTTATATTTCGTCGTAATTTACCTGGTATTTGTAGACAAAATAGATTAAATTATTATAAAAACATTAATCTATTATTAATATCAGTGCTCCAGGTTATTTTTTAATAAATTGTGTGTATTTTACATATGGCTTTTCAGTGAATGGAGGTAAATGTACACACATAGATCTCATGGATCAGTATACAAGTGTCATCTGTGAAGTATGAGTGTATCTCCTTGCAGGATAAACGCTGTGCCGTATTCTATTGGACAGTCAAATACTGCAATTTATATATATTTGAACTACTATTATGCTCACGAGTTTATGAAATAATCCCGCTTCACTTTTTCCATGGCTGTATTAACACTTATATTCTATATGAATATTCAATATCTATTTCCTTCCAAATTGACTAAGATTTAATAAACTATATTAACAATGAATTTTCCTCTAACAGAAATCTTTTTGCAGACTTCAAATCTTGTAACAAATTATCTAACTTGTAGATATGGCTGAGGAAAGAAATGCCTTAATGGAACTGGTGTACCCAAAACTCAAGGAGTATTGCAAAGAGAGACATGGTATAGAATTTCAGGTGAGAAATAAAATTGTGAAACTTCCTGATTGGGGGCTCCAGCCGCCCAGAGAGAAGAGATCGGCCAGGTATGAACGAGGCCGCCCTGTGCAGTGGGATCCTTCATTAACATGGTTTCACTTTATCCTAATTATAGCTACACTGTATTCCAATTAAAATTGAACAAAAACAAAAACAAAAACACACACAAAAAAACACACCCCCCCCCCAAAAAAAAACCCCGTGTTGGTCTATTACTGTGGCATGTCTCCGTTCAATGAAGAAAAAAGCATTGTTTCCTTGTGTAATAGGGTATTTTCATCATTTTGAGGCCAGTACAGCTATAATTATTGGATAAATTGCTTTAATGGTCGGATAAAAAGTTTCAATTTATAATAATAATGATAATAATGATGATAATAAAAATGATGATGATGATGATGATGATGATGATGATGATGATGATGATGATGATGATGATGATGATGATGATGATGATGATGATGAGGAGAAAGTTTTAAAAAAGCAGAATTTTAAAGAATCATGTTTTACGATGAAGATGGCAAACGAAACGTACTGAACACCGAAGGAAGAAGAAGAAAAACAAAAATCGTGACACTATGTGGAGGTGTCCGGGAAACTAGCAATTGTAAAGCCATTGATTGGAACAGGTTTACAGCGGTTTTGTAAGATTTTGCACATGCTATAAGAGACGTTTGCTGGAATACGTGACGTAATATATCCGCGTTTATGACCCATGATTAATGTAAGCTGATCCTTAAGAGTTTACTTTGGTTATGTTTCTAGATAGTGGACATGCGATGGGGAGTGCCCCCCACAGCTAGAGATGATCATTCCACCATGGACTTGTGTTTGAGCGAAGTGCGAAACTGCCAAAGTCATTCAGTGGGACCTTGTTTTGTGGTATGTGTACAGAGCCGTTATCCTAATACACAAAATGACACATGTAACACTCCTCTTAACAGTTACTAACAGTTACCTTTGGCACTGGCTTTGAGTTTGCACAAAGATTAGAGACAGTGGTGCTTCATGCTATTTTGCACTCCCAAGGCTCTTTCCTGATGTTTTCGGTGAACTATACAACTTGTGCATGCAGCCTTGTGTTGTAACGTTGTGAATGAGGCAGTGCGATTCTAACTGCTGTCAAAACTCATCAGGTACAATATTTCAATTCCATTTCGTGCCACATAATGAACTATATTCTACTCAATGTGCCGTCAGCGTATTCTTCTATATTTGAATGTTCTTTAATTCAGAGTCATTGTTTTTTAAATTATCCTGCAGAACTTATTCAGTTTATAAGTACCGTTTTTAAAGTTATCTTGTACACGTGAGATCATGTGACATTTTCAATTTAAACCTATCACGTTCGTCAGAGTGAATGTACAGCGTTTCACATTATTCTGCACGTGTGGCTTTTACTGATTACCCTGGGCACGTTCTTTCTAGCTGTACATGTTGGTGGTCCCTTTTAAAACTTAGAAAAATAATGGTGTCTTCTATATAGAATAAAAAATTCCCAGTAGGATCATCATATTACGGACAAACAGGGTACACTACTCAGGCAGATGATGACCAAAGTCCGGTGGATTTTAATGGCGTACCAAAATGTGGCACATTCATTCGTCACAGCAACCACCAGGCCCTCGTTTGGAAGAAAGACATTTCTGATCAGAATAATTAGCATAAGTAAACACAAAGAAACAGATCAAAGATGTCATTTGTACCCTTCTTGGCATTTGAGGTGCTGGAGATGTGACTTGCATTTATCTTTAAGCATGCTGTAACCATCATGTAACATTTATCCACTTTAGACGGTGTAAGAATGATTTGTACAATAAAAGGCATCTGCCATAATTTGTGGCATAAATTTTTCGATGCTTGAAAAATCCACCTTTTCAAATTAAAAAAAATTAGGACCAAAAAGAGATCAGCATGTTTTGTGTCAGAAGTATATTTTTCTGAATGTAAGCCAATGGAATAGCTGTAAATTGCAGTCCTCCAGGAATCAAAAGAAAACATTTTGATACCAATTGTCACATTGATCGTGGTCAAAAGTGTAGGTGGATTTTCCGTAAAGATGTGACACCTACGGGTGAATTTGTTTTATCACTTCTCCGTATCATACCAACTTATTGGTCACATCATAACTATGGTCCATATTGTTGAAAAGAAATTGTGGTATAATATTTGTAGGGTGTTTTTTCTATCTTTCAATTCAGGCATTCATCGGCCAAAAGCATGGTAACAAGGTTTTACCACCTTGGATAAAAAGAAAAGAGTTTATGTCTCTCCGACAGGCTTTGGTGGAAATGAGCGAAGACGTCACGTTGTTGGACCAATGGTATTTGAAAGATTCAAATGCAAAACCAAGTGTTTGGGTTTTACAACCAATCAGCTCCATCCTTGGCAAGTATAAAGGGATTGTTCAAAATGTTCATGGACATATCTCAAGATTTCCCCAAAATGATCTTATCTAAGATATGATATGTGATACTTGCATTCACGTATAGCATTGAACCTTTTTTTCTTCTTCTTCTTCTTCTTCTTCTTCTTCTTCTTCTTCTTCTTCTTCTTCTTCTTCTTCTTCTTCTTCTTCTTCTTCTTCTTCTTCTTCTTCTTCTTCTTCTTCTTCTTCTTCTTCTTCTTCTTCTTCTTCTTCTTCTTCTTCTTCTTCTTCTTCTTCTTCTTTGGTGCAGTTAGCATGTGCGGGAAACGCACATGCTAACTGCACCAAATCCCCATTCTTAAAAAGACTGGTTCAATGGAGGCCGGTATACGTGAATGCCATAATCGATACGTCCAAGTTGATTATATGTACAGTTCCCATTTTCGGCTAGGTGGTTGGCACCGAAGGTTGCTGGTTTGAGATCTGGCTGTTCCGTGGTCACAAAATATACATATACCAATTTTCCGGTTTGGTACAAGTTTTAAGCTTGTATGAGATGTCCACCTTAATAAAACTTCCCCGAGAAGACTTCAATGATTATCTACCGCCATTTAAGATTTGAGTAGTGTCCGCCTGCCATTGGTAGTTTCAAATGTCAAATATTCTCATCCATGGGGAAGCCCTTTCTTTTTGTTGTTGATTCGTTTGGGTTTTTTTCCTTTGCAATATGTCAAGTATGGCAGGGGCTTGCCTTTTTTCAATCATTGTAATTTATTTGTTTTTAGTAGATTTTTGTATGACCTGAATGTGTGTTTAAGGCTCCTGGCTTGATAACAACTCGAAAAAGGTTATAAACTGTTGTCATTAAGTTGAACACTGTTGGTAGTCTAAACTGTAGCGATGGCAATGGCTTAGCCGGCTAATGTCTTCTAAATCCGAGCACTGGCTCGAATTTTTTTTAGTATCGGCTAATCCGTGGCTTAGCCGATGGCTGGTGGTAATGCTGTTATGGACAATATATGAAATAAATGTATAAAAAAGGCTACCTCTTTCGTGAAAACTAACTGTACACTGTTGTTTTATGTTTTAACAAAGAGGGGCGTGCGCCCTTAACTGAATAAGCATTCACCGTGAGAGCTGTTATGCTTCGCTGGCAACGCTTGCAAAGCAATTTTGCCGGTACCGGCGACGAGTGTGCCGTGCGAGCGCATTTTTTTCCGATGCAAGAAACATGATAAGTGAAAAAAGATCCAGACTCAACACGGAATCGGCGAAGATGCTCATAATTTTGCACGCTAATTTTCATAAAATTTGAGTCGTAATGAAAAGAATGATACTAGTACAATAATTCGTACCTTCGTCAGTACCAGTTGGTATCTGCATATAATGTCAATTATGGACTTCAGACGTACTCTCATAATGATGATGATGACTTATGGGCCCTACTTGCAAATGAAAATTAATTCTTCGTTACAGTATACTATATTTTTCTTTTGTTTTTCACTTTTTTTTTTATCTCACAATGTGCATGAAGCAGAGCCGCCTGAACCGTCGGCTCAAATCGGCGCGCGTGGGCGTGCGCCGGCTCATAGTATAGGTTGAGCTGGCTCTAGAAATTCTGGTGGGCTGCCATCTCTAGCAAAAAGGTGCCCTAAACTGTAGACTCTACAGTTTAGGGCACATTTTTACCCTACTCGTTAATGATTAAGCTGAAGGTCACGTGATCATTAAAAGTTTAATGCCCTCTTTAAAGTATAAAAACCTCATTGCTATCCAACAGGTAAACTTTTGGTTATTTAAAAAAAAAAATATTTTAATAAACTTTTTGTACGAAGGAAAATGGCCATCTTGGAATCGCAGGTTTCATGGACAGCTCATAGTGCATTACCGGCCATGTACCGACAAAAGTATTTATCATAAAGCTACAAAGCGTAAAATTGATTCGGTTAGACGTCTCGAAATTGGTCTTCTGGATATGAATCAGACAGATCAACGGTCCATTTCTACTATTGCAGACGATGAAACAGACTGGTGGGATATATCGGAACAACTGCTTAACATACTCACCAAGGGAGCCAATTATAGTGTTGAAAATGGAAACATGGAACGCAAAGTTCTGGACAGACTTGCAGCTTCAAGTGAGAAAACTGTGTCTTTTCCAGATATTTGTAGGATAAATTTCAATACTTGTGAAAGATAAGGTAAATGAGTAATATTGCATGATGAGGCCCACAGCGAAGTCAGTTGCTGCTGCTGCTCCTCCTCTTCTCACTACTACTACTACTACTACTACTACTACTACTACTACTACTACTACTACTACTACTACTACTACTACTACTACTACTACTACTACTACTACTACTACTACTACTAGTAGTAGTAGTAGTAGTAGTAGTAGTAGTAGTAGTAGTAGTAGTAGTAGTAGTAGTAGTAGCATGGTTACTGCTATAAGTTTCTGTAAAATACAACCATGCATTCAACCACGTAATTGTAAAAAGTGACACCACGCTATTCCAGTAGTTTGATATCCATTTTATAACTGTAACCGGTGATGCTGTACAAGCGGTGTCTGGTATATGTTTAATTAATAAAAAATTTAGCGAAGCTGCAAAGAGATCCTAATTACATGTCTATTTTTTGTACAATAGTCAGTCAATTAGACATGCCAAATTTGGATTCAATTGATAGAAATCAAATGATTCGTTCTCAGACTTGAGAGAGATAAATTTGAATTTGCTTATAAACCAGAATTTTCAACGGGGACAGGTACAAAAAGAGCAAATACAGGCAAATCCTTTAAATCACACCAGACGAGGAATTAGGACTATAAGCAGCAAAGTAAATACATAAATAAAATAAAAATAAAGTACTGAAATAAAAAATTAGAAAATTAAAATTAAAAAAAAAAAATGATGGGTCACAGCCTTTTTAAGTGTTAGGGCAAAATGTGTTCACAACTGAAAAAGATTAGGTATTGTTTATTTTTAATTCTGAGGTGATTTGGCCATGGGGGTATGATACGTCCTATAATAACCAGGTCTATGATGTGATGCATTTAACAACATTTGATCTTGACCTGGGTTGATGACCCCAGTTAATTTCCTGAATTTACATCGATGTCATATAGCGTAGGTGAACGCGTCCATCGGGAGATATGAAGCTTTCTTACCGCGGTAGTTTTGGTTCATTTGTTTGTTAAAATGTTCAGCAGTCCCGAATATACACAGGTCAGGCCTGTCAGTTGCAAGCTTTCAAATATTACAGCGAAAGCGACTGAAGAAGAAATGTTCTGCAGGTGCTAGATATCAGAATAATTTCAATATTTTTGACTCAATAAATATTAAATTAGTGCCAGAATGAAATATGAAAAACATTTACTGAGGGTAATAACATCGGCAAAACATCTGGGCCCATGTGTAGTTCAGAAAAAAAACTTGATTTATGATCTCATCTTTTTTCAGTCACAGAATTGGAAATCATGGAGGGTCTGCTAAATTTAAGTCAGAAGGAAAGAGAACGAAATTGTCTGTGTTTCACGAGGATTATAAGCGATTTAGAGCAAAACGTAGACAACGCATACATTGGCCAATATGCAAACCTTGTACCTGGCACCAAAACTATCAAACGTGAAGCCATGGATGCTATAACGAAGTTGCGTAACAATTATATTGAGGAAAAACTTCCCAATGAGAATATTTATCAGTCCAATATAAATTGGGCAGAACTACAGGGTAGTGACCAAAAAGGACACAGTCTGTACCTGGACAAAATGTGTAATATCTTTTACGAAAAAGTGAAAGGACTCATTGACGATAATGTAGAAAGACAATGCAACTTAATTGACGACGAATTACTGGAAGAGACTATGCGGCACTGGCATTATGTCAAAGCAAGATGTAACCCTTTCTTTGGAAGAGATATTATAATGGATCGGATTCAACAGTACGTAACTTCTGATTCTGACCAACCACTGGTGCTTTATGGGAAATCTGGCTACGGGAAGACAAGTATCATGGCAAAAGCAGCCAGTCAAGTACACGAACGGCTCCATCAAATAGATCAAGGTTCATGTGTACAGACAACAGTGGCAGTTCGGTTTTGTGGTACTACCCCCACCAGTTCCAACATCAGGCAGCTGTTAAAAAGTATTTGCCACCAGGTAGCATACACTACAGGCAAGTACAGGCATGAAATTCCAGAGGACTGTCAAGACATTAAAAAATATTTCCAGCACTTTGTCCGCAGTGGAGAATTTCGTGGGCTAGTTGTGATATTTCTCGATGCACTAGATCAGCTTTCTACGGAAGAAAGCGCTCATGGACTTGACTGGCTTCCGGCTAGAATTTCAAGTAATGTGAAGATCATTGTTTCTACATTACCAGAGCTACATCGTATTCTACCCCGCTTGAAAGGCAAAATTTCAGAAAAGAACAACTTCATAGAAATAGGCTCTATATCTGCTACTCTGTCCAGTGAAATTATCAATTCTTGGCTCCAAAAAGAAGACAGAACGATACAGTCTCTACAACTGAAGGTTGTTTCTGATGCCGTCAATGCATGTAGCTGTCCACTCTTTGCTAAACTCACATTTGAAGAAGTTTGTCTTTGGAAATCGTATACAGAGGTAGATTATTATACTCTTGCTAAATCCATGACAGCCTGTGTTCATCAACTCTTTGAAAGGCTTGAAACCAAATTTGGTAAAACACTGGTGTCACATGCACTGAGTTACATCACAGCATCTCGCATCGGAGTCGGTGAAGCTGAACTGGAGGATATGCTGAGCCTGGATGATCAATTACTCAACAGTGTGTTTCTGTATTGGGAACCTCCTATCAGGAGAATACCTCCTGCACTGTGGCCGAGAATCCGACATGAAATAGAGCAATATTTGGTTGAAAGAGAGGCAGACGACACCAGCGTCATCTACTGGTACCATCGGGTCTTCTTAGAAGTTGCACAGGAACGTTTCTTTGAAGATTCAACATCAGAAGCTTACATTCATGGGATTATGTCAGAATACTTTCTAGGAACATGGAGCGGCACTTCAAAGAAGCCATATAGATATGAACCATTCCTGATGAATCGTCTGGGCTGCACTGATCCAAATGGTTTTGCAGTCCGCTTTGTTCCAGCACAACCTCTTATATACAAAACATTCACAGGCGAGCACCACAGATACAATATGCGCAAAATAAACCAAATGCCATACCATCTAGCAAAGGCAGGTAAAAGTGACATTTTGAACAAGGAAGTGTATTTCAATTTTGAATGGATGTACACAAAATTGAAAGCATCATCTGCTCAGCAACTGATCAATGATTATGGTTTCAGTGAGAGCAGAGAGGTAAGCCTTGTTGCAGATGCACTGCGCATGTCTGAGTCAGCTCTAACAGCAGACCCTGATGTGTTATCTCTGGAAATTTCTGGGAGACTTTTGCCACATTACCACACATTTCCCAACATTCAGTTTCTTATTGACCAATGTGATGTATCAGCTATGGAGCTTTGTCCACTGGTTCCTTACTGGCAAATACTCACCTCCCCAGGTGGGCCTCTACAATATGTTTTTGAACCTGATGTAAATATCAAGAGCACCATAGATGTTGACATCATTCAGAATGAAGATATAGTGTTATTGACTGCCAAACCATTCTACGGGAGCTGCATGCGCGTCTGGGATGTAACTTATGGGGAGCCAAGGCCAGATGTCAATCTGATTGCAGGATCAGAGGTTCACATTTCACCAAATGGAAAACTAATCAATGTTTTCAAGAATAACCGGTTCCTTCAGACATACAAGATGGACAGTGGAGAGCTTTTTGGGGAAGTGGACTTTGGCCACAGCAACATAGGAGCCATTGCAATAGGCAACACATATGTAGCAATAGGATTTGAAGATTCCCTTGGCCCCTTGGTCATAAATGTGGAGTCTAAAGTCATTGTCCATCGGATGAACTATCAGTGTGATGCTGTTGCAATCAGCCAAGATGAACATTATTTACTCTGTGGGACAGGCCAATGTCTTGTACTTCATGAGTTTCCACTCCTGGAACGGAAGTGTGTCATCCAGACCAAAGAATTTGTTAAAAAGATAATATTTACCAAAACCTCCACAGAGATTTTTGTCATGTTCCAGAACAAATCAATTTACTCATACCAAGTAGACTTGGTAAAGAGATCTTCCAAAGCATCTGGTGTTATATGTGACGCACACATTCGTGACTTTAAACTCTCCCACACAGAGAAGTTTCTGCTTGTTCGTTCATCATGGTGTCTATTAATTCTGGATGCAAAAACAGAGAGGTTACTCCATCGTATTCAGAAAATGCCTCCTGGTATCTTTCTTGAAAAGTTGGCGACATTTAAAGATGCTGATTTCACTTTCAATGATAGCATGGTTGTTGCTGCACGCCACACCTACCTAGGAGTCTGGAACACAACAACTGGGACGCCACTGAGGCTCTTAAAAGCATCAGAGTCATCTATTGACAAGCTTTTTACATCTAATATCGTGAACAAGGCCATATGCTTGCTTGAAGATAACAACATCCAGGTTTGGGACCTTGAAAATCTGGATGCAGATGTCCAGCATTGCCATTCCATCGTCAGGGGAAAGGTTCAGAGCTTAGCCTTTGCCTCGGATGCACCACGTTTGATCTGCCATGGCCCTCAATACGCAGAAGCAAAAGTCTTAAATGTACAAACAGGTGAGGTTTACCTTACCCTTCAGCATAATGAAGACATCGACAGGTGCATAGAAGAAGTAGTTATTTCACCAACTGGACGGTATGCTGTGACAAGGGCTGAGAACAGAGACTATCTTGATTTTCAAAAACCATGGAACTTATTGAAAGAGGACAAACTGTGGGATTTAGAAAATGGAAAACTGTTATTCCAGACATCTAGAAGTAGATTTGTTGTTTTCAGCCAGGACAGCAACACAGTGGTATTCTTTATTTCTAGGCTGTATAGTTTCTATGATTGGTCAATCAACAGCTATGATGCAAAAACATTTAATGCTCCAGACAGGGTTGACAATCTCTTGAAACTACCTGATGGAGATACCATTGGTCATCCTATTATGGAAAAACAAGCAAGCCACCTGGTATACCTCAATCAACAGTGCTGCAGACAAGGTAATTCCCAAAACTATACATACAATATACAACTTTGTGTTTACAGCTTTAAAAGGCAGTGGAATGGGGTCAAAATGATGGATATTCATGACGTATGGTTAGAAGCCCAAGAGGGCGATAAATTCATGGATGTAAGGACGATCAACCAAGATAATTTGCTCTTGATCTTTGGAAAGGGCGTACATCATTATCCCAATAATGACGACGGTTCCATAAATCGCTCTCTCCCAGTGCCAAAAGGAGCCTTGATATACAACTTAGATAAAGAATGTCTCTTACATAAGTTTCAAGAGTTCCTGACTCCACATTCGGCCGTGGAAAATTTGACTGTGTCACATTATGGAACTACAGCCGTGAACGACAAATTCCAGATTTTCGACGTAGCGAATGGATCGTTTGTCACCAAAATTCACCTGGAAAAAGTGGCAGATGCACGTAGTGTTCGTTGCATTCTGGACGGCAAATATCTTGTAATGTTTACAAAAACAAAACGTCAAGTACTGGTAATCCAATCAAATGATGGTACCTTGAAGGCAAGATGTTTTGTACATGGCGAAGCCACATGCATGGAAATCGGGGCAGACGACAAAACAATAGCAGTAGGGTGCCGAGATGGAAGGGTCATGATAATGATCTTGCTTTTGGATACAGCCAACCCTTCGCAAATCATAAAACATTTGCCAAGCCGTACTAAACGCTTACACATAGACCACACAGATGCTAAAAATATAGAAAAGAGTACCGTAAATGTATTGTCAGTTGCAATTGCTAAGGCAATGATCGCGGACAGGAATTCCAAACGTCATGAAAACGTGAATCCAAAGTCAGTGGGTCCCGACGTTTTGACAGTCAAGAACAATCACAGACCCAGGTCGGTTTCTTGTTGTATACAATAAATCAAGGTAACCTGAGAATTGGGTGCTAATATGTGACAAATATAAGTGTCACGTGGGCTGTGTTAATACACTTCCAAAAATGGTCATGTATATATGTTTCGCCCCTTTACTGAAAAAAGTTTACCGGAATTGAACTTTTGATGAGAATAGTTTATGGCAGAAACAGAATACCATATAGCTGACCAGATTGTGCATACACTGTAGATATTGATGATGTATTAAATGAGTATCTACTTTTTGATGATAGTAGGATAACCGCCAAATCAGACATGATGTTAGCAGGGAACCATGGTTTCAGCAGTGCGTGGTTTATGTTTTGTTTCATTGTCCCGTGGTATAGCTTATGGCATCAATATATATATATAGAGAGAGAGAGAGAGAGAGAGGAGAGAGAGAGAGAGAGAGAGAGAGAGAGAGAGAGAGGAGAGATGAGAGAGAGAGAGAGATGAGAGAGAGAGAGAGAGAGAGGAGAGAGAGAGAGAGAGGAGATGAGAGAGAGAGAGATGAGAGAGAGAGAGAGAGAGAGAGGAGAGAGTGAGAGGTAGAGAGAGAGAGAGAGAGAAGAGAGAGAGATGAGAGAGAGAGAGGAGATGAAGAGAGAGAGAGACCAGCCCTGAAGAAATATATATATAATTATGTATAATATCAGTCCAAAAATGATTGGGAAATATTATCCTAAATTTTTTGACTACCCTTTCGTGAAATTTAAAAACAGTTGAAAACCTTTTTGACCAAATACATTCGTCCTGCATGAGCATGGCTTTTACTTGCTGTTTTGACGACACGAGGAGTAATGCCTTGTTGCTATCGATTGTGAATTCGGAACAACGAATACGTTTGTTCCACATGAGTTAAATAGTAAAACTCTGAATGTGCAAGTGTTCACAATTGATATCATAAAACAAATTGTCTGTTATTTGTCGATTCATATTTTACGCAACTGCACCTACATTGAGACCCCGACAGCTATGCTACTTTACCATCTCAACAGATCATACGCAACTTTCACAAGGACCCCAACTGCTTTACCCCTTTACCTTGTCAACAGACCGCACTCCATTTTCATTTTGTGTACACCAGGGTGTGAAAAATACCTGATGTTCAGCCGGTAACGTAGAAGTGATTGGCATTATTATATCGGCACTCAAAAACCTCCAGAGTAGAACTTATGAAGAGTTGTACATGATCAGCGACTTTTTACAACTTACCCGAAATAAATTTGATAAGATTATGTAGCTTCTGTAGTGTTCTATTCCAGTCAAAGCTCTGAGATGCATACCCTCATTTTGAGACATACCATTGAAACAATGAAAACTTTAAGGTGTGACGAGTAAGACCGCATCACAAATTGGGGTACCGGGTATTAATTGAATAGATCACAATGTTTTGGTGTATTTTCAAAATACGTACCAAAAACCCACATTTACATATTTCTCTACATATGAACATCCAAATCTATCAAAAGAGAGTTTATGTATTTTCAGTGCATAAAACTCCTTCATCTGATCTGAACGGTAACTCATAAAAGTTATAAGCAACCAAATTCTTAAATCATCCTTCAATTTACATTGTTATTACCGGAACTTCTTTCGTGGAAATTGAGTATTACCGGCGTTATGGTTTAAATTTATGTATTTTTTCCATATCATAATGGTACCGACCTGTGATGAACCTGTGTCAGGGTGACACTCAACATTAACATTTTTGCCTATTTTAAAAAAAAGGTTTGACATACAAAAAGTGAATGCAGGCCCACCGTATTAGCTCAGCTGACTTATCAATCTGCTTAGTTCATGGGATGAGCCTTTGTGCGTTGTTCTTCGGACTATTTGTCACATTACATTTTTGACTTCTAAAAGTCTTTGGCCAAATACTCGTTGGAATTTCTGAGGGTGTACTTTGCTTGGATGTCTACCACTGAAGCTGGTTTAATTGGAGGCGCTCCAGTAATTTTTATTCTTGTATGTGACTTTTGATCATTTTTGGGTACAATTTTAAAAATAGCCCTTTGCTTGACGCAAGAATACGTATGGGTACCCCACGATCTGCATTTCAAAGAGGGGGCACTGTCATTTTACTACTTATTTTCGAATTCCCCTCATCCTTAAAAATTTCCTACTGGCTTATTTTCACACTTGCTGAGAATGGACCTTGGCTCCGTCCATGTCAAAATTTTTTGGTAATGGTGTGAAAACGTACATGCTAATGTTATGGCTGAATGTCAACTTGAGTTATCACTTAAACAGTCGCTTGGTGTAGATTTTGATGAGAGGATCCAGGAAAGGCCATAACATTGATTTTGGATTCAAAGAAACCATAAAATAGAAGTTTATGGATTTGATTATGAATAAATGCAATACAACTTATGAGAGAGATCAGTTGTCATCTAAAAATGCCAGAAACAGAATATGATAGATGTGAATAATCTGGGAAATGAAAAATGAATACTATAGGGGCCAAATAACCAAATAAAACCAAACCAAACAGAGAGAAGAGCAAACATCAGGTTATAAGATAATAAAATCTTGTATTGACGAGCCTTACAATACAATCTTTTCTCCGCAATACAACCCCAGGCTGGCTAAAGAACAGCCAGTCCCTTCTGGTATTTATACCAGCCATAATTGGTCATGTGACCACCTGCATCCAGTTTCTCTAATATGAAATAAAGAAGAAAATACTTAAATGGCCGAACTCTGACATTTTACATATGCATATGAAAATATTTAAATGTGACTTTGTTTGTGTGTATGCCAAAACGTTTTAAACGTAGACCTGAAACATGAACTTGTCTTATGATTTGTATCACGTTTGGAAAGTTTGCCCTCTAACTGTGATGGTCAGATGTTCTATAAACTGGATATCTGTTGTACAGCTGGTTTACAATGTTTTTCAATGAACCTTTTTATTTCCTTTCATTTACCATTTAATCTTCTATTTCTTGAAATAAGATTGTTATTATTTTTGATCATGACATTAAACATTTTTATTTCTTTTTATTCCGCATTTAATCCTCTATTTCTTGAATAAGATTGATTATTATTTTTAATCATAACATACTCCCACCGTCAAGACAAAATGTCCCATTTCGGTTAGATATTCCGTTGAACGACGTGAACACAACTAAGGTTGTGAAAAATGTCAATATTATACGCTCACTACATGGAAATGAAAAGCAGCAGAAAAAAAAATGTCTTTAAAATGACTTTAACTCAGTATGCAAAGAGTCTAAGTATCGAATGTCCACTGTATCGAGGTAGGCCGCACACATCAGCACAGAAATAAGGGGGGAAACTAGGAAAGATGATTTGCTGCGTAGCAAATCAGTGTATGTCTTCAAAGCATATTGGTATGGCAATGTACAACTATTCCATAACACAGGAGTAGAAGTTGGAATGGCATCTCTATCTCTTATAGCTTAGAAGTTATTCAAGATTTAAAATTTCTAATGGTGCTATTTAGCATAATTTAAATTGCTACAACTTTTATTTTTAATTCATTAGGTGCGCAATGGTCAACAACCCCCTAGTATAAGTTGGAATTACATCTCTATCTATTACAGTGTTGAAGAGATTCAAGATTGAAAATTTCAAATACTGCTAATTAGCATAATTTAAATTGCTATAACTTTTGTTTTAGATTCATTATATGCGTAATGGTCAACAACCTCCTAGTAGAAGTTGAAATGACACCCCTATCTATAATAGTTTTGAATATTCAAGTTTTAAAACTTCAAATGCTGCTAATAAGCATAATATAAACGGCTAAAACTTTTGCTTTAGATTCATTGCATGCTCAATGGTCAATAACCCCACAGTAGAAGTTAAAATGACATCTCTATCTATAATAGTTTTGAAGATATTCAAGTTTTAAAATTCCCAATGCTGCTAATTAGCATAATTTAAATTGCTACAACTTTTGTTTAAAATATCTGTCTGGGTGCCTTCAAAAGGTGTAAATATTAAATGCTACAACTTTTATTCTTTGGTATTTCACATTACATTAAGCTTATAGCTGGATGCAAATTTCAAAGTCCAAATGACCATGTTACCATACCCACAATTTAAGCCCAACTTGAACCAAATCTGATGAAAATTGACCAAGTTATGGAAAGATGAAACTTTCAAAGGGTCAAATGACCTTGACCTTTGCCGTTTCGAGGTTACATGTTCTTCTAAAAATGGGCAGTGTTGCAATACCTACAATTTGAGTCCAACATGATTAGAATTGGATAGAAATTGGCCAAGTTATGACTGGATGAAACTTTCGTAGGTTTAAATGACCTTGAACTTTGACCTTTGGAGGTCCCATGTAAGTTTCAAAAGTGTGCAGTGTTACAATAGCTACAATTTGAGCCCAACATGATCAAAATTGGATAAAAATTGACCAAATTATGGCTAGAAGAAAGCCACCATCGAAAGTGACCTTTGACCTTGAAATGACCTTTGACCTTGAGATGAGCTCAACCTGAAGTGAACTTTGACCTCAAAAATGACATTTTGGCCTAAAATTGCCCTTTCACCTTGACATGATCTTGACATTTGAGATGACCTTTTCCTTGCTATGATCGAACTCCTATACACTCGGAACCACATCTACTATAGTATATAAGATATTGAAGATTTAAAACTTTAATTAGCCCTCATTTGCATAATTTTGAAAAGCATGACCTCTCATTATAAAAAGGCCGGATTTCATCTATAGAAGTATAATTGTGCCAAGTTTGGAGTTTCTACGTATCTTCTCAAATGAAATGTCGGTCAAATTTGCCTGGAAAGAAAGAAAGAAAGGAAGAAAGAAAGAAAGATAGAAAGAAAGAAAGAAAGAAAGAGAGAAAGAAAGAAAGAAAGAAAGAAAGAGAGAAAGAAAGAAAGAAAGAGAGAAAGAAAGAAAGAGAGAAAGAAGAAAGAACTAGAAAAGAAGATTTGCTTCAAAGCAAATCTGTCTGTGTGCCTTCAAAAGTTATAAATATTAAGTGCTACAACTTTTATCCTTTGGTACTTCACAGCACATTAAGCTTTTGGCTGGATGCAAATTTCAAAGTTCAAATGACCTTGACCTT
Source organism: Hermodice carunculata (assembly GCA_964020975.1). NCBI lineage: Eukaryota > Metazoa > Annelida > Polychaeta > Eunicida > Amphinomidae > Hermodice > Hermodice carunculata. Next base: position 54,883,710 of record OZ026620.1, read on the forward strand.
TGATCTTTACAGGTCACATATAAAGTACACAGTGTTACTATACCAACAATTTAAGCCCAACATGAACCAAATCAGATGAAAATTGAACAAGTTATGCAAGATGAAACTTTCAAAGGGCTAAATGACCTTGACCTTTGTCCTTTTGAGGTGACATGTTCTTATAAAAACGTACAGTGTTGCAATACGTGCAATTTGAGTCCAACATGATTAGAATTGGATAGAAATTGCCCAAGTTATGACTGGATGAAACTTTCAAAGGTTTAAATGACCTTGACCTTTGACCATTAAGAGTCATATGTCAGTTTCAAAAATGTGCAGTGTACAATAGCTACAGTTTGAGCCCAACATGATCAAAATTGGAGAAAAATTGACTGAAATGACCTTTGACCTTGAGATGACCTCTACTTGAAGTGAACCCTGACCTCAAAAATGACATTTTGGCTTAAAATTGCCTTTTCACCTTGACATAACCTTTGACCTTGACATGATCTTGACATTTGAGATGAACTTTACCTTGCTATGATCGAACTCCTGTACACTCAGAACCACATCTACTATAGTACATACGATATTGAAGATTTAAAACTTAAATTAGCCCTCATTTGCATAACTTTGAAAAGCATGACCTCTCATTATAAAAAGGCCAGACTTCATCCATGGAAGTATAATTGTGCCAAATTTGAAGTTTCTACATGTAATACTTTTCAAATGAAGTCTTGGACAAATTTTCCTGTAAAGAAAGAAAGAAAGAAAGAAAGAATTCCTAGAAAAACAGTATGTCTGTGTTGGCACACAACCATAGATAAAGAATTCCTGGAAAAACAAAAAATGTGCGTTGACACACACGCTTTAATGAGAAAAATGCAGTGTGAAAGGTCAGGTTACGAGATGCAAATTGGGCTTGTCTGGGGCAAAGTCCGGGACACACTTCGGTAGCGCGGGAAAGCTGGAAACGATGATTCTGTGTGGACCAAAAATGTAAATGTTCTTGTGAAATGAAAAGTTTCTTAAAGTCTTCGTCCAAATGGATAGATAACTAGGAGTAAACGTCGGAGCACCCGAAAACGAAATGTCAACTGCCTCATACCCGTGGTTGGGCGGGGCGGTGCGGCCATATGGTAAGTACTGGTAGCATGTAACACAGTGGTTGCCGTGAGAGCAACTGCCATTCAGAATGACAATGAAGTTTGCGGAATTATTTGGCTCGCCAATGAAAAGATACATCATACAGGATTTTGCAATACCTAGGGCTGAATTCCTGCAAATATAAAGCAAATGTACGCAGAAACAAGTACAAGGAACAAGATAATCTTGTACCATCATATACAATTTACAATTTAAAGTTGTGTATTTGCATGTCACACCCCTTACATGAGAACAAGTTGGTGTGGATGTCACAAATTGGATTCACGATTTTGAATGTAATGCACAAAAACATTCTAGACAAAAATCGGAACTGTGAAGGTTTATTGATAATTAGACAGGTGAACACTGTCCAGATAACCGAAAGGTGTGGCTGTTTGTGAGAAAAGAAACAATGGCGGTAAATCACTTGTGGGGAGCCGCTCGAATGGGCAAGAGAACATGCAAATTTGCACATCGTGAATCCTTTGTGTGACTGTGTATATATTTTATTAATTATATGAATGATATGCGATTACATCGTACATGGGTCGCGGTGACAAGGTGCCACTGATAGATCAAACGTGTAATGAGTGTCAGATACGCTAAATCACCAATATGACGGGAATTTCCCGTCACAAAACAAGACAAGTACTTCTTCAAGTATAAAAAAATCAGCTCTTGTGTGTGCGTGTGTGTGTGTGTGTGTGTGTGTGTGTGTGTATGTTCAACAGAGTCCTTATTCCTACTGTATGCTGACAGCTAGGAGTATCTGCGAACGTCAAAGGATATCATAATGTTATCGCGTCTCAAAAATGAAACGTCTAAGTCGTTACTTGCCATAATTATAAATATAACATCTTGAGACGTCTCCCAAGTAACAGTTACCAGTTGTTATACACTCAACTAAAACTATATCACGCGACAAATCCTCAAGCTCATTGTGACTCAAAAAATCATTTCTTATGACCGATATTGAATTGCGGTCATTCATGTATTTGAAGTACATTAAAATTGTCACATGTAATTAAGATAATAATTGCTTCAAATTCAAATGATCCATCACAATCTTACAAAAAGCGGCGCACTGCAGTTACGCCGAACGCGTGTGACTCTCAATTCCATAGATCATCTCATTACTTACCTATACACAAACAATAATAATAACAAGCAATCAATTACTCGGCGGTATGTGTGTGTACAAGACACAACATAACCACGTTAATTGCTTTAAATATGCATGTGATATCCAACACATACACCAATACCAAAAAGAAGTATTTATGGTTATATATATACGAACAAAATATGAAATGCACTCTGAGAACACAAGGGTTACCGTATTTAGGTTGAACAATTGTGTGTGGTGGCATCCGCATCAAGGACAACAAGTTTAGTGTCCTTTATAATAATATAAACAGAGTATATACGAATGGGGGGTGGGGGTGGGGGGGTGGTAAATGCCATGAAGTGTATCTGGTAGTGTCAAGATAGTTGTGACTCATCACTGTGCAATCAAATATTATAATGTATGTGCGATTTGGCAAGAAGAGATGAGCAGGCAAATATGCATGTGGACAGACTTTTCTTTCTTTCTTTCTTTCTTTCTTTCTTTCTTTCTTTCTTTCTTTCTTTTTTTTGGGGGGGGGGGGGTACAAAACTGCGTTCACAAAAATGTGCTTCTGTTACGCAGAAGAACAAACTTGTTTAAATTTATGCATGTCTGTTTATTTTACCTATTCATGCCCGAGAGCTGAACCAGTCCACCTTTACAAGGTTTACTGCCATTTGTCACTGACGTGTTCACTACCTGCAAACGTACATGTATGTTTGAAAACCGATTTCACATTACTATTTAAAAAGGTTCTATATACCAGTGTGGGGGCATATGGAGTCCCGTGGGCTTTTGATGAAAATTTTATAAAACTTACTCAGAAATGTTAAATACATCTGAAATAACTGAAAAAAACATGTTGGCACTTTGCCAACCTGTTAGATTTAAAATGGCTGCCATTTTCAAAATGGCTGCCAAATTTCGAATTTTTGTCCAATTACAGGTCCCTTAAAGGTCCTTGCAGTATAAAGCACCTTATTTGGGTATTCATTTTCATACCTCCCGGCTATAAAGTTGGATTTTTATCTTCAAATTGAATCTTAGTCAATTTAGACTCATATTTGTCTTAAAAGTATCAAATCATCGGATCAAAAGAATGTACAGCGAACCAAGATAAATGACTTTATTTTGAAACATTATTATGACACCAGTGTATGACTACAATAAAGGGCATCATCACCTTCCTTACCAAGTTCATAAATGTGTGACTGGGGGACCTATTTTAAATTATTATCAATCTCACCTTCATCATTGTCACTCTCATATTGTGAGTTTAGATTGGAACAGTATTATGAAACAAGTGTATATTGCTACAATAAATGGCATCATCACCTCCATTATATAGTTCATATTTGTATCATCAGGACAATTATTTTAACTATGATCATTCTCATCTTCATCATTGTCACTCACATATTGTGAGTTAACATTGAAACGATATTATGTGTGACATATTAAAGTGCTATGCTACAATAAATGACATCATCACCTCCATTACCCAGTTCATATTTGTATGATTAGGATAACTATTATAACTATCATCGTTCTCATCTTTATCATTGTCACACTCTCGTATTGTGAGTAAACATTGAAACAACATTATGACACATTAAAATGTATTGCTACATTAAATGACATCGTCATCTCCATTACCAAGTTCATACTTGTGTGATTAAGATAGCTGTCCTACACAAAGGAAGCTGGCCGTATCTGGTGATTGCCATACACAGTGGCAGTCTGCCATAGCAGTTGGCTTGTTCAGTTGGACGATGAAGATGAAAACAGTTCATCATAATTCCAGAGTCATCAATATGTTGGATATACTTTTGTTACTTCATCCAAAATCTATCATTTAGGCCAGTTGAGCCACAGGCAAGAAGTTCACCAGGATCAAACTGTAGTACACAAGTGATATGTGAACTGTTCTACATGTGCTGTACATGGCAATGACCAGCTGGTAGGATAAGCTGAGATGCACCTTGCATCATTATTAGGTGGGATGAATGAATTGGGTTGGGAAACCTTACGACCAAATTTAGTAAATTTCATCTTCTAAACACATAAATTCTGACTACAAAAGTTTCCATTCTGTTAGATACTGCCCAGATTTGATATTTTTCTAGTGGTTACCTGGGTGTTTAACCCACTCTGGCTGAGAACAGGCTAATAGAGTTGGTATGTTTTTAGATTCGGCACATAAAGTGCTGGAGGGTATTGTCTTCCCCTACATCGTCAGTCCATCTGTTCATCCGTCTTGTCAATGTTACCTTGATATTTAAAAAAAATATTCACCATAGTTGTACCAAACTTTTATCGGAGATGCAACTTGTAATGGACCAGTTTGCTATTGAAAACTAGCATCCTCTAATAATTTTTAAACTTTAAATCAAACTTTTTAAAGAATTTATTTCAAGGCCGTCTGAGTGGCGCACAAGGGGACGATGTTACCATATTATCTCCAAAAATAGTTACCATAGCTTTACTAAACATTTGTCACAGAAGAACCTTATGATGGACCAGGTTACTATCGACAACAGGCTTCCTCTGATTATTTCTTAACTTTTTATGAAACTATTAAAATATTTATTTGAAGGCCGTCTGAGTGGCGTCAACCCTGACGATGCTACCGCGATATCTCAAACAATTTTGATCGCACCTTTACCAAATTTTTGTCAGAGATGCATCTTCTGATGGACCAGGTTCATTTTAAAAACTAGCATCCTCTTGGTATTTATAAACTTTGTATGAAACTTTAAAGTATTTATTTCAAGGCCGTCTGAGTGGCGCACAAGGATACAATGTTACCATAATATCTCAACAAGGATCTATCGCAGCTTCATCAAATTTTCATCAGAAATTGCTAAAAATAATGATAAATTGAATATTCACAGAAACAATTGATGGTGATAGGTTTGGGAAGAGAAGAAATTAATGTTTGTTTAGTTCTATGGTTGAATTTTTAATCATTGACCAAGAGCGTGAAATGAATCAAGGCAGATTCAGATAATGTGCAAAACCGGTGTATTAATGAACATTACAATTTTCTGTCGTAAATAAAAAAAAAAAAAGCAAATTTCATTAGAGATGCACATTATAAAGGACTATGTTCCTATTGAAAACCAGCTTCCTCTCATTATTTTGAAACTTGTTATAAAACCTTTGAAGTATTTATTTGACGCTCTCTGATCACGATTCAGACTCAGATTCAGATTATTTTATTCTACAATAAATTCGATACATTTCAATTGTTACGTAATAATGACAGAAATATATTTAAACAAATGCAAAACAAAAAATAGGAGAAATAGTACATTATTACCACAGAGAACAGATAGTCAGGATGACCCAGCTAAGGATCAAACCATCCGCTCTCGCATGGGCCACCTAAATAAATTTACTTGGTAAGGTAACACCTTGCTTCAGAGGCAAAGCACCAGATGTGTGTTAGGACAGTTGGACTGACTGAGACAAAGATAACATAATTACATACAAATATACTTTATGAATCCTCATTACAAACAAAGCAATTTGAATAGTACAGGTTTCAGAGTATTGGTCTATGTAGGGTCTTTTAACATATTTTGAGAGAGAGAGAAGGAGAGAGAGAGAGAGAGAGAGAGAGAGAGTAGAGAGAGAGAGAGAGAGAGAGAGAGAAGAGAGAGAGAGAGAGAGAGAGAGAGAGAGAGAGAGAGAGAGAGAGAGAGAGAGAGAGAGAGAGAGAGAGAGAGAGAGAGAGAGAGAGAGAGAGAGAGAGAGAGAGAGAGAGAGAGAGGTTACCATAATGTCTCAAGAAGATTCATCACAGCTTCATCAAATTTTGGTGCAGTTACACCGTATTATGACACCTGCAAAGTCTCCAAAAAAAAAATGCAGAATTGGGGAAAAAAATGTTGTGGGCGCCGAGGGTGTTTCTTATCTGAACGCTATTTTCTTATTATGAGGTGGGCCCTAAACACCTATTCCATGCTTTGAAAAGCTGTAAATCCATGGGGCATGTAATCTCTGTCAAGGTCTCATCTATAATTGTTGTTCAAAATGTTTTCTGTGGACAAAAGTTAATTTAAGACATGAAAGGAGATGACTTTCTATATAGTTGGCCACTTTTAGGGCAATTAGAGGACTAAACCCTAGAGTTAATGGGGTTAATCAAGAATATCTAGAGGCCTTGTTACACAGTCATTGTGCAAAAAGTCTTTGCAAATAAATGTGTTTGGATTATGGCAGAATGTGTTCAGTCTTTCAATATAAATGAAGACTCAGCAAGTAATCTAAAAGCACGTGGACACTATTTTTCCAAGCAGTTAACTAATGCAGATCCAGGCATCAGCATGCCAGCACCGTGCATTAGTCCACCACTTCAGTTACTATACAGGGAATCATTCTGTCAACACACCAATACTACCATACAGACCTGCAAAATACATTCAAACAACGGGTAAGTTATAATAGGGAACAATGATTTGAACTGATGATCTTGGATATGATGAGGAAAAAGTATTGATCTAGACTAAAAGGGTAACGAGAGATATAGTTTAATATCAACAAGTTTTGATGCATAGATTATATGCATGCATTTTTTTTAGCATATCAGCCATCTTGAAATTTGGTTGGTAACAACTGGTGTTAAGTTTCAAGATTGAAAATCATGACACAATGTTGTTACATGGTTGGAGTATGATATATAACTCTTAGGTAATGTTAGTTGGAGAATATTGGTTCTTTATGTAAAATGACATAGCAGCTTGGGGGGGGGGGGAGTGGCGGTGGGGCAGCCATTTTGAAGAAATTGTGGCTATCTTGAATTGTGATAGCTACAGTGCTATACATGCCCTCATTGATGCAGTAACAACCAAATAAAGGCCAAATTTAAATCAACTATTTTAACACTAAACATTTATAAGAAACACGGAAAATATAGATAAAATTTTTCAGGTATTTTAAATTTTGGTGTCTAATTATATTCAGGTTTAAGGTAAAAGACATGAATAATGTTCCTGGATGACAAAAGGTTAAAATTTGATTCTTAGATCTATTAAATTGAACATTTCGGACACATTATGTAACATAAAATATCATTATGTTTGGAGTTTGGCGGCCATTTTGATCTAACAGGTTGGCAAAGTGCCAACATGCTTTTTTATGTTCTTTAGCGTATAAATAACATTTCTAAATAGGTGGCATAAAATCTTCATCAAAATCCCACGGGACTTAAAATCATGATATATGCTCCCACACTATACGTGCTTATTACATTGCTGTTAGTTTTCCGCTCACTCATGTTTTTCCTGTTATTGTCTCTTCAGTCAATGATTTTTGCCTAACATATTTACATTGCTGCCTGAATATGTGATTAAAAGTAAGTAATCATTCCACCATCTCTGATCACATTCAAATGACAAGAAAGATATACTGTGTATCTTCCCTGACATGTCATATCCACTTATTTTCAGCAATGCAAACTCGGTGTGGATCGTGGGTTTTAATTAAACATCTCTATCTTGTGTTGTTTTGAAACAAGCTATGTGAAAACCAAAATGTTCTTCTTCGCATTTTCACTTGTTCAAATTATCCTTGCACATGCATGCGATGGATTACAACTGAAACACATGCATCAAGCCACTAATATCCAGCACTTGTCGAGTGCAACTTCGGTTATATTCTTACCAAGCAGCCGAAATTCTCCACAATCTTGTATTATTTATTGACATCTCCTCAGTCAGTTTATCCAGAACATTTTTTTCAGTATGTATCTGGTATCCTTATATCTAAGTTTATTACTTGTACTCTTCATGTTATATGTTATATTAGTGTGTGCGTTGCTGAGGACATGTTATTTTCTCGTATCTAATGCTGTGTACATTGTTTACCTTTTCGCACTACGTTTAATGAATTATTGTCTCAAACTGTGCCAATGGCATCAGTGCTAATTGTACATGAATGTCTTGCTAATTTACATGTATATTGCCTCAATGTTCTGCAAAAGCCTAGTCTTAGGACGATACTTTTTAGTATTCCTAAACATCTATTATGGCGATAGACACTCAACAGAAAAGGGCAGCCACTGGTACCTATAATCTTTGTAAATGTTTGGTCAAAATTATTGTACGTGCTCCTGGTCATCACGACAACTTTGTGAATGCTTTCACTCTACTGTCTCTCATAATTGTTTCATTCTTGTGTAAATCATACTGTAATCTTAGACATATCTTTACAATTTTATGCAAATTACTTGAATGTGACATTCATCCCAATCCAGGGCCTGCAGATACCTTCATTAAAAAAAAATCTCAAAATTTCTCATGCTAACGTACGTAGTTTGAAAAGTTCAGGCAAACTCGACGAACTCTATTTTCTGGCTGATTCTGAAAAAAATCGACATTCTCACTTTGTCCGAAACATGGTTTGATAGTAGCGTTCCAAGCGAATTGTTGTTCATAGAGGGATTTGGTATGCCCATTCGGAGGGATAGGACTGCAGGACCCGGAGGTGGAGTAGCTGCTTTCACCAGGGACTGGCTACCCTTTTCCCGTCGTACTGACTTGGAATCAACACCCAGTGAATGTTTGTGGGTGGAATTTCGACTCAACTTTGGTTTAGTTTTATTAGGGGTGTATTATCGACCACCTAGTCAGTGTGCCGCTGACAGACACTTATTTCTCAGTGACCTTGATCACTCAATCACTGGTGCTCTTGAATGTAACCCTAAAACACTTATTATAGCTGGTGATATTAACGACAGGTGTAGGTCTTGGGATTCTGACCACTCGGAAAGCGACCTGAGTCCGGATTTGGTAAATCTCACATCTTTTAATAAATTATCCCAATTAGTATCGGGCCCCACCCGTATCAATGATTTGACAGAGTCTTCTCGATTTAATAATTACCGATTCACCCGGTTATATCTGAATTGTGGAATTTTGCCTCGGATCTCTACGTCTGACCATTCGGTTGTATTTTGCACGCTCTGTACTTCTCATCGCATAGACCGTCCCTTCAAACGTGAAATCTGGGATTACAAGAGAGCCGATTTTGAAAACCCAAGTAATGCTGCCCTTAATGCCCCATTTGACACAAGTTTCGAAACTTTTGATGACATTAATGGCATGGTGTTTCACTGGACAAATCTCTTCACTGATCTCTGCAATCGATTTATCCCTTCTCGTGATATTCTCTTCAGGCCGAAAGATAAGCCATGGGTCACATGTAAGATAAAAAAAAGTTACTCAGACAAAGGGGTCGCGCATGGAGATGTTTCATGCGACAAAGCAGCAAAATGCGCCCCTTTACGCTCTCTGAAACTCTTAACATGGAACGCCTTTCTACCTTTTACAAACGCAAACGCAACATAGCTGTCAATGCCCTCCGTTGTTCAATGAAATCGTATTTTTCCAAAATTCGCACTGAACTCGACTCAAAAGATATTAATCCCAAGAAATGTTGGAACCTTAGTAAAAGTCTACTTGGCTGCAAGCTTCACCAATCGATACGTCCCCTTCTTGAAAATGATACAGTTATTTCTAGTAATGTGGACAAATGTGAAATCTTCAATAAGTATTTTGCCAACCAATGTAAATTACCTCACGAAGATAATCCTATGCCATTGCCTGAGTTCTTCTACCGAACTGAGGCTCGTCTAAACTCTTTTCAAGTCGATGAGAATAGTGTGAAAAAAGTTTTACAATCATTAAGGACTAGGTCCGCAACTGGTCCTGATGGCTTTGGAAACATGATTTTAAAGAATACCGCTCCCGGTATCAGCCCTTCCCTCACAAAACTATTTAACCGTTCCCTGCAGACTTCCTGCTTTCCGGACTCTTGGAAAAAGTGTAATGTATGTCCAGTGTTCAGAAAAAACGACAAGCAAACAAAAAGCAATTACAGACCCATCTCACTGCTCTGGAATGTCCCTAAAGTATTCGAACGCTTAATTTATAATGTCTTGTATGAGTACTTCATGCGTTATGAACTATTGACCTCTAGAAATTCCGGGTTTCGGTCAAACGACTCAACAATAAATCAACTTCTCAAAATCCTTCATGACATATATAATGGCCTTGAACTGCAAAAGGAAGCCAGGATGGTTTTCCTTGATATCAGCAAAGCGTTCGTCCGTGTCTGGCACGTAGGTCTACTTTTTAAAATCAGGCAGCTCGGTATCGAGGAGCCGCTCCTGAAACTTATCAGTACCTATCTAACCAATCGTCACCAGTGTGTAGCGATCGGGGGCCAAACGTCATCTATGCTTCCTATTGAGGCAGGGGTGTCCCAGGGTTCTATCCAGGGTCCTCTACTGTTCCTAGTTTTCATAAATGATATTACTGATGGCATCTCTTGTGACATCAAACTGTTCGCTGATGACACCAGCATATTAGAGATCATATTCGACCCTGTCACTTCTAGTAAGCGTATAAATACTGACCTTGATAGAATCTCTGTTTGGGGCAAACAGTGGAAAGTTACATTTAATGCAACTGAGTTTCTAGCCCTCTTGTTTTCAGCTAAACACAACAAACCTGATCATCCACCTTTATTTCTTGGCGAATCTAGAATCCCGGAAGGTTTAAATCATACCCATGTGGGAATTACCCTTTCTCATAATTTAAAATGGAATGCTCACATTACTAGAATTATTGACAAAGCGAGGAAACGCCTAGCTTTATTTTTTTAGACTTAAATACAGATTATCGCGTAACACCTTAGCCAGACTATACAAAGCCATGATACGCCCTATCCTGGAATATGGATGCGTCATATTTGATAATTGCACGATGGATCTGAAAAATTCACTTGAATCTGTTCAGTATGAAGCGGCACGCATCTGTTTCGGTGCACTTAAACGTACTCCTCGTCATTTACTTCTTAATGAATTAGGTTGGCCAACTTTGGCCAGAAGGCGCCAATACTATAAACTGATTCTGTTTTACAAAACGGTTAACAGGCTGACCCCCGCTTGTCTTTCGGATCTGGTCCCACTTGATGCCGTTCATCCAACCTTCCATCTTCGCAACCGCCGGAGTTTGAGACAAAAAAAGTTTACATCCAACCGTTTCGGTAATTCTTTCATTCCCTCTACTTTTAAACTTTGGAACGACCATCCGGACGATATAAGGCAATCTACTTTTGTCCGTTGATTCTGTCCCAGGTCGCTACTCGCACGGCAAAAGATTTCCTAATATTATACATACACAGCTACGTTTGGATTGTTGTCGTCTAAATTCTCATCTTCATATACTAAATATTCTTCCGTCTGCTGCATGTAACTGCTCATATCCCAATGAGAGTACATACCATTTTTTCCTCGAATGCCCCCTGTTTTCATACCAAAGATTATCCTTGTTGCGAACGGTATGTAATATTTTAGCACCGGGAGTCAATCCAAACCTAGTTGTTCACTTAGCAGGTGATATAGTGCTTACCTATCTGACACATGGTAATGAGTCTTTCGTCAAGCGACAACTTAGATATTTTTGATTCTGTCCAAAACTTTATTATAGATACAATTTATTTGTCCTCGGATGTCGTGTTGTCCTGCATGTTTTGTACATATGATTGTGTGTCTCTCTGTGTCTGGAGAGCCATTCATTTAGTATCATTGTACTACTTGGCAATCCAGGTGAAATAAATATGTTTAAAAAATGGTTGTGTAACATGATGATACAAACAAGGGCGCTGCAGGTGTCTCTCCCTTTGTCCATTTATTTTATTTAATTATTTACTTTTTTTATCTGTGACCAAAGTTATAAAACAGACCAGGAATCTATATCCTATACTTCTGCCACCTCGCACATAAGATTTAAGACACAATGAACTTTGTCTATCATAATTGGGTACATCTTAAATTATATGTGCATGTATAACCTACACTAGTAACTTGTTTCGGCGTTAGTGGGTGCGTTTCGGCGTTTCAGGGCGGTTCCCGGCGTTACACAGCGTTTGCCAGCGTGAGACGGCGTTACAAACGCCGGGAAACGCCGACTAACGGTGACAAACGCTAAAATTCAATTAAGTTTTGGGGGGCTCGGCGTTAGCCAGCGTTGGTTGTCGTTTGCCAGCGTTTGACACACTTTTACCGCCGGCAAACGCTGTGAAACGCCGACTAACGCTGGCAAACGCTCTGTACTCCTCTCAACTAGCAAACTCAATGGGATATATGTAAAGATTGAATTCAGTTGAACTGGGAGAAGGATCCATGGAAATTTGTATCATGTACTTGTACTTATCATTAATATACTTTTATTTTTTATACTCATGGGCAATACAACATAATTATCTTTAATATTACGATGATGATTTATCCATTGAGGTGTGTGTGTAGTGAATGACTTTGCTCATGATCACTGATATTTTGGTCACCTCAATCTTGGTTGCAAAGTAAAGACAAACAAACAACCCTGTTTTCAATTTTTATTTATAAATAAAAAATTGCTGTGTTTTGTTGAGTTTGCTAGTTGAGAGGAGTACAGAGCGTTTGCCAGCGTTAGCCGGCGTTTCACGGCGTTTGCCGGCATTGAAAGGGTGTCAAACGCTGGCAAACGCTGACTAACGCTAGCAAACGCCACCTAACGCTGGCAAACGCCGACCAACGCTGGCTAACACCGAGCCCCAAAAGGCTTAATTGGATTTAGGCATTTGCCAGCATCAGTCAGCTTTTCCAACGCCGGCAAACGCCGTCTCACGCTGGCAAACGCTGTGTAACCCCCTGAAACGCCGAAACAAGTTACTAGTGCTATAATCAATCAACAAAGATAAGATAAAAAATGTAAGATAATAAAATCTTGTATTGACGAGCCTTACAGTACAATCTTTTCTCCACATCACAACCCCAGGCTGGCTGAAGAACAGCCAGCCCCTTGAGGTATTTATACCAGCCATACTTGGTCATGTGACCACCTGCATCCAGTTTCTCTAATATGAAAAAAGAAGAAAATACTTAAATGGCCGAACTCTGACATTTTACATATGCATATGAAAATATTTAGATGTGACTTTGTGTGTTTGCCAAAAAGTTTTACATATAGACCTGAAACATGAACTTGTCTTATGATTTGTATCTCGTTTGGAAAGTTTGCCCTCTAACTGTGATGGGCAGATGTTCTATAAACTGGATACATGCTGTACAACTGGTTTACAATGTTTTCCAATGAACATTTTTATTTACCATTTAATTTTCTATTTCTTGAAATAAGATTATTATTTTTGGTCATGACATTAAACATTTTTATTCCTTTTTATTCCGCATTTAATCCTCCATTTTCTTGCATAAGATTATTTATAATTTTTAATCATAACACCAACACCCCCAGTATATCTGTACTTTTCCAATATAAACATTGGCATGAACCTTCAAATTTGGTGAAAAACAAAACTGACGATTCAGATACAAACAATTGGACTGTCGTGAAATTCACATTATTTTACATATTTTTGTTTTCTTTGGAACTGGATCATGCATCAGCTCAAGCCAGTTCAAACCAGCTGACATCTTGTGTAGAACTGGATCGGCAATTTAGCAATAGTTCCCACCTCTAATTCAGTGCCATCTTTTAAACGTTTCATCTGAAATACTTGTTTCTTTTCAAATAAATGAAAATGTTTTCAAGTAAACTGATTAAACAGACATTTTTTCTCTCAAATTGGTCATGTTTGGCAGAAGGGTGAGGACAGGAAGTGTTACAAAGTATCTGTTTTTGGTCAATTGAAGGACAACTGCTTTTCAGACGGTGAAGGTTTTTTTGTGCAATTTGCATGCAATGGCAGCCTTTTACCAGGAGAAAGGATTGTTCCCTGCGAAACAGCATAAAACAGCCAATGGGCCAGCTATGCAGGCAAAGGTGCAGGCTACAGCACCATGGGAATATATGTGTTCCCCATTTTATAACTGAACAGAAATGTGTTCCTCTTTTAATTAGAGGACTTCTGCAGGAAAAAACAATAACAAAAGTTGATTTAAAACATGATACTTTTTATTAAAATATCACATATACAAAAATATGCTTATTCATATGGGTGTACATGTACACATTTTTTTTTTTTTTTTGGAAACAGCAAAGGACCGTACATGATATTTTGTCTGATCAAACTTTGGCAATTGGTGACTTATGGCCACATCAAAAAAATAAAAAATAAACCACACTGTCACTGAGCTTGTACATGTCTACAGTGGTGACCATGGAATAATATATCCTGATTGCTGTGGTTTATAGAACTTTTCACCTTACCACAACAAAAGTCTCTTTTCCACAACACTTAGTCAAAAATGTTTGGTCACCTCAACAAAGTTGTCACACTGTGTGGTACCACGGACGTATCATGGTGGTACCTTGATCAGACTGCAAAAAGGGTGGCAAGGCACTGGTATCAGCATAAAGCATTATCCCTGCTAGTTCTGTATTGCCTATTTACAAGATGCAACAAAAAAGACAGCATCTGTCCAGTGCTGCTTTGACTGGTCGTGGCGAATGACACCTTTTTATGCAAAACTCCCATCAGGTTGCCACATGTTGCCTTGCATCCGAAAAAAAACCCCAAAAGATATTCACTGTATGCTGTCACAGTCTGAGTTTATTTTGGTAACAAGTTGTTGCCACGAACCTTGGAGCATCACAGAATAACTAACACAAATACAATCAAATGCATATGGGTCATAATTGGCCATAAATAATCACAACAATCAAACATACAGTGATCACAAAGTCTTCATAACAGTCTTGATGAGCAAATCTTCCAACACGGTCAGAAAACGCCTGTGATTTCTTTGTGTTCAACTGAAAGCATCTCTCATTACACGAAGAATCATTTTATTATATAAAAATATTTTATCATGTAAATGTAACGAATAATTTTCATCATGAAAGAATCACAGGTCAAATTAAATAAGGAACATGTACATTTTTACATGTGGTACAAGGGTGTATAATCTACACATAAATTTCAAAGCAAAAAGGGCCCAGTCATATCACCAGTTCAATGAAAATTTTGATGTAATTACTTATACATTGACTGAATGTAGATCATATAAGATGATTGTGACCTTAAATAATAAATACAGAAAACAGTCTGTCATAACCACATCATATTTTTTCAACTGTTTAACTGTAGGACTTAGTTGCTAAACAATGATGAACATAATAGAAGTGTACAAAATCAATATGAAGAATTATCCTTATTAGAGTATACAAGAACAGCTTTGTTGCCATAATTATGCACATAACTTTGCAGATAAGAATTGAAAGATACTTTTGTTTTAACAAAGTCTTACCATAATTCAGAACTTCAACACTTTAATAACCATTGCCAAAGCCATTGACAGAGACCTTGGCCAGCAAACATCAGCAATATATGAGATGACTTTATGACTCTTCTGTATGCATGGTATATGGAGAGTTAGACATTTCTAATATTGCCACAAAGAGACCAAAGCAATAATGAACTGTGGGTTATTCGGGTCTAATTATGCTTCTCTGGTGAGAAAGGCGCAGGCTGGTCCAGATCAGCTACTTGCTAAGGGCAATATTTTGATCAAAAATAAATAAAAATAACATAACATCAACACCACAGATAACATAGAAGTTTAGCACAAATAGGCAAATTTGCATCTGTCATTTTGACATCATGTACATGTATATCTATGTATGTTGATCAATAGTTATGCTTTAACACTCATTAAACTGACTGGGACAAATCCACACCCCACCGGTGTGCATTTCAAATTGGTTTTCCACTTAACTTCTATGGCTAGCATTCAATGCCTATAGGACCTCAGAGGGCAGCATTTGATAATGCTCATTTACATGGCAATAAGCCCTCTGAAGCTTTTACTCTACACATGGCGTAGTTTGGGGGGTTATCATGATTCTGCAATTGTGCCACAATCCACATTTGTGAAGAACTTCTACAGCATATGTTTTTTTCCGTTCACTCTGACATTTTGCAAAAGAACTTCCACAAGGAAACACATCTTCATCACTTTTATGAAATTTTACTAGTTTGGTACATAACCAAATTAGATCATAAACCACGCAAATATTGCAGAAAATCATTTTTTTCAGCCAAAACATCCTATTTGTCAATGCCAGAACACTTGATCTCTTGGAGGATCTGACAATGAACTATATAAAGATAGACCAACCATTTTCATAATTTTTTAAAGAATACATTTAAAGTATACCTGAATTATTTTTTGTGAGATATTGGCAAACTTATGCAAAAATACTGCAAAGTCATTTTTATTCCACATGCCTCTTGCAGAAAATGACATATTTTCAACAGAAAGCTGATCTTTTAAAAAAAAAATATATATACCCAAGGAAGTGAAATAAGCTCACGCCTAATGTTTATCCTCAAGTGCTGCCCTCTGGGGTCCTACATTTCTCTTTTGAGAGATCACCCTCATGAGTTGCTTGATTTAAACATAAGGTCCCTAGAATGTAGCAGTCCCACATTGTACACACAATTCTGAGAGATCACTTGGTCAGAGACACAACTTTTGGAAAGGCCTTTGGGCAGGCCCTCAAAATGGGGGAGCGCTGTATAAAGAATCAATCTCAAATATATAAAGCTTGTCCTACTCAGCTGTTTTCTTAAATAACATGATTCTAATAATCTTTAATTACAAACTACTCATTAAATACATTGTGCAAATTACATTTGCCATAAATAGCAATAATGTAGCTGGGTGACACCACAACTTGTCAATAACAGATGAAGCCACCCATACACTTCTACCAAGTAACCTCAACTTATGGAGGTGAGCCACCTGTGGTATACACAAACCTATCTCTCCTGAGTGGTCAGTCATTGCCAACAGGAAGTGCTATCAATCAAAACGTTTTCATGTTATGGTGGCTCCATCTGTTGGTAACAAACATATTTTAAATAAAATAATAATCATTATAACAAAAAGGTCTATTATCTCAAAAAGTGGCCAGCATTCCACAAGTGTTGTACCAGCACTTGATAAATCCTTAACTCACCCTATTCCTGCAACCAATTTTCTCACACACTAAATAAATAACGAACACATACATGCCGCAATTTTATGGGAATTCAATATTCAAACTCCCTGTTAAAAAATTTCAATCAAGTACCAACATGTTAGTCCAGTCAATCATTTTTGTATTGCCTGGTAAGCAGGGCATTGATACACCAGACAATACTGGAACTGCAGGCAAGGCTGTTAACACACATTTACAGAGTACATGTACTTCAACACACCAGTCACACCATAGATTAACTCTTTCCAGGCCAATTTTGACAAAAGTCAATTTGCTGTGAATTGACATAATGATACCAGAATTCATGTTCTTTGGCAACCAAACTTTCGTCCATGTACTAGCATGTTCATAGATGAGACCCAAAGAATGGTCTAGGTCAACAGCTTTCCTGGGCATGCATTGGGCCCATTACGTGCACCCAGGATACCTGTTGATTCAGTCACAAGTTGGCATTGAAAGAGGTACAATGCACCAATACTGGGTTAACTCAAAGCAAAGACAAACAGTTTATAATGAAAGCCACAATACTCGTAAAAAGGCCAACTTTTGTTATACATAATGTTCTTCAGGATATCAGTCTGTTCAAAACCAGACTGTCTTGGTGTAGGTCATAATTACGTTTATTGGGTACAATTATGATCATCATTTCACAGCTGTGGCATGATTTCGCAGCTAATACAAACATGGACTGAGGCCTTTATCTGACCTTAGCTTGTCATTCCCTGATTAAACAGCCATGAAACATTTTAAAGTGCCCAATAAACAAGCTTTTTCCCCTGTGCACAAGGAGGGCCAGAACACCAAGACAGGGCCATCCTGGTGCTTTCTGCCAAGAAATGTCGAGGAATTTGTACAAAATCCTTTTCTTGGCATCTCTCAGCAATTTTGTTGAGAAATACCGAGGTCTACTGTAACGCTACTCTCGCCTCTGCGTTTCAGCATTTTTGCCGAGAAAAGCAGAGGTACATGTACCTTTCAGCCTACTCCTTAGCTTGGTGTTTCTCGACATTTTAGCCAAGAAATGACGAGGTAATGTCTAGAGTGAAAAGCATCTTGGTGTTCCTTGGCAAAAACGCTGAGGAACGCCGTGATGCTTTTCACTCTAGACATTACCTCAGGATTTCTTGGCAAAAATGCCGAGAAATGCCGAGCTAAGGAGTACAGAGAAAGGTACCTTGGAGTTTCTCAGGATATTTGCAGAGAAATGCCGAGGGGAGAGTAGCATTTCTGCAGACCTTGGTGTTTCTTGGCAAAACTGTCGATAGATGCCAAAAAAAGGATTTCTGTACAAATTTCCTCTGCATTTCTTGGCAAAATGCGCCCAGCATGATCCTCTCTCGGCGTTTTGGCTCTCTTAGTGTCAGCCAAGTACACAGATATCCTTCTCTTTGGCCAAGGGAACTAGCCACCACAGCAGCCTCCACAGATTGTCAAATTTTTCTGATGAGGGCACTGCTTGAACAAAGCAACTAGAGTGCAGTTAGCCATGCAGGCAACCAGAGAGCAAGTTTCTCATCTTTTGCCAAGTAAAAAAGTTTCATTTTCTTTGGCCAAGACACATATTTCCCTTTCTTTGTCTAAGTAAACAAGGTCCCGTCTCCTTGGCCAAGTAAACAAGTTTCCCCTTCTCTTTAAAGGCCAAGTAAACAGGTTTCCTTCTCTTTGGCCTTGTAAACAAGTTCCCTTCTCTTTGGCCATGTAAACAAGTTTCTTCTCTTTGGCCAAGTAAAAAGGTTTTTTGGTCTCTGGCCAATTAAACAAGTTTTTTTTTTTCTCTTTGCCCCACTAAAAACCTTTTATTTTTCCTTTTTCATCATGAAGGCCAATGGAACATCTGTTACAAATTCAGTCAAGTATACAAAATACATTTTCAGTTATGTGTATATTGATGATGAAAACTCATTGTAGACAAGGTCTTCAAATAAACAAACCGGGTGTCCACCAGCCACTTTAACCCTTTCCCCCTTCAACCAGCCAAAACTGGCTGGTGGTCAAATGTTGTCTGCTTCAGTGTTGTCAACTAATTACAACAGTGAAAAAAACTAGACATAGCTTCAACACAAAGCGTTGACTGAAGGGTCTGCCCAAATGAGCATGTAATTAAGCTGCCATTTGCTCAAATTAGGTCACGGTGACACCAAAATATATTCAGTTCATCTTGCCAGGTAACATAAGCATATTGCCAAATTTGAGCAAATCTTATACATGGAGCCATTCTGTAGATATAGTGGTAATGAGAATGTGCACATCCAGATGGATGGAAATACACACAGACGGGCAACCCAAAAACATAAAGGGTCCCCCCATGTGGAGGACCCTTAAAAACAAAAGAATCTGACTGAGAATTGCTCATGAAGCTAACAAGGCCCAGGTCAACAGCTTTCCTTGCCAAGGAAAACTGTTGACTCAGTCTTAATTGAAAGGGGAAAGGTTTAACTACAGTTGATGTAAACATTCTAAAAGCCCAGGCCAGCTTTAGTGTGTTGTATTGATGAAGAACTCAACATCATTACATTGTGGGTGCCAAGATTGATATACTCGTACATGCATGCCAACCTTCTTACAATTCATATTTATATCTCACTTGACCAGACACACTTATTAAAGTTACTTACCTGGATTACAGTATGCAAGTATTCTGAGTGCAATCCCAAATCAAGTTAGAATGACTTCATTTCAATGCTGCCACATTTGACACACCTTTTTGACAATAAAAAACACCAATCAATCACAAAAACTAGCCTTGAATTTCAAGGCTTGCAGCACAATAAAACGAAGCTCAGTTGTTATTGCCATAATGCACAAGATAAGCCTGTGCACTAGTATCACCAGAGGGCACCACTACTGAAGGGGGATCACGTTGCATCTCTTGATAAATTAGATATGCCAGGAGGTATCAGGTGGTCATTGCGACTAGTGGTGCCATCTAGTGATTCAGACATTCGAGACCTGCCAGACGTGCTGACTTCTAGGATGTCAGGAAGACTGGTGCATCCTGGCTGGCACATAATATTGTCTCTCACACACAATTTTAGCATCTTCATTGTACTTGCTTTCATGATTTTAAAAGTGTCAGGACCCAATTCTGTCACTTTGAACACCACCGTTATGGCACAATACATAATACATAAATGTACAGCGAAGTGAAATTCACCATTGTACACTGTATTACAATTATTTTTGCACTACCAGATACATGTATATTGAACCACCTTGGAAAGGTATTTGTGTCATTAATGACGCTTTATTTGGTTCCAGCTCACTGATTCATGTACATGTTCGGGAATACATGTATATCATTTGCCTGCTGAGCTGAACCTTCAAATGTCTGTAGTCTCCTTGAGCTAGGGGGTAATAACTGTGGTCCAGTATTGGCAGCAACAACAAAAACCCAAACGAAGGAGTCTCACAGATAAATACAAGGCCCAATGTACCCACACGAGTTGGTCGCAATAAGCACTATAGATATTTATCATACCATTATAAACAATAATACAATTACAAACAAATATGATTGTAAAATAAAAAAAAAAACAACATATACCTAATGTTGGTAAGACAGGGCATACATGTAGATGCATATTGAAGCAAATCAAATGTAAAATTGCAATTGAAGTGTATAACATGACACAGAAGATACCCTTTATCAAAATTATGCAACCCCTCTTCCTCACACATCACTTCATACAAAGCAAACACAATGTTTAATTAAGTCTTACTGAAAACTTGGCTGCCTAATGGATTATGTGAACACATCGAATCATGTGCGAGAAATTCTGACTCTGTACAATACAGGTCAACAAGAAGCTTGCAGCTAGTGTCCACAGGGTGTTGTTGCACAGGACTATCTTAACCCTTAAACTGCTAATCACTGCTACAGTTGTTTTCTCACTACTGTTAAACATATAATGGTTAAAAGATTCAAATTCCTTATGGAGATGCCTTTCATTTTAATACCAGCAAGCCTAGTCTAAAGCAAAAAGTCGTCTTAGAGCTTGTCAAGAGCTTTCCTCGGGACACTTTGTGCACAAAATGTCTCGAGGAAAGCTGTTCACTCAATCTTAAATCAGCGCTTAAAGGGTTAAGCTGTGGTTGTAGCACACTACAAATATTGCTGCTCCTCCTGCTGAATAATTGCGCCGTGATAAAGACATCCCTCATTCTCTCAAGACAAAAATGGCCTGATAACCATTGATGAAAATATAGTCAGCAGATATTTCCATGGCCAACTTGATAGTCCTCATCTCGTTTTCAACCATATTTTCTAAATGCAGTATGCGGTCAACAGGATGAATGCAGAGCCCCCAAGTGCACAATGCAGAAAACGTGAAGGCTTGCTGAATAAGAGGGTTGTGTGAACAGCCCATGTGGAGCTGACCTGGAGATGCATCACACTGGTGGCTCTGTCAACTTGGGATAGGATTGATGTCCCCCATGTACTGAGTACGTGCCTAAGTCTGACCTTTATGGAAGAACACTAACATGTGCAATATCAAGGTCCCCCTTCATGTACATGTAGTTCTCAAGTTATAGTGAAGGGTAAAATTTATGTACGTTGCACGGTGACCCCAGCAATGAGGCCAAGGTCACTCATGTACTGTCTAATCGTGACCTTCATAGAGAAACATTAACATGTGCAGCATGAAGGTCCATACTCAACACAGATCTCAAGTTATCAAGTGAACAGGGTCCAAAAATCACTGGAGCATGACCACTTGCCCAAAATATGTAGACACTTATAAAAAGTACATCCCTACCAAGTTTGACACAAATTTAACCAAAATTATGTAAGTTATAACCATTACAAGAAACTCCCATGTTATACTTTCCTACTGAAACAATTCAAAAAATTTTCCAAACAAAATCATAAAAAATCCAAAATTCACTGGAGCATGACCATTCTAAAAATTTGGTAGAGACCCACCCAAAGTATCTTGCCATCAAGTTTGAAGTGAATCTGACAGTTTCTTTGGAGAAGTTAACAAGAGGGCTGTGTGAACAGCCCGTGCCTCAGCTGACCTTGACATTCATCACACTTACAGCTCTATGAACTTGGGAAAGGATCAAGGACACCATGTTCTGAGTAAGTCTGACCTTTATACAAGAACACTTACATGTGCAACATCAAAGTTCAAGTAGTTCTCAAGTTATAATGAAGAGTGAAATTCATGTATGTTGCACTGTGACCCCACAAACGAGGTCAAGGTCATTCATGTACTGTCTCAGCATGACCTTCATACAGAATAATTAACATGTGTAGCTAACTCAAAACAGATCTCAAGTTATCAAGTAAACAGTAGATTTCGTGTCAGTTGTCCTGTGAATTAGCATTAGAATGCCCACTGACTTACATAGTAATCAATAGGAAAGCTGCATTGAACGATAAGTGTTCAAATTGAAAGTCCTTAAAAATCAGGAATCCAAATCAGTGCCACCTAGTAAACTACTGTTTGACCCTTCCACAACAACATCATATCCATCACATTTCAGCTTAATCTGAGGGACGGTTCTGAGAACAAGTGAAAAACAGCAAAACCTTACAAAAACTTCATAAAAAAATTGCAGTGCCACCTGGTGCACAGATTGGGAACTAGGTGTCCCTGGGAGTGTCTATGTACGATATCAAAGCAATTGGGTGAGCAGTTTCAGAGGAGAAGAATTTTGAAGGTTTGCCCCAAAAAAGAACAAAAAAATTCATAAAAAAATCCAAAAATCAATAGAGCGTGACCATTTGAACACACTTAATAGAGATCCACCCAAGGCACATCCCCACCAAGTTTGAAGTAAATCTGGTCAATATTATAAAAGTTATGACCATCACAAGAAATTCCCATGTTAAACTTTCCTATTAAAACTTTAGTAGACATTTATGAAAAAAAAAATCATAAAAAAATCCAAAAATCAATAGAGCGTGACCATTTGAACACACTTAATAGAGATCCACCCAAGGCACATCCCCACCAAGTTTGAAGTAAATCTGGTCAATATTATTAAAGTTATGACCATCACAAGAAATTCCCATGTTAAACTTTCCTATTAAAACTTTAGTAGACATTTATGAAAAAAAAAATCATAAAAAAATCCAAAGATCATTGGAACATGACCATTGGAACAAACCTGGTAGACACCCACCCAAGGTACATTGCCACCAAGTTTGAAGTAAATCTGGATGACAGTTTTGGAGATGAAGTCGAAAATGTAAATTAGCATTAGAATGCTCATTGACTTACATGGTAATCAATAGGAAAGGTGCATTTACCACAAAGGAGCCGAATTGAAAAAATCATTAAAAATCAGCAATCCGCAGCAGTCCCACATAGTGAACAAATTTGTTTGGCCATTCCATAAGGAACATATCCACCACGTGTAAGCTTAATCCGAGGGACGGTTCTGGCGAAGAAGTTGAAAATAGCTATAAAACACAAAAATTCATAAAAATTAGAAAAAAAACTGCAGCGCCACCTGGTGAACAAATTAACTACAAGGAGTCCCTAGGTGTCTTCCTGTGTGATATCAAAGCAATTGGGTAAGCAGTTTCCGAGAAGAAGATTTTTTAAGATTTGTCCAAAAAAACAACAACAAAATTCATTAAAAATCCAAAAATCACTGGAGCATAAACATTTGAACAAAATTGGTAGAAACCCACCCAAGGTACATTGCCACCAAGTTTGAAGTTAATCTGGATGACGGTTTTGGAGAAAAAGTCGAAAATGTGAATTAGCATTAGAATGCCCATTGACTTCCATAGTAATCAAGAGGAAAGCTGCATTGACCGACAAGTACCAGAATTGAAAAAATCGTTAAAAATCAGGAATCCGCAGCATTCCCACATAGTGAACAACTTTGTTGGACCCTTCTACAAGGAACATATCCACCATGTTTCAGCTTAATCTGAGTGACGGTTATGGAGAAGAAGTCGAAAATAGCTACAACACACAAAAATTTATAAAAAATTAGGAAAAAATTGCAGCGCCACCTGGTGAACAAATTAAGAACTACAAGTCCCAGGGAGTATTCCTGTGTGATATCAAAGCAATTGGCTGAGTGGTTTCGGAGAAGAAGATTTTTTAAGATTTACCCAAAAAAGAACAAAAAAATTCATTTAAAATCCAAAAATCACTGGACTGTGACCATTTGAACAAACTTGGTAGAGACCCACCCAAGGCACATCTCCACTAAGTTTGAAGTGAATCTGGCTGACGGTTTTTGAGAAGAAGTCAAAATGTGAATTGTGGACGACGGACGGACGACGGACGGACGGACGACAGACGGACGGATGACGGACAGACGAAGGACCCTCACAAAACCTCAGCTGATTGACAAGTCAGCTGAGGTAAAAATGTGATTTGGCATTAGAATGCAAATTGACTTGCATAGTAATAAACAGAAAAGGCGCATTTAGCTATAAGTGCCCCAATTAATAAAAATCATTAAAAATCAGCAATCCATAGCAGTGCCTCCTAGTGAACATCTTTGTTTGACCCCTTCACAAGGAAGATATCCACCATGTTTCAGCTGAATCTGAGTGACAGTTCTGGAGAAGAAGTCGAAAAGAGCAAAAACACGCAAAAAAATCATGAAAAAATAGAAAAAAAATGTAGCGCCACCTGGTGAACAAATTAAGAACTCACAGTCCCTAGGAGTGTTCCTGTGTGATATCAAAGCAGTTGGGGGAGAGGTTCTGGAGAAAATTTTTAAGATTTGCCCCCAAAAAGATAAAAAAAAAATCATAGAAAAAAATTGAACCATTTGAACAAACTTGGTAGGGATCCACCCCAGGCACATCCCACCAAGTATGAAATGAATATGGCTGATAGTTTTGGAGAAGGATTTGAAAATGTGAATTGTGGGTTGACAGATGACTAATGGACAAATTACCATCCTATGAGCTCAGCTAACTGACAAGTCACAGGAGTTTGATTTATTTAACATGGGGAGCACTGTCTCAATGGTAGAATACAGGGAAAACCCAAGTGATTTTTGTGACCAAAAGCAGGAGATCTCCTGTACTATCCGAAAACTTGGGGCCTCTGTGAATACAGTAAGTGTATAATATGCAAGTTTCTGTAAAGCCATTACATATCATATGTGCACCTCCCCCCCCCCCCCCCCCAAAAAAAAAACAAACAAACAAAAAAACGAAAAAACCTGTGATGTACGTTGCGAGAGCAAATTGGAGACCAGTGCAAAGCAAACAAAGGGCAGCCTGTGCTTATTCCAATACCCAGGCTTTATAAGATTACCCAGAAATCCACTAACATCTACGAGCACAACAAAGCCTTGGTGAAAGCACACAGTTCCAGATGGCAAACTCAGGTCTGCAGTCATCATAAAATGCATGCAGCTGACACAACCACACAGCTATTTGCTTGTCTTTTCTTTTTTCTATTTCTAAGGAAACTGCTTCCAGTCAGCAACATGCACAAAATGTAATATATATATTATATATACAGTGAAACCTCATTCTAACTACACTCCGATATCCGAAATTTTCACTATAATGACACAAGTTTTGAAAAGTAAAAGTTCATTTTCTTTGTTGTTTGATTCATTTATCTGACATATTCAGCTATCTGACACATTTCTGAGGGAACAGATGGTGTCATTTTAAAGAGTTTTCACTGTATATATATACATGCATGTATGAATACATATATATCACTGATAAATTACAAATGTACATCTGTGTCATTTCTGAATATGTTTGGGTCAAGTTTCTCAAAATATTTATAAAAACTCATTTGTACACAGAGGAAGCCACAAGTAGAGCGACTATGAATGCTGGTTTCAATTTTTAAAACCGTATCTTAACTTCACAGGTAATAGGTATGTACATGTACATGTTGATCAGTCATTGGATTACAAGTTATCCATTTAACTTATTTTTTTTCACCAATGAGCACAAAACAGGAACTAAATTCAGACATCGCTTAAGAAGTCTCCTTTCTTTTAAATTTTACTGACCACATGTAGCTGTTCAAATAGTTTCTTGGGTTCAATGTCTTAATGTTGCCATGAAACACTAGCTACTTTCTTCCCTTTGTTGCTATCAGATGTGTAACTATTACACAGTGAAGCCCTGCAGCTGAAAGCAAGGCGACCAGATAATATATATACATGTACAAAGGCAGGTGTCACTCGGGCAAGGTCATGACCTTTGACCTGTATATATAAATGCCTCTTTGGTAGTATGTGTATATTATCTGCACCTTCAGAAGCCTTGAAAGATCATGGCAATGTAATATCCCAGCTGAAATCTGACTGTTTCAGACTATTTCCACATGGGCAGAAAAAGCTATACTCAGATCAGCAAACAACAGCTTTATTCAAACACAGCTGGACAACACAATTATACAAAATATACACAGTTCTGAAAGTGAAGGTCAAAACCATACCACAATTGATGGGACCTCCAGTTGGGGTCAAGGTCATAACACTGAGTCAGCAGCCTGACTGGTCACTTGCCGTCTGCTTGCCAACAACTGAAGAGTTTTCTCTAAGGCACTCTCTGGCACCTGAAGGCAAGGAAAACGGTCACATAATATGATGGGGCTGATCAAGATTGTACTGTAGTCCCTCCCTTGAAGGACAACTCAGAATATTTCAAAAATAAATTTCATCTGATTTCTATAGATGGTTATATATGCGTGTGTGTGTCATTGTGTGTGTGTGTGTGTGTGTGTGTGTGTGTGTACAGTGTACATAAGGTGGCAGTTTCCCTGGGCAAGTTGTACTGTAACTGCATTAAAATAATTGATAAATGCAATGTACTTCCATATTGCAAAGATGCATAAAAATAATGTGGCTTGATACCAATAAAATGTCCCCTCAAAATTATTAATTAGCATACATAAAAGAAAGGTACCTATGTATGTTTTTTACAGGAATAAAAGAAGTAATTTTTCAGATAAATTTTGTTTATCATTGAACAAAATGCAGTTTTATGAGATTCAGTAAACTTACCAGTGTGTGGTCAGAATAGTAGGTGCTGACATAGAATTCAGAAATCATGGCCTCTGCAATTGGATCTGAAATTTGGGCGACAATGCCACATTCAGCTGCAAAGAAAAACAACAAATTTTACTTGTACTGTCCCTTTTCATTACAAAATAGTGAATGATTTTCCTCAATATTTAACAGGAACTTATATACATTTTCGATGATTTACCAGTCGATGCAGCTTAAATGTTCCAAACTTAGGTCTACAATTGGAGTTCAGTTCAATTCAATTTCTTAAACCCCAGGCACTTAAATGGGATAACACAGTACATGTAACTGAAAGAGCATGGTCAGAGAAGTATTTTATATAACAGAGTAATGTATGACATCTTTACTTGATTTCCAAGGAGACTTATTTATGTCCATACACCTTGGTGTGAAGGTCAACATACATGTATGTATAAGCTGACTACATATTGGTTTGGAAAAAAAAATGACACCCTTATTATGTGCTCACTGGTTTTCCATTCTATAACCTCAAAGCTTTTTGCACTTCTTATAAAGTAGTGGTGTTTGATACAGTCACCTACACGTGCAGAAACTCCATTTGACAAACTGAAGAAAAAGATTTATACAATGTGCCACATTCTCTTACTTTATTTGAGAAAATGTTGTATAATAATAAACCTCATTTCACTTAGCAATCTCTGTTTGGTTTCACTTTCAATTTGTATTTGCCTGGAGTGCTTATCTGGTACACAGTTGACATGAATTGTAAAGACTCACAGAAGCCAAGCCCGTCAGGCAAGTCTCCGATCTTCAATATTCTACAACACTCATCTTCTTCATATAATGTATTGCTTGGGAATCTACAAGCAGAAAGCATCAATCAATCAATACATGTACATATACATGTATGTGTATATATATATATATATATATATATATATATATATATATATATATATATATATATATATATATATATATATATATATATATATATATATATATATATATATATACACACACACACATATATATACATATATATATATATATATACATATATATATATACATATATATATATATATATATATATATATATATATATATATATATATATATATATATATATATATAATCAATAAACATGTAACACTGTACAAGTGTGCATATCTCCCAATACATTGTACATGTATATGTATCTCACATCTGATATCACAGAATGTAATCATGGTTTGTGTTCAAAACACAAAGGCCCATGGCCCTACTGCTCTGCTGACCACAATCATCAAAAGACCATTCCCTTAAATGTATGTGTATTCCCTCCACAACATTGAAAAATTAATCAAGGTCATCCATATTCTGCAGTGTCAAACTTCCACATGATACACATTTCTGGTACATTTGGCATCATTCACCTTATACTTTAATCAACATATTGAATTAGATGTCCTTTGCTTAATGAAGTGCTTAATGACCTTGAAAAATAGGTCAAGGTCATAGAATCATTAGGTCAAGGTGACCCAAAAAGTAGGTCACCAAGTACAGTTTTATATACAGTGTACTCAAGTGCAATTTTGGTCTGGAGGCTCATTTCTTTTTGCGATTGATGTCCAAGCTGCACCCTGCAATTACAAAATCGCCCTCTTCCAACTTAACAGGTCTGGTGACCTTACAAAAACATGCCAAGACCATTGATCATTTAGAACATATTAGCATCGGACATGATCTATATATCCTATAAATTTTGCATGTCTAATTCAATTATTTTTCGAGACATAAGGGATTTTCAAAGTTTTGTCCCCAAAATAACATAATGCTGTATTTACTGCGCCAGCACAAATCAGTGTTCCAGCTCAAAAAATAAGAATAAAAAAATTGACACTCTGATTACCATGCAGCTGGCTTAGTCACCTATCTCCCTGAGGACACTTTTGGGTGCATTTTACCCCAAAGAAAGTGGTTGACACAGACCAATGTTTTCTCTGTGAACTAAGAAATGCTGGTACTTGAAAAGGTTTCTCAAAACGCCATTGCATTTGCCTGCTAGCAGACCAATCTCCACTGGGTCCCCCTTACTGGCTACATGATCACCATTTTAGTGCTGGAAAAGTCTAACTGGTCTATTTTGGTTACCACAGCAACGGCCACAGTGCACAGGGCACACATACTGCCAATGACAAATTGGTGTTGGAGCTAAACCTTGTACTGCTGGGCCACACCAAGTGTAGTGGAATTTATAGGCCAGTGGACCTCAGTCTTCCTTAGAGGCAATACGCCGTATGCATATTAATTTCCCGCCACAAAGCATGGGTTCGACGTCAGGTGATCAAGGGGGGGGCGTGCGGGTCACATCACTGTCGATCAAGGGGGGGCGTGCGGGTCACATCACTGTCACAGACAGGCCACATGTTCATTTCTCGCACAAAATTAGCATTTTTGAGAAATTTAGGTTCACAAATGCCAAACTGGTGTTCACCTAGTACTTCCTGAGCCATATATAAAGAAAAATTTCCATCTGCCTTTAATGAGTATTCTGTATTTCCAAAATATTAGTAATATCCCGCTTGTCCCCACGGGTACCGACCCATATCTCGCGCTATCGCGCCAAGCAAGACTAGGCAATCAGGTATGAGGTTGTGGCGGGAAATTAATATGCATATCTCCTATTGTGTTATGAATAAATGGAGCCTGGAATCATAATAATTTAGATGATTAGGTCTTTTTGATGTGATTAGTAGTAAAGGAGCTATTAATAATGTGTTGGATTCAAGGGTGCCATTGCACACAAAATGCATATCTATCTCTTCTGCAGTGGACTTCATCAAAATAAATTTGTGCAGTTTTTAAACAGAAATTTACTTTCCTCATCGCACACCCAGCTCCCACCCCCACCCAAAAAAATACCATGCTGGAAGGCATCCTATGTCTTCTATTCTTTTTTTCCACCAGAGGGATTTCCTAGGGTAGCACCCACTTTACCAAGCCATTAGTGTTCAGTATGTTATACTTGTCAAGTATGTGTTCTGTGTACTGATTTCCATGTTTATAAATTTTCACATTTTTTGCATATCAGGCATTTAACTGAAGTTCACATTTCACCACTTGGGACATATGTTCTTATGTTAAAATATAATTTTGATGTGTTTTAATTTTCAGCTTCATGCCGGAAATGGTCTTTTAAAACTAGCTGTGTGTTTATGCACAGTACGTGGGCCCCTGAACTATCACTGATAAAGTTAAACGGAGAGGTATTTAGTGAGTGACTGGAGTACCAGATAATGGTGGTTGACATCTAACTATTTTCTTTTTCCTATCATATGGACTCCCTACCATTCTTATAACTTATACAAACAACTTAAATGCACAACAATTGATATGCTCCTTTACTTTACTTGTAAACATTACACAACGGTTTACAACCGAATACTTGACAGTAACATCTGTTCATTTAAGAAAAATTAGTGGTGTAGCTAGTTTGAAAAATTCAAAGTGATTCCAAAAAAAAGTTGGGACATCATAAGATCAGTTCTTCATATGAAAAAAAAAAAAAAAAGATCTCGCTCCTTTTTTCATCATAAATAACCTTAAGGTAACAAATGAACACAAAATTGCAGAATGCTTTAATTCCTTCTTTGCAAATATTGGCTCACAGCTGGTTGCTACACCACGCACATGTAATGTTGCGGTTTTTGTACTTATTTTATCAACCAGATTGCAGAAAGGTTTTCCTTTGTGCATGTAACTCTAGGCTATATTGAGATATTTATCAATGATCTCAAACCTGAAACTAGCACAGGAAATGACAATCTTCAATGAAGCTCTTGAAACATACATGTACACTGTAGAAGGGCACCTACATGTATAGCATTTCCTTTGATCTTTGTTATTAATCTGTCTTTTAACACTGAAATCTTTCCAGACAAGCTTAAAATGGCCAAATTTTTACCAATATATAAAAAGGATGATAACCACATTCTTGATAAGTATAGGCCTATTTCTCTTCTGCTAGCATTCTCATAATTTTTTTGAGAAAGCTGTCTATAACCAACTCTATCCTTACTGCACCTTACATAACTGGCTTCACAAAAGCCAGCGTGGGTTCAGGGAGCTACATGTACATTTCACTGAGCTGCTGCTTGTGAATTTATTGATAGATTTTCTAATGTATTGGACTCTGGTGAACTACTTGTTGCTATTTTCCTTGATCTGTCAAAGGCATTTTACACTCACAATATCCTTCTGAAAAAATTAAGCTAGTAAGGTATTACTGGGGTTATGTGTGTGACAAAATAACCAAACTTTAGAAGCAAGCCATACCCACATGTTTCATCACCTGCAATGCCCACACTGAACCTTGTTTCAAACAACTACACGTAAATATCCTCAGATTTTCTGATATTATGCATGCCGGGGCTCTTAAATTCTACAATCGATATCCCAAACATGAACTTCCCAGATACATATGTACTTTCACCCAGTGTTTTCACCTGAACTTAAATTGACCAGTATTCAGAAACCTGCACTATTATTAATTTTTGTAATCAATGATCAGCCCAGATAAGTTTAATTTTTACTACTTCTTATATCATATTGTGTAATTCTGTAATTTTCTATCTTTATAGATATGTTTAACTACAGTGACCGTGACTGCGATGCAATTTCTTTTATTTATTTATCTTGCTGACTTTAATTCTCTTTTTCATCTTTGTGTAGTGTAGTTAAAATTGTCTCAAGCTTTTGTTGCTCTCTAGTTGAATTAACGACCGTTGGCCCCAGTGATAGCTGATCTACAAAATGTACCCATCCTTAGCTGGGGTCATCCTGACCTCTTGTTACGGTAATATTTCAGCTAATCTTGATTATACTTTATATTCCTTACTCTGTATTGCCAGTCTTTCCGTAACATTACTGCAACTTAGATATTATAGTCAAACCAGAGTCATGCCTGGGGCATGAATGTCTCGCCAGCGTAATTCAAGCCACTCCGAAGGTTTTTGTTTACGGACGGACAAACGGACTGACGGACAGACATCCGGACAGTGACTGCTTAGTCTCGCCAACAACTTATGCTGGCCAGACAATAAATGGCTTTGAATCTTGAATCAGCACATTAAACACGTATAATGCACGTATCATGGAATAGATGGACATTCTGGACCCCCCCCCATTGTAGCTCATGACCAGTAGGCATATACTAGGACCATGGAGCTCTTTTGCCTAAAAACATGTCTCCAACATGTCTGTTCCATCAGCAAATTTAACAAATATAAAACAGAGTGAAATACACAGCCTCCAAGTATCCTGCCTCGGCGTTATTTAACATGAAATTACAGTATACATGATGTCAAATACCAACATACCTGTGGAAGAGTTCAGTGTCTAAAAGGATTGTGATGTATTTATCTACAGTTGTGAAGCAGAAGAAGGTTTCCTGTCCCTTTTCCTCTCCACACGGACTGAAAAATAATGAACGTTCATGATCAGTACTGAATGAACCCTTTCCCCCCTTAAACCGGCCAAGGTCGGTTGGGGGTCAAATGTTGTCTGCTGCAGTGTTTTCAATTTTAAACGGTAATGAAAAACAATTGAACTGAAATTGTAGATGAGACCTATAAAGATCACGTGTCAAGAAAAGCTGTAAAATTCAAAGGGGAAAGGGTTTATCCCTTATACGCGTGCACATATGTAACACAGTAATTGTTCACACTCAACAAAACAAGTTTGTGATATCTTTAATATACTTAGAAACCATTTACTCTAACTAAATATCAAACTGTTTTTATTATTATGATTTTGATTTATCATATATGAAATATTCAAATCTGTCAGATATAAAATGCATTAGTAATTCTGAGTTTCTGGAAATGTGAGTTACTATCTCTTGTGTAAATTTTGCCCAAAATTCAAACCATAATTTATGTGGACAGTACTCAACATTTTTTGGCATGTATCATTATCTAATTCACAATTTTATTTAAATAATTTTCTCTGAAGCTAAGCTCAGATCAAAATGTTAACAAGGAGGCTAATCAAGGCAGGGTAAGTTGACAATACAAGTATATGAAGGCTTTGTCAAAATTCACTCTAAAATTTTTTATGCAAATCTTTACGGAAAAAATGGCTTTTTTCAAAATGGAATGAAAACACTGTGGTCCAGTAAGTCCGTGGCAATCCCGAGAAGTAACAGTTGTCAATATGGAACCGGCAGGAAACCGATTTTCTTGTATTGAAAACACATGTCCACAACATGATTACTTTCACATGGGCTTGCCCATCAAAGTCTTTATCACAGGAAACCTTTTCTTACGTACATTGTACAAGTTACCAGTAAATTTATTGCCAAATGCACCTTGCCATCTTGACTTACACACCCCAACACATTACGACTCAAATGACTTGATGACACACAGGAATCATTTTCAGTCATTTATGACATAACATGACAAAAACTACCGATTCATATTAGGTAATTAGTCATGGTAAAATGTGGAACTGGCATCAGAGAAAAGGTCAAAAAGGTAAATTTTTAAAGCCAGAAAATCATGGGAATAACACAACCATGAAATTTTCATGACAGCAAAGTATAATATGCAAGAGAATATATAAAAATGACTGACTCATGTTGACCGTTTTCTCTTTATACCAACCAAAATCACCCCAAACCAGCTGGTAGTCAAATGCTACCTGTTTCAATGCTTCTGACTAATATCAGCAGTCATATGAAAAACAATTTGAATGAGAAATTTTAATAAAACCTATTAAGATAACTTGCTCTTTAATCCCAGAGGGAATGGGTTAAGGTGGTTTTGACAGAAACGGTTTATCTTACCTGGCATTATAAAACATAGCATCGATGAGGTTCATGGCAATGGACGGAAGGTTTTCAGAGTCTATACTGGTGATGTGGAACTTGTTACTTAAAGTAAAGTATTCATGGGTGATGGGCCTCAGGCTGTCTGAAGAAGAAAATCCATAATATCATATACACTTCCTTATTAATCCCCATCCCCTTCCTCCTCTTGTTTATTAACCCTTAAAGTGCAAATCATGGCTAAGGTCATTTTTGTATCACTGTTAAACACGTAATGGTTAAAAGACTCAAATTCCTCATGAAGATACCTTTCATTCAAATACCCCAGGGCTCGACAATTTTTTTAAAAATCACTTGTCCGCAGGGCAAGTAAATTTCAAAATCCACTTGCCCGCATACAAAATCCACTTGTCCTGATAAAACTTCTATAAACATCGTTTTTTTCAAACACAATGCTACGGCCTACACAAACCATTTACCCTACAATATATTTGCCGCGAATTGTCGCTTGCAAATTCGCACAAAAATGTCAAATTTTACGATTCAAGCTGCAACTGTTCGACAGTGAAACTGGCAAAACATTAAAAATACAAATTAAAAAAGTAAGCTATTTGAATGGGGTGACTAACGATGAAAAATACATTGTAATTTCTGGGACGATAGGAGTCCATATCCCGGTTAAACTTAAATAACGATTAAAATAGTTGAATTGGTTTCAGGATCCTTTCTCGCTGCCTCTGATGCCGTGATGAGATGCATATCGTTTGCGTACCTACCATGAACGCTATCGGTACATCGTAGTAAATTTGCGTATACAGTATTGGCAAGTTCCTCGCAATAAACGGTGTTCTTAAATCAAATTCAAACGAAAATTTTAATATTTCAAATCAGAAATCGAGCGTGGGCACACCGTCAACATCTTTCATGCAACTGTAAACAAACAGCTGCTTTGGCCATGTGGCCTGACGCACAACACATCACCCGATTGGTCAATTGAGTCACATGCAAAAATGAGCCAATTGCGGCTCGTGCTGCAGTGTTTTCATCATGGCTTCCGCCCAGTGAACATGTGTGAATATGCCGTAATTTACGGAGGGAACACACAAACGGGAAGCTTTTTTTTAATTGCAGCATGCGAAAATAAAGATTCCAGTGTTTATAGCAACAATTATTTGGAGTCACAGGCAAATACGCAAAGGTAGGGGGATAGAGAAAAATGTCGAATGCGTGACAGATCAGTCAGCATGATGCTCCGTTCACCGTAGATTACTCCACGCAGTCACTTGCGTGTGACTGGCAGATGTGTGTTTTGTTTGGCCGGGAAGTCAACTTGCGGCACCATTACATGATCTCTCCAACATTTTTAGAGCCCACCGATAAATTGTCTTTGATGCTAATTTGCTCAAGAATTCGCCATGCAAGTTTCAAATTTTTTTGATGTTCCTTTGTCATCGTTCGGGCAGATAAGACTGACGGTGAGGTGCTGTGACCTTGCCCCGATACGGGCGAAAGTCAATACGCCGCAATGCATGACTGCTGGTACCTTTGATCTCGTCGTCTCGTAATCATAATGAGCGGGCTGTTTATAAACCAATTATATACGTTCTATTGTTTTACTGTGCCTATCATCGCAATGTTATTACAAGGCAAGGTGTAGCGTCCCTTCAAGGTGTCGCGTGGGTTAGCTTGGCATTGCGAGTGAATGATCGCGAGAGCCGGGAACAAAAAATACCCAAACTTTAATAAAATGTACATGTGGTAAAAGATTTTTTTCACTAGTCCGTAGGGCTAGTGCTTGAAAATTTCGACTAGTCCGAGCCCAACTTCAGGCCGCCCGGGGCTATCGGACATGCGAATTGCCGAGCCCTGACCCGCAAGCCTAGTCTAAAGCAAAAAGTAGTCTTAGTCAACAGCTTTCCTCGGGGCACTTTGCATGCATTGTGCAGTGTCCTGAGGAAAGATGTTGACTTAGTCTTAAATAGAATAGATCATTTATTTCGTAATAAAAGGCCTCCGGCCTGTCAATACATAATATGTACATTAAAATAGTATTTTGAAATAATGGAAAAAGACACCAGGTTTATATTTTTACATATTTAACAAAAGAAACTCTCTCTTCTTATTAAAAGCTTGATACAAATAATTTCCTAAGGAACATAATATTTCTGGTTTGTCACTTTTTAATAGATTAATCATTTTCTCAGTAGAAGGATATAAATAATAGTTCTTATTCAAGTACTTCTCACGCAAGTCTGAGTAAAATGGACAAACCATCAAGAAATGAAATGCATTTTCAACACACTTAATCTTGTTAGTATTACATAATAAACAAATTCTCTCTTCCCTCACTGTTCCAGTATATCTTCCTTTCTCAATGTGCAGACCATGACTTGAGCATCTAAAGCGAGTAATAGCATTTCGAAAAGTGATAACATTTACACAGTTAAGATATTTTTCTGGTTCTAACAAAGATTTGAAAAGGCAATAAAGTATTCAACTTTTGATTTTCTGTGACTGAATCATGCCAAATTTGCATGGCACAGTCCTTCAATCTTTTAGAGAAAACTTCTTTAAACCATGCAACATTTCCGACTTCTTGTGATATCCAGACTGTGCCAAAACCAAATTGAATAATAAAGACTTGACATGTGTAGCCCATGCCAGTTACACCTTCCAGCTATATCCAACTCCAACAACATATTATAGCATTGTTTTGGGTATCTATGGGAGTCCATTTGAAGAATCTTGCACCAATAACTGATGCATCGTGGATGATATTTCACAAAACGAGGGTATTTTCCACATTCCCCCAAGGCAGCACCATCAGATGAACCTTGAGGGAGACCAAGCCACTCTTTACAAAACTTAATCTGCACTTTTTCTATTACTTCTGTATACTGATAACCCCAAATTTCAGATCCATATAGTAAAATAGGTGTGATCATTTTATCGAATAAATGGAATATGGTTTTATATGGTAATTTACCAACTTTACATTGGAAACACTGTAACAAAGCTATGACTTTATGTGCTTGGCTGGCCAAAGTTTTCGTTGCTACAGACCATGATAGTCTTGATGAAACCATGGGACCTAAATACTTATAAGATACACATTCAATCTAGTCTTAAATAAGCACTTTAAGGGTTAACTAGAGGCACTACCCCCCCCCCCCCATGTTCTATTTAGAAGCAAGAGGACCATGATGGTCATGTGCTTTGGTGACCTTCACCAAACTAGCCTCAGAAGTAAAATGAGGAATGCTTTGAAGTAACATGAACATTTTGACCTCCCACATAGTAACATCAAATTTTATGAATTGTACAAAAATTTTAAATATGCTAGTCTTCTGAAGAGTTCCACATTTTTGCCTACACATTATGTAACAAGGAGACATTGTTACTGTTCTGAACTGAAGCTAGATTTGCACACATGTATATAATATATATATATATATATATATATATATATATATATATATATATATATATATACAGCAAAACCAGTGTTTTGAGAGACCACTGTGAGGAAAAACCACCTGCCTTTTCAGACTATGCCCCTTTTGCCATCTTTTCCATGTTTTGCACCTCTGTTGAGAGACCACCTGCCTTATGTGACCACTTTTGGCCTGCTCTAGGTGCAGTGTCTCAAAAAGGGGTTTTAAATATATAAATATATATAAATACATACATATATATACATATATATATATATATATATATATATATATATATATATACATACATACATACATACATACACATATATATATATACATATAAATGTGTATATACAATATTCAAAGAAATGCCAAATTTAAACTAGAGGATCAGGACTGAATCATAAGTTGACCGTTAGAACAAACTTGGTGGAAACCCACTAGAGTAACATATTGCTACCAAGTATGAAGTAAATCTGGCTCACGGTTTCGTCAGAGAAGTTGAAAATGTGAATCTGTATCAGAGACCATTTGATTTACATAGTAAACAATCGAATATATGCATTTACCAACAAGTACCCAAAATGCACCCAAGGTACATTGCCACCAAGTTTGAATTTAATCAGGATGACGGTTTTGGAGAAGAAGTCGAAAATGTGAATTAGCATTAGAATGCTCATTGACTTCCATAGTAATCAATGGGAAAGCTGCATTGACCGCTAAGTACCTGAACTGAAAAAATCTTTAAAAATCAGAAATCCGCAGCATTCACACATAGTGTACAACTTTGTTTGACCCTTCTACAGGACACATATCCACCATGTTTCAGCTTAATCTGAGTGACGGTTTTGGAGAAGAAGTCGAAAATATATATAACACACAAAAATTCATAAAAAATAAGAAAAAAATTGCAGCGCCACCTGGTTACTCAATTAAAAACTAGGGGTCCCAGGGAGTGTTCCTGAGTGAAATCAAAGCAATTGGGTAAGCGGTTTCGGAGAAGAAGATTTTTTAAGATTTGTCCCCAAAAAGAACCAAAAAAATTCATTAAAAATAAAAAAATCACTGGAGAATGACCATTCGAACAAATCTGGTAGAAACCCACCCAAGGTACATTGCCACCAAGTCTGACTTTAATCTGGATGACAGTTTTGGACAAGAAGTCGAAAATGTGAATTAGCATTAGAATGCTCATTGACTTCCATATATAGTAATCAATAGGAAAGCTGCATTGACCGGTAAGTACCTGAATTGAAAAAAAATTGTTAAAAATCAGGAATCCGCAGCATTCCTACATAGTGCACAACTTTGTTGGACCCTTCTACAAGGAACATGTCCACCACGTTTCAGCATAATCTAAGTGACGGTTCTGGAGAAGAAGTCAAAAATAGCTAAAACACACAAAAATTCATAGAAAAATTAGAACAACAATTGCAGCACCACCTGGTCAACAAATTAAAAACTAGGAGTCTCAGGGAGTGTTCCTGCATGATATCAAAGCAATTGAGTAAGTGGTTTCAGAGAAGATTTTTTAAGATTTGCCCCCCCCCCCAAAATCATTAAAACTCCAAAAATCACTGGAGCATGACCATTTGAACAAACTTGGTCGAGACCCACCCAAGGCACATTTTCACCAAGTTTGAAGTAGATCTAGCCTATGGTTTTGGAGAAGAGTTTATGATGGACGACGGACGACGGATTTTGAGACTATATAAGCTCAGGTGATATGATCACCTGAGCAACAAAAATTGCATCTGATTTTTTTTTTTCACATTTACAATGTATGAGTACAGGTGTATAAAGACATGTATACTTTACATGTATCACTGAGACAAAGCACAATTTGTATTTTGGCATGTAACAAGTAGCAACAGTGCATTGTAACTTACTTGGGGAAAGAGGTTCTATGCCTTTAAGTTCTACCCGGTCAAGAGGCATGGTCTCTCCTTGACTGTGTTTGTTGACTGTATTAAGGGACGACACATATTGCACTGCCCTGGACACATCCTCCTCTCGGATCTTAAAGTAAAAATTAAAATAGTTTAAGCTTAATCTATGGGCTTCTTAAATCATCATTTTCACATAAGTCCACAGAGAAGCCTAACTCTTTCACTGCCATATTTTAGACAAGAGTTAACAGTTTTCCTTGGCATGCTTTGGGTGCATTGAGGAAAGCTATTGACTATTACATTCTATGGAACTACGGCCATGCTGGTACTTGAATGAAAGGCCTTTTCACCCAAAACATGAATCAAGGACCCTCATTATAATTCAGAGCAAATTGTTTCTAGTAGTTTGACTTCAGTCACAATTGGCACTGATAGAGTTAAGATAAATCTATGCACATACCCAATGGCCCAGCAATGCATATAGTTTTGCACATATCAATATAAAACTGATTTAAGCTGAGAGATCTTTGACCAAGATACTATTTATTTTGCATGTTCCATAAATGATAATTAAATGAAAGCTTTTCTCCTAAAAAATCAGGCATCCTTAATTTTTGTATATAATGGAGAATTTTCCCACAGCTGAGAGTGAGTTACCATTTTTTTTCTCACGGGGAATCATTGTTGGTAGGGAAAATCCCAAGTGACCTGTCACTTGTGATTATTCCTATCAACAATGATCCACATGAGAGAAAAATGGTAACTTGTTCTCCAGCTTTTGTTTAGTCTACATGTATGTTTAATTGGGTACATGTATTCATAAAAAATGCCCTAGCCCTACTTTTAACCCTTTCCCCCTCAAACCGGCCAAAACCGGCTGGTGGTCAAATGTCGTCTGCTTCAGTGTTTTCAATTAATTTCAACAGTTATGAAAAACAGTTTGACTGAGAAATGTACATGAGACTTATCAAGATCACATGCCCAAGGTCAACAGCTTTCCTTGGCATAGGTTGGGCACTTAGTGCCCAACCCATGCCAAGGAAAGCTGTTGACTCAGTCTTAATTCAAGGGGGAAAGGGTTAAAGCCAGTCTGGTGTGCTGTGTTTGTTAACATTTGTCACATTTGTTTTACATCAAGCATGACAAATAATTAAACATCATTCGTAGTTATTTTACATCAAGCGTGACAAATAATTAAACATCCTTCGTGCACACGAGTTTCTCCACATACTGTACTACATCACCGATGCAGTCACAATTCAGTTGCAACAATGTTTCAGTTATGTGGGGGTTGCCTGAATGTAAATGCGAAACACTTGCTTGCATATACATGTACATTGACTTTTGTTTGCCTGTATACGTTGTGGGCACATGATTTCATGAACATTTTTTTTCTTTTTTGCTCATTATGTTTTTGTAGTTCACCTGTACTGTACCTTGTGTGGAGTACAAAGTAAAGGGTTAAACACATCCATCTCTGTCAGTGCTCTGAGTCTAACATAAGCCTGATGGCAATACAAAGACACTTTAACTCATTCCATACTACGGTCACAGGCCTTGATCAGTGGTTCTGGCACTCCCTGGCAAGTCATGCTGCAGCTGCCCTGGTGGCAGCTGCAGCATGACTTGCCAGGCAGTACCAGAACCACGGACTTAAGACTATAGGCATGTTGGTACTTGAACAAAAGCTCTTTTCATGAAGAATGTAAATATGCAATTGTCGTCTTAAATCTAGGTAAATATACTGAAAAATCAGGAATGAGTTAATATTTGACACAAGCAGCAAACAGCACAGTAGAGGTAGCCAGCTGTGGCAGTTTGTCTCCTACTGCTGTCCACCACTCAGCTCTAAAGCGACTTTGACGGCAGCCAGTGGCACCACCACTGTCTGCTGCCTTGCACCACTGAATGCTGTTGAAATGTGCCATTCGCTGCTGAAAATTCGGAAAAAGCCACCAGTGCTTCTTATTTTATTTCATGTTCCCTACAAGTAAACACAGTTTTTCCCCCGAGTACCATCTAATCACTCATACAGAGT
Source organism: Hermodice carunculata (assembly GCA_964020975.1). Classification (NCBI taxonomy): domain Eukaryota; kingdom Metazoa; phylum Annelida; class Polychaeta; order Eunicida; family Amphinomidae; genus Hermodice; species Hermodice carunculata. Next base: position 54,925,064 of record OZ026620.1, read on the forward strand.
GCCTTTGAAACATACATGACATCTCATAAATGCTGGTCAAACGCATAATTACTTTACCATACATCACGGTTAAGTTTGTCAAACAATGAACACATTAGAATTCCATAAATATACATTTGTATACATATATACATATACATGTCTGCGTATGTGTGCGTGTATATATTTTTTATTCCATTACTTTTTTCAGTGATTTTGCGCCTCCAGGCTGTATTAAAAGTATAACAAAAAATGTACATTAAAAAGCTGACTGACACCTGATATATAAAAATATCGCTGTTCTGCCTTCCTACACTGCAAAAATTGATGAATATCAATAAATCATAATACGCTTGGTTTCATTTGTTTGCATTATTCTACTGAAGTTCTAGGTATCTGCCTGTCTGTCTTGTATTTTTGTATTATATTCACATCTGTGAGTCGTGTGTGTGAGAAATAAATAAGAACTGGTATTCATGTTTAATACATATCAAATTTTTCTTAACAATTGTAGTACCTAAATTTGCAATCTTAACTTTTGTATTTTAACTGCGACATGTTTTTATCAACCTTGACATGATGTTCTAAATTATAAATGCTGGCCAAAAGTAAAGAAAGGGGAAACTTTATGCAGAATCATTGTTACCCTTTTCTGGTAAGTTGGCCAAACTACATGTGCACACATAGACATGAGAACAGCAGCGACATCTGTGATACTACAGTCAAACCTCATTATAATGACATATATCACCCATATCCACATAGCATCACACGTTTTGCATCACTTTACATGAAAGTCATATTGCTTTACATTTTGACACATTAATCAAATATACAGTGGTACCTCTCTTGAGAGGCCCCTCTAATGAGAGATCGCATATCTTTTTAAGACCGGTCTCTCAGAACACTGTGCTATCTTTTCCATGTTGTTGTACCTCTAATGAAAGACCACCTGTTTTGAGAGACCACATTTTGTCGCGCCATAGGGGTGGTCTCTCAAAAGAGGTACCACCGTATGTAGATATCACATTTTGCAAGGAACAAATGGTAACATTATAACAAGGTTTCATTGTACAATGTATATGCAGACTTAAATGTGATAATTTTTTATGGTATAATTTCAAAAATGCTTATATACATACATGTACATGTAAGCTTTACTTGTCTCTGTATGTAAGTTTCTATTTTACACAATTCCAACTAATATGCCGCACATTTCATAGCTTCAAGTCACTGTATTAACCCTTTAAGTGCTGATTTAAGACTGAGTCAACAATTTTCCTTGGGACACTTTGCGCACGATGAAAGCTATTGATTAAGACTACTTTTTCCTTTAGACTAGGCTTGCTGGTATTTGAATGAAAGGTATCTTCACGAGGAATTTCAATCTTTTAACCATTATATGTTTAATGGTTATGAGAAAAAGACTATAGAAGTAATTAGCACTTAAAGGGTTAATAAGAGTTATTTTATGATCAGTGTAGGAATCACACCAATTTGGTGAATAGCAGATAAATGAAAATGTTTATGAATCCACTGTTAAATTACTTAAAATTGAAACTTGTACCCTAGATAATATCACTTGATACAGGACATGCATAATGATTACAGTTCATTCAGCCTTCGTTCACATCAAAACTTCTTCCACCATGGTGCAACTCGATCTGGTCCAAAGAACAAACGAATCTTGAAAACCTGTTATCGCTGGGAACGTTTCACTTGCCCGAGAAGATTTTAAATGAATTGTTGTGCCCTATGCATAATAGTTCACTTGCCCGAGAAGATTTTAAATGAATTGTTGTGCCCTATGCATAATAGTTCTGCTGAAAACCCAATGAATTTTGCCCCTTTTTAAACCCATTTCAGGAAAACATATCCTTCACATATCAAAGATAAGGGCAAACATTTCACCATTGCTCTTGCTGTATTTACTCACCAGGATAAAGTCTGTCTGGTAGGAGGACACACAATAGATGGACACTCCAAAGTCTGCCAGAGGAATGATGAGGGACTTGGCGATCTGTGAGATACCTAAAGCATTGACTGTGGACATGTAGGCTCCTGCAGACACATTTAGGGGCACCCACACCCCTTCTGCCGTCTTCAGACCTTCTGCCTGTGGTAGGACTGTTAAAACAAAACAGTATACCGTGGTACCTCTTTTGAGTGACCGCCCCTACAGTGGGTCAAAATGCAGTCTCTCGTAACAGGTGGTCTATCATTAGAGGTACAATAACATGGAAAAGACAGTGTTCTGAGAAAGCGGTCTTAAAAAGATATACAGTCTCTCATTAGAGGGATCTCTCAAGAGAGGTACCACTGTAGTACACAATCATAATAACATGGAGACTGCGAATTTGTCCCTAAGAATGCAAAAAAACGTAATTTAATTTTGTACTTTTATTAATATGATATATAACATTGTATTGTCCTGTGCCTTATTAATATGGCTAATATGATTAGCAACAATGCCACCATTAGTCTTACAAATTATCTGTTTGGTTAACGATGAATATCAATGCTATTTCAATGTAGTACAAATTATATGATCAATAAAATGCTATTTTTATATCTTACACATTACTTACATGACTACATATCATTAAATGATAAATAATGGTATTTTCATGACCTACATATCATTTTGTGCAAGATCCTACATGTGCAAACAACCTAAATAGAGGACCAAATCTAAACGTGCTATGAACAGATGAATGAGCACAAATATAGGATAAGAAAAAAAAGCCAAAGCATTTTCCTATTTCATGGAACTTAACATCCTTTACGGTCAAAATTGTTTGTTATCTGGTGAGGCAACACCTTGAATATGCCTGAACTAGATGGAAAAAATTTATAGGCTGCCCCCGTTTGTCAGAAAACCACTAATGTTGAGGGCTGTAAAAAATATTGAATAACAGTTAAATAACAATGCAATTTTAATGCCATACACATTGATATTCATATTAACCCTTAAAGTGCCGATTTAAGATTGAGTCAACAGCTTTCCTCGGGACACTTTGCGTGCATCGCGTGCAAAGTGTCCCAAGGAAAGCTGTTGATTAAGACTACTTTTTGCTTCAAACAAGGCTTGCTGGTATTTGAATGAAAGGTATATTCATGAGGAATTTTACTCTTTTAACCATTAGATGTTTAGTGGTAATTAGAAAGCAACTATAGCAGTGATTAGCACTTTAAGGGTTAAAAGGATAAATAAAATTGCTATGGAACTGCCCTACAGATTATCTATACGATGAATACAATCAATAAGAATGCTGTTTGAATATTGCACTATTTAAATTAAATATGATAAATTACACACCTTTGTAGCCCTCCTCATCCAGCACCAAAGAGTAGTCATCACAGGTTGCAGTGAAACTAAAAAACTTACAGCTGGAACATACCAAGAGAATATCAAATGCTTAGTGTGCAGTGTGACGAGCCCCATACACAGCATAAATTCAACAAATTACAGATAATTTAACTTAGCATGATGAGGACAAAATATATCCCGCCTAACTCCTTACGACTGGTACACATTCTTTGTCCTGTAATGTTACCAAAATTACATTGCCAGTGAATGTCACATTTTTAAAATGTTTCATGATGATTATATATACAAGCCACTTTGCATTATTAATCAATCAAGTTAAAATATTTTGCTTCAAATGTGTTGCATAATCCACAATGTATATGAATACATGAAAGGCCAAAGAAAATAAATAGTGTGTTTGAGGTTACATGCCAAAAATAAATAGGGTAGGTAGGTAGGCTTTCTTTTTTTTTTTTTTTTTTAAATAAATTTTTGCTCTGAAAACAGAAGAAAAGTGACTTAAAATTGATAAATTTTGCATTTCATGAAGAAAATCTGCCTAGATTTTTTTTTGAAAATCAATAAAAAGTTTTAGGGTAGGGGGGTTTGGGCAAGGGTCGGTAGGGAAACCCCAAACACAGACTTTTTTTTTTGGCCTAACTCATATTATGCTGGACAGAAAATTCCTGAAATCCTCCTTCTCATGTTTTGGGTAATGTTGGCAACATTGAATTAACATCTTTATCTAACAGGATTCTAATGTTTTTTTGTATGTGAAACATGGTTAATTACAGGCCTTGACATTAAGGATTTTGGCCACTAGTCCCTGGGCTAGCGGCCAGCAAATTTTACTAGCCCCCACCAGAAATTTACTTGTCCCACGGCTGTTCGGAATACATGTACATCAATAGTCACGTGGCAGACTCGGAAACAGACGGAAAGCTGCGGCTTCTGGAGTTGCCACTTCCGCGTTGTGCCCAGCGAGAATATGACTCGTGAGTTGGCATATGAACAAACTGAACTAGGTACCCAATCGAAAAAATGCACTTGTCCGATCGGGCTAGGCCTTATTAACATTTGCTAGCCCGAAAATTAAATTTACTAGCCCCAGACTATCGGGCACGCCTTAATGTCAAGCCCTGCGGTTAAATGAGAAACTAGGTCAAGGTCACTCATGTACTGTCTTAGTGTGACCTTCACAGAGAAACATTAACATGTGCAACAGCATGGTCCTAACTCAAAACAGATGTCAAGTTCTCTTGTGAACAGTATATTTCATGTCAGTTGTCCTGTGATCTTGGGAATGAGGTCAAGGTAAAAAAACCACTGGAGCATGACCACTTGCACAAAATACATGTACGTAGACACTTATAAAGTGTACATCCATACCAAGTTAGACACAAATCTGGCCAAAATTACTTAAGTTAAATCATTACAAAAAAAATTCCCATGTTAAACTTCCTTGTTGTAACTTTTTTAAAGATTTTCTGAAAAATCATAAAAATAAAAAAAAAAAATAAAAAGAGAGAGACTTACCCAAGGTACACAGCCACTAGGTTTGAAGTCAATCTGACAGACAGTTTCTTCAGACAAGTTGAAAATGTGAATTAGCATTAGATTGCCCACTGACTTATAATGTAATCAATCGAAAAGGTGCATTTACCGATCATAAAAAATCACCAGAGCATGATTACTTGAACAACTTGGTAGAGACCCACCCAAATTCCATTGCTACCAAGTTTGAAGTCAATCTGGAAGATGGTTTCACAGAAGAAGTCAAAAATGCAATGAGCATCAGAATGCCTAGATTGACTTACATAGTAATCAAAGGAAAGGCGCTGTGTGATATCAAAGCAATTGCATGAGCAGTTTCAGAGAAGAAGATATTTTAAGGTTTGCCCCCAAAAAGTAAAAAAAAAAATTCATCCAAAAAAAAATATATATATATATATATATATATTTGAGCATGACTATTACAACAAACTTGGTAGACATCCACCCAAGGCACAGCCCCACTAAGTTATATGTAAATCTGGTTGACTTTTTTTCATCAGAAGTGGAAAATGTGAATTGTGGACAGACAACGCACAGATGACAGACACTCACAAAAGCTCAGCTGACTGATAAGTCAGCTGAGCTAACAATCTGCCAGTACTTTTGGACCTGTATCCACTATCTGGGCAACCTTCTCCACTAAGCTCCATCTTTGACTCAACAGAGGCTCTTGACTTCTGTGCCCAGTGCTGCTACTTAATTCATAGCATTGGGGCCTAACACCAACCACAACTGGTAACTTCAAGTTCAAGGCATTGTACTAACATTTGTAGGTAATACCCACATGAAGAAAGTCCAATTATATATTGTACATGTACATTACATTCATTTGACAAATTAACCTTCCATTAACACTAATCACACATGTATATATTGAGGAATTTTTGCTAAAATCTATAATCAGGGAATCAGGCATTTGACATAGAATAAGATGTCCATGTAGCATCAGACAGGCATAGTGTTGTGGGTTGGGTTGTTAATGTTAGCCAGCAAGCTAAACTGGGGAGGTTGAGAGTAGTTGCAGATTGGGTGCCTGACAGCAGTCCAGGTGGCTTTGGGAAGCACAGCTTGGGACACAGGTCCTAGGATGCAGAGCCTGGGACGCAGGGCCCATGATGCAGAGCTTGGGAAGCAGGACCCAGGACGCACAACTCGGGATGCAGGGCTCAGTATGCAGAGCTTGGGATGCACAACTGAGGAGGCAGGGATGCAAAGCTTGCAATATGGTAGAGCAATAACTCTGCGTTCTCTCATTGACCGCTATGTGGCGCTGCAGACAGCTTTCATCCGGGTATTCAATAGCGGGTCAACCTGAGTAGCGTCTCATACTATGATGTGTTAATGCACGGTGCAAACTGAGCGTTTTTCTTGGCGAATGAAATAACCAAGTGTAATTCATAATCATGATAATGTTATCATTAATAAATACTTTTTGCAGAAAGTAATGCAATCAAGGAATCAACCCAATACACATTATAGTGGGGTTAATCACATTTGACATTAATTTCAATTTAACTTTTAATGCTACCTGCCCATCCCTGTCGACCTCGCCCCCCCCCCCCCCCCCCACATCCACCCACACACAAACAGTAACACTGTAAAACTTGGGAATTCATCTACAGTAACATATTCTGATGAGGTTGTCTATTTGTCTTTATTTTTGACACAATGACAACACACCCGGCAAATAAAATACAATCAACTTCTTACACTGTAAGTTACAGTGTTGCCAACCCTCCCGAATTACCCGAGAGACTCCCGGTATTTTATGCTTAAAATTCTTGAAAAAGTGTGGATTTTTGACAATTTTGAGTCACCTCCCGGAAATTCATCAATATTTCCCTTCTATATTTTGTATTAATTTATCAATCTCCCTTAATTTTACTTTCTATTTCCCAGATTTTAAGTTTGGCAGGTTGGCAACACTGTTCTTAAAACGCGATGACCAATGTTTTATCCTACTCGATCATCCATTATCGCCCGCGATGAACTGGGTCACATTAAATCCTTGCAACAGGAGTCTTACGAAATCCTCATGCTGTTGAGTCCATATTATATATGTGCTATGTCGATAATTTGTTATATGTGATCATTGCATTATCTTAATAACTGTCGAAGAATATTCTTTATTATTGCATTTCTTTCGACCATTCACAGTCGAGTGGCGCTACGCAGAAATGAGGATAGTAATGGAACGACCTCAGGGGGTATTTAATATATGAAATTAAAAGTATATATTTTGCAAATATTTCTGAGCATCAATAATGATATGATATGTGCTGTTTTATTGTGTTTATTATTTATTGGGCCTTTTACTCCCACAAAGCATTGTGCCATGTTCAAAATAGTGCTCGCCAATATGTGCATGATTTGCCAGGGTATCGTGTTGCATTTGGATTTGTAACTAATGATAACTGCTTCAGACACAACCAAATGGGCAGATTTAAGTTAAGGTAGTAAGTCATGTTTTAAAAATACTAGATCAATTGTTTGCCCAGGTAACTCAGAGAACGGACACCTGGAACCTAGCAAATATCACAATAATGATCACCAAAACACCACGGCTATGCAGCTATGCTGTTTCCCCAGCCCAAGTTAACCCTCCAGACTAAGTTGAAATAAAAATGCTGTGTTTGAGTTGACTTTACTGCAAAATAAAGGCCTTAACCTCATTCCCAGTGACCTTGGAAATGAGGTTAAGGTCACCCATGTACTGTCTAAGTCTGGCCTTTGCTCAGGACAACCATCATGTTCAACATCAAGGCCCAAGTTCAAGTTGTCTGGTGAACAGTAAAATTTGAGCAAGCGGCCTTGGGAATGAGGTCAAGGTTACTCATACACTGCCTAAGTCTGGCCCTCATTAAGGACAACTAGCATGTGCAATAGGGATGTCCTAGGCTCAATAGTTCTCAAGTTACCACATAAGCAGTGAATTTTATGCACCCTTGCCCTGTTACCTTGGAAATGAGGTAAAGGTCACTCACCTACTGTACATGCATCACCCTCATACCCAGAAGTGTCCCTATGTAATTTCAAAGCAATTGGCTGAGTATATACAAGGATAAAGGCTTTTGAATAGTTGGCCAAAAATGAAAAAAAAAAAAAAAAAATCATAAAAACCCCAAAATCATTCTACTGTGACCATTTGAACATACTTGGTTGATACCCACCTAAGGAACACCCCAACCAAGTTTGAAGTGAATCCAGCTGATGGTTTTCCAGAAGAAGTAAAAAATTGTCAATTGGCATTGCAAGTCCTAATGACTTAAGTTGCAATCCCCATTGACTTGCATGGTAATCAATATGCATGTAAAATCAATAAAAAAATCCTAAAAAAAAAAAAAAAAAAAAAAAAATCACTGGACTGTCATCATTTGCATAACTTAGTAGACACCCACCCAAGACACATCCCCACCAAGTTTGAAGTGAATCTAGCTGACGGTTTTGGAGGTGAAGTCGAAAATGTGAATTACCATTGCAATTCCCATTGACTTGCATGGCAAACAATAGGAATGTATGCACTAACCAACAGGTACCCCAATTGAAAAATTCATTAAAGATCAGGGATCCACAGCGATGCCATCTGGTCAAAAACCTTGTGGAACCCTTCCACAAAGAATATATCCACCAAGTTTCAGCACAATCTGAGAGACAGTTTTGGAGAAGAAGTCAAAAATAGCAAAAAACTACAAAATTCATGAAAAAAAAAAAAAAAAAAAAAAATTTGCAGTGCCACCTAAACAATTTAAGGTGATGGGGTCCCGAGAAGTGTCCCTATAAAATTTCAAAGTAATTGGCCCAGCGGTTTCAGAGAAGATTTTTTAAGATTTCCCCCAAAGTGAACAAAAAATTCATTAAAAATTCAAAAATCACTGGACTGTGACCACTTGTACAAACTTGGTAGAGACCCACCCAAGACACACCCACCAAGTTTGAAGTGGCTCTGGCCTCCTAAAAGCCAAGCTGAATTATCAGCTGAGCTAAAAATGGCAGCCCTAAATCACAACAAGGAGCTGGGAAAAGTGGAGAAAATGTTTATGTCAGCATCAACTGAAGGCCACAGAACACAGTTCTAAATCCTTCTATTTTTCATATTAGCATTTTTCAGTCTAAAAATTCAGCATTTTGGTATTTTGAAATTCCGTGAACGGCATTTAACAGATACAAATGTCAGAAAAATATGGACGGATTTTTGTCAAACAATTCCCAGCTCGTTAATTTGTGATGATTGAAATACGAAACAACACCTGGATGTCAGCTTTATACAGGTGTATGAACTGTGCTCTTGCCAGGGTCACATCATTGTCCTTCCCCACCATAAAGTTCCCACCTGGCCTGGAAGACAGTGCACCTATATGACCACCAATGAAGCCACTCTGCGATGCAAACAAACCTGACTTAGCTAACTTTATTTAAACAGAACCTACAGCATGCTGAAAACACAGTATTTTCACAATTACGGACTATCTCCGTTGGGATGCGCAACCAGCCAATCACAACTGTGGTCTGTAACCTAATAGACCTATCAAAATTTTTAAAACTTGTTTCACTGAAGCCACAACTTGTTTTCTGCATGGGATTTGCATTAACTTTACCAAACTTCAATATTAAGGAAACTAGAACAGACTGATTTTCCAGCAGAAAATCAAATGTCTCCCAGTGGAACACTTACGTCTCTGAATAAGCTACTGGTGATACCAAATCACAAATGACCAAGTTTGCTTGAAAATTACAATCCTATTTTAGCTCTCACCTAGATACATTACTCTAGCAATTTTCATCAAGTTCTTCAAGACTTACTGCAGAATATACCAATTTCACATAAATGACCCTGTGACCTTGAGAATTAGGTCAAGGTCATCCAAATACAATCCCAACCTAGGTCTTACCTAGATACATAATCCTACCAAGTTTCATCAAATTCTTCAAGACTTATCGCACGGAAACCAATTTCACATAAGTGACCCTGTGACCTTGAAAATTCTCTCAAGGTCATCCAAATACAATCCCAACCTAGGTCTTGCCAAAATACATAATCCTACTAAGTTTCATCAAATTCCATATTGTTCTTCATGACTTATCGCACGGAAACCAATTTCACATTAGTGACCCTGTGACCTTGAGAATAAGGTCAAGGTCATCCAAATACAATCCCAAGCTAGGTGTTGCCAAGATACATAATCCTACCAAGTTTCATTAAATTCCATCAAGTTCTTCATGACTTATCGAACAGAAACCAATTTCACATAAGTAACCCTGTGACCTTGAGAATTCGCTCAAGGTCATCCAAATACAATCCCAACCTAGATCTTGCCAAGATACATAATCCTACCAAGTTTCATCAAATTCCATTATGTTCTTCATGACTTATCAAACGGAAACCAATTTCACATAAGTGAATCTGTGACCTTGAAAACTAGGTCAAGGTCACCCAACTACAATCCCAACCTAGGTCTTTCCTAGATACATAATCCTACCAAGTTTCATCAAATTCTGTCAAGTCCTTCAAGACTTATTGCACGGAAACCAAGTGTTGAAGAACCTGAACAACAACAACAACAACAAGAGGAAGAAGAAGAAGCGGAAGAAACGGGCACTAAAACAATATGTCCCCCGGCTTCCACCGGGAGACATAAATATCAACTTTTTTGCAAGCAACCTTTAAATCTGAAAAATCAGTTTTTATGACAAATAAATTAATTAAAATTTTGAGGAAAATTATATAATTGCAACCAATCAATTCTTTTCTGTCCAATATAAATACGATACACAATGGGCTATGATGCAAACCCATAATCACTTGCCTGCATGTCCTGCCCTTACAACGAGAGATCAAATTACAATGCCCCACCCCTTAATTTTAACCACAAATTTGAATATATTGCTAAAATTTTATGAATTTTTAGGTGAAATTGGTGATTTTTTTACTGTTTATGGATAGATTTGTAACATTTGTCTACAAAAAATATGACATCTATCACTGCTGAGGCATTAATGGAGGATGGGGGGAGTATAAGTTACACCAAGTCAGCATCTAATACCAGTCAATTATGGCAGTATTTTCCTGATATAATCTGAATTATGGCAGACAATGGAACAGCTTCAGTGTTTTAACATTATTAGCCCAGCAAAGTGCACAGTTTAAAACCAGTAGGTCACAGATTAGAGTAGCAGTATTCAGCAAATTATGTTTTTTTGGTACTAAAATTATGGTATTTTAACGCGCCCATTGTTTGAACATTAGGAGGGCAGTTGGGTGATCCCGCTTCCACAAACCAATAGTGCTATGCCTTTTTTCTGCATTAAACTGTATAAGTTGTGGTTTATTGACATGGTTTCTGATGTATGTGCACATATTAGAAAGAAAATGACAACAGTTTGTACAGTTACTCCAATATCATAAATGTATATTTGTATTCACAAGTGCTCTGACTTTAAATTTGATAAGCATCCAATTACCAATCCAATTATCAGGTGCAAGTGTTTTCAGGCAAGTGTTTAATGGAAGCTAACTTTTTTCCCCTTGATTCACTTTCTGAAACTCTTATAATTATATGTGGTTGTATGTCGAAGGTCAAAGGTTTTGCCACCTGTGTACACTAGCTTGGTAAAAGTTATAAAATCTGCAGTTTATAAGTGCTGTCATCCATATTCATGGATATAAATTGATTCATTTATGTGAAAATAATATGCTAATGAACTCAACAGCTCAACAAAGTCAGCATGCCTGATTTTAAATGATCTACCCCAGTCAAATGACACACATATGAAAAGCATTGTCCAGCAAAAAAAAATAATAAATAAAAATAAAAATAAAAATAAAAAGGGGTGGGTTGGGGGGGGGGGGGAGAGAAACAAAAACAAAACCAAAAAACAAATTTACATTTTACCTAAGATTTGTATAGCTCTACTGACAGACAATGCGCATTTTTTTCTGGTATGCCCAAAATCACTTTGACATGATTTTGTATAAACAGCTCTGCATATGAATGGAGGCTGTAGGCCTACAATGACAATGCCACAAAATTAAAAGTTTGAAACAGAGGGTCACTAAGTTTAATGTCAATGGGATTAGCATAATTTAATCATATCATATTTTCATTGTTAATTTCTCATACACAGATATGATTACCTGTGTGGTACCTGTGAGGTATCGCTAAATACAAAGGGCAATGGAAGCTGTCTATCTACCAAGCAGTCAGCAAAGGAGGCATAGCCTGTGCACTTGTTAAATGTCTTGCAGCGAATCCTGTTATTATTTATGCAGTGTGGTTCCACTGATAAGTGCAACATGTCTTTGCACAATGATTTGTGACATAAATGTGATACTTCATGAATTTTTGGAAAATTGAGACTGTTAAACTTGATATTCACAGCCGATCTGTGGGTGTACACTTCTTTTCTCCTTTCATAAGCTGGCCTGAGGTACACAATACCATAGCCCGAACCATTTGCCTTGTGATCTACAGTCCCAGGACCATATCTTGCATGCTCCATCCATGTAAAAGCTGTTAGGATCACTCAAAATTGTCCAGGTAGCTGTCAAAAAGTGCTGACTTCCCATTTTTTACTTGCTTGATGGACGATAATAGAATAACAACATGACCATGTGGGTCCCAATACATACAGAGTTAGCCCTAATGGGCCACAGACCACACTTATAAATCCTTCTATTTTTCATATTAGCATTTATCAATTCAGCATTTTGGTATTTTGAAATTCCGTGAACGGCATTTAACAGATACAAATGTCAGAAAAATATGGACGGACTTTGTCAAACAATTCCCAGCTCGTTAATTTGTGATAATTGAAATACGAAACAACACCTGGATGTCAGCTTTATGCAGGTGTATGAACTGTGCTCTTGCCGGGGTCACATCATTTTCCTTCCCTACCATAAAGTTCCCACCTGGCCTGGAAGACAGTGCACCTATATGACCACCAATGAAGCCACTCTGCGATGCAGCAAACCTGACTTAGCTAACTTAAAAACAGAACCTACAGCATGCTGAAAACACAGTATTTTCACAATTACGGACTATCTCCGTTGGGATGCGCAACCAGCCAATCACAACTGTGGTCTGTAACCTGAATAGACAGGCCTCATGTGAATTCTATGAGTTCAATTGGCAAAGACGAAGACACTGCTGAGAGTGAAGTTGGCAACTCTATGTACCATATTCATATATCAAGGAGTCAACACACACATGTACACTAGGATAGAAAATGGGAAGACCGCCAAAAGTTGCCAAGTCCCCGACTGCGCACATGAGAACATATAATTGTTTCCCATTAGTTTTGAAAGGATCAGTGGTTTGACAACATGTTAAGTTGTGGTTATGCACTAGTGACCAACTTCAACCTGTAATATTTAAGAATTGAACATTCTTTCAATAATATTGTACTCTGTGATTGCAACTTGATGACAGGCTAAAATGCCTGCCATTAAATCAAATCAAATGACAATGGGAGATCATGCAGGAGCGAGTGCCAATGGTGCAAAGCTTTCCTTGAGAGGGTCCCACTGGGAAAAATTTGGAAATTTACAAGTCTTTTTCTTGCATTTTATGAATCATCACAGACATTTTGGGCTGGGATTTTCAGTCACAGAACCAATGAACAAAAAAGAAATCATGAATAGTGAAGCCATCCCAAATACACCAAACACTCTCGATGACAAGTATTGAAGTTGGTAATCTCTCATGACTGTTATGATAAATTTTTAAAAAGCCTAGCCCATAAATAGTTTCACCCACCTTTCTAATTGTGCTCCTGTGTGGGTTCTGTATCTGCACACCAGTATTAAGGAATTTCAATATTTTCTTGTGTTAGACCTTTACATTTGCCTGCAAAGCAGACCAAGTTCAATGTTACTACACTTGGTCTGCCCTTCTTCGACAGGATTTTATTTATAGTTAGGTAAACAAAACTATACTGTGTTCCTAGACTGAGACATCAATCAGGAAATTCATCATTATTGCCTAGACCAGTGGCAGCTCCTGGTGCCTAGTGTACTGAAGCCTGTTACCATAGTAACTATATTCAGCCAATTACAAACTGAGTCACTTTTCCAATGCTAAACAGTGACCTTGTCAAATAAGGGCAGACCCAGCGGAGTAGGCAAAATATTCAGCTTGGGACTGCTTTGGAGGCAACCTTTACGTACAAAAGGCACTAATATAGGCTGGGGAGCATGGCACATCTTATACATATGAGGGTCCATGCCGCTGTAAATTTACAGAATATAGTCAGGTTTTCAATAAAATTAAATCTGCAAATCCTACACAGAAACAGAAATGCAATCCAATATGCATGGCTGACCTCCAATTCTGTTTCTTTACTTGATTGCCATTTACCTCTGTGTTTCTTTCAAATCTAACCATATTGTGTAAATTTGTACCGAAATGGACCCTCATATGAATAAGAAGTATATACAAGTTAATTATTTGACAGGGAAATGTGAAATGTGTTTTTAAAAATCAAGCTGTATACAGAAAACCCCCGTAGGAGGCCATTTCTTTATTTCTGCTGATTACCCATGTTATGCGCCATCGATGGATCTGCACAATCGACCGATCGCGCAGCGCTATCAATGGATCTATTGTTCGCGTAACAATCGATGGATCGCGCACTGATCGATCGATCGCTCTGCGCTGACAAATGGACGCACAATCGATGGATAATTTGTTAAATAAATTCTTATCTATTAATCAGAATGGAATAAACTTATGTTGACTTTAACATACAAACTCGAACCTATCAATTATACATGTACAAGTGACCAAGTACGGGCCTTTGTTGTTACTGTGATTCTGTAACTGTACTGTGTACATCTTTAGCTCAACTGCCTGGATTCCATGATTCTAGACTTTACTCGGCCGTAAATCAAATGCATACGGAAAAGTGACGGCAAACGACCAGTAAAAAACACGCACATAAACTTTAGTTAGGTATGTAATTGGTAAACACATCTAGATCAAAGTAAAATGTTAAGTAACGACAATCGACCGATCGCGCTGCGCTTGCAAAGGATGCCCGATCGATGTATAATTTAGTTTGGAAAAATTGTAATGAAATAAACTAGCATCAGATCTGTCTTTGTTGTGTGATAGATATATAGATTGATAGCCAGGTTTGTCAATAAAGTTATTAAGATGGATTTATTTCAGAGACATTGGTAATGTAGGCCTACATACATGTAATACCACAAATAAAATGCGCATTATTGTTATAATTATCAAACCCCATTAAACACAGGTAGGTCTAACAGAGTTTTTTTTAATTATTTTTTTTAATCAAAGAGTACACTAATCCAATATAATTTATTTATTAATTTTTAAATTCACTTTGTAATTTGATTGGGGAATTTGATCCATCACTCTTCGAGTATTTGAGTTGAGACTGGAGCAAGTATTTAAAGTAATAAAGTGGACAATGAGGGTGCATAATGATTTTTCAGACTTTGCTTTCTTGCACTCTTGGGTCAATATTCTTCTGTTTCAAGATACCAACTCTGCGACTGCAGTAACAGATTTCCATAAGTTTTTGTAAAAAATAACAAAACTCAGAGGTAAAAACAAAATCATAAAAGCCTGGCTGTTCATGAACTATAAGTACTTCGAGAAAGTAAATTTGTTTTTTCTTGTCAGTGCACTCAAATTATGGTTTTAAAAAAATCACAGACTGAAAGTGACATGCCACTCAGAAAACATTAAATTTGACACATCTGTCAATCGATGGTGCAGTGCCAGCAACACTCACTCACTCAACAAAGCGATTGTTCACGCAGCGCCATCTATCGACTGTTGCGCGAACAATAGATCCATTGATGGCGCTGCGCGATCGATCGATTGTGCAGATCCATCGATGGTGCATAACACCCACACCGGTATTTGAGTCTCATTCATGCTGTTTTCGAGTAAAGACCTACCTACTACTTTAAAGTTAGGCTATGACAGCGTAACAGGCTATGACAGCACAACTGGAATAACCTAAATTGAAGTGTGTTCCCTGACAGGACGAGTTGGAATTGGGATGAGCTGGAATTGGGATGACTTGACAATGGGACGAGTTGGTAACGGGATGACTAAGAACTGGGAGGAGACAGTTTGGTGATGACTTGACATTGGGATAAGATCATTGGGGACGAGTTAACAAGGGACGACCTTGGTGGGACGACTTGCTGTGTTACCGCATGCAGCATTCTCAATGATGGTGATACAATTTTGTGCTGGGACTTTTTGCCTTGACCGGTTCCTACATTTCTTGATATGGTACTTACATTGGTGTAGCCTCACTGTAGATTCCCCAAAGTTACCCTAAGCTGAATACAAAATTTCCCATTGGCCCAAAGGCGGGGGGGGTACTTCCTATACCTTGCTATACGGGTAGGCGCCGCGGAAAAGACCCCCTATTTTCGGTACTTGTCGCTCTCTAAGACCCCCCTTTTTCCTGCTAGTAGCTCTAAAAGACCCCCCTTTTTTGCTTGTCTCACCCAAAGACCCCTGTGTTTTTCAATTCCTGTCTCCAAATTGCCCCAAAATACACCAAATTTTATGTAAAATTTCATTTTTTTTTCAATACAAGCTCCAAAACAAAAGACCCCCCATTTTCACATTGGTTCCGCTCCCGTTGGGTCCGGGTTTTGTACCCTCGGTGGAGCCTACCCACCAAAAATTCCGGGGAGTACCCCCCCCCCCCCCTGGGCCCAAAGGTAGGCCATGGAGGAATAATCTAGTTTATTCCTCCACGAGTAGGCCAAACCACAGTGAAACTGACACTGAAAATTACGATAAAGTGTCAGCTTCTTCATTCATTACGCTACATGATACATGTCACAACGTTTGTCTTGAATAGGCGCAATAGTTTAACTCAATAACACTGAGTAGTTGTCCACAAATGTCAAATCATCTGTCCAAACACGTTTCAGGACGTTGCAGCACTGATGCCTGACACTGCTCAGTGTGCTGAATGACATTGCCCTGATTCATGGCCACAATCAGGCCACACGGTCAACAACGCATGAAAGTGTCGCTTACTCACTTTGCTTTGCCAAGTAGTCCTATCCCCACCAATGAGTGCATAAAGGTTGCTATTTTATCCTTTTGTATGCTAGCAATCCGCAGTCGGTGATCTAAAACATTGAGTTCCATTTTCTAGTCTGTCTGCAAGTGCAGTCATTCCGTCAGATTGCCTTCGGCTTCAGGCTTTCTCAATACCGGAAGTTCTATGCCGGTTCCGTGTTAAGAAAAAACCGTAACCCACCGCAACGGAAGTTACGGTGTTATAACCGCCAGTGGAGAGTCGGTTTTTTTTTTTCCATCCGCCTGGCGGAGATTCAGATTCACATTCAGGATCATTTTATTCGACATAGAAGTGAATACATTGTACACATTTTGGTAAATGCGCAAAAACATATATGACAAAAATAGGATAGATAACAGTGAGAATGGAATTACCATACAAAAATTATTGTCAAGATGACCCTGCTAAGGATGAGTATGGAGCTATATTAGAGCTCCATGGGATGAGAAACATGCGCTCCCGCAAGGGCAGCCTAGGAAAAGTTGACTTGTATGTTACATCTAGCTTCAACAGAGGTTCGGTCCATTACAAAGAGAATCAAAGACAAAGAACTCCGGCATTAATATACAAGATTTCAGGAATGATTATGAAGTGTTATTACAGACAAAAACAAAAACAAAACTAGAAAAGATAATTTGCTGCATAGCAAATAAGTATGTGTGTCTTCAAAGCATATTGGTATGGCAATGTACAACTACTCCATAACACAGGAGAAGAAGTTGGAATGGCATCTCTATCTATTATAGCTTTGAGGTTAATAATGATTTAAAATTTCTAAGGGTGCTATTTAACATAATTTAAATTGCTACAACTTTTAGTTTTAATTCATTAGGTGCGCAATGGTCAACAACCCCCTAGTAGAAGTTGGAATGACATCTCTATCTATTATAGTGTTGAATATATTCAAGATTGAAAATTCCCAATGCTACTAATTAGCATAATTTAAATTGCTACAACTTTTGTTTTAGATTCATTACAGGCGCAATGGTCAACAACCTCCTAGTAGAAGTTGAAATGACACCCCTATCTATAATAGTTTTGAAGATATTCAAGTCTTAAAATTTCCAATGCTGCTAATTAGCATAATCTAAATTGTTACAACTTTCGTTTAAAATTCATTAGATGCGCACTGGTTAATAACCCCCTAGTAGAAGTTCATCTCTATAAATTATACTTTTGAAGATATTTAAGATTTAAAATTTCAAATACCCCTAATTTGTATAATTTTAAACATCTTTATTCCTCTGTATAAAACGGTCTAACTCCTTGTATGGAGGTACAATCATGCCAAGTTTGGAGTTTCTATGTATAATAGTGTCCAAGAAAAGTGTCGGATAGAGATGTCATTCCACCTTCTACTAGGGGGTTATTGACCAGTGCACATCTGATGAATTTAAAGCAAAAGTTGTAGCAATTTAAATTATGCTTATTAGCAGCATTTGAAATTTTAAAACTTGAATATCTTCAAAAGTATCATAGATACAGATGTGATCTCAATTTCTACTAGGGGGTTGTTGAACATTGTGCATGTAATGAATCTACAACAAAAGTTGTTGCAATTTAAATTATGCTTTTAAGCAGGGTTTTTAAATTTTCAATCTTGAATATCTTCAACACTATAATAGATAGAAATGTCAATCCAACTTCTACTAGGGGGTTATTGACCATTGCGCACCTAATGAATTAAAAATAAAAGTTGTAGCAATTTAAATTATGCAAAATAGCACCATTAGAAATTTCAAATCTTTAATAACTTCAAAGCTATAATAGATAGAGACGCCATTCCAATTTCTACTCCTGTGTTATGGAATAGTTGTACATTGCCATACCAATATGCTTTCACACACACACACACACTGATTTGCTATGCAGCAAATCATCTTTCCTAGTTTCTGCTATTATTCTTACTATGAAACAGACCATCAACATGATCCCAAGCTTCATTCACTTGCCAATATTCATGGTAAAACGTACTGATCTCAGCCTCCAAAAATTTGCTGTATGATTGACTAAGTTTATAGCTTGGACCTTTTAATTTTCTGCCAGTTTGGAATTCTGTTTAATGCTTGTCAATCCCCTAAACACATTCTTTGTGGCAACAATTTCTTTTTCCAGATCTCGCAAATGGTTTTGATAAGGAGCTAACCTGGTTGTGAAAGTTAACAACCATGTACTGTATGTGGCATACACATCTTTGACAGGAGTGAAGTATGCACCTGTCTCTGCTGAGCTAGGACCCACGTATGCTATGAGTACCAAAGAAATTATAGGCAGGTATGTACAATTATAATTTATAAACAGAGGGACCATTCCTTACTTGCTTTGCTATTCACTCGTGTTCTTAACAACATTTGTGGCCGTTTTAAATATATATATATATATATATATATATATATATATATATATATATACATACATACATACATACATACATACATACATACATACATACATGCATGCATGCATACATACATACATACATACATACATACATTATATTCTTTAGCTTGCATAAGCTACAACTTTTTAACATAATTTATACATAGGTACCTTCTTTATTTTGTATGGTCAATAATGCCTTCTTTCATGAAGAAACTCAAATACAGAACACTTGTTCTCTGTTCGCTTGCGTCAACATTTCCTCTTATCTTATTCCTCTTACCTTATATCCCATTAGTGAACTACGTTCTGTTCTACTATGCCTACATATATCCCTAATGTTTTCTTAAAGATTTACTTAAGTATGAGGGTAATAAGTAAGGTAATTATTATAATTAGTAACACCACGAGTATGGGGTAGACTCTCTTTTGAACCCTTTCCATACCAAGATAATCAATGTCCATTCGATTTTCTTGGTTATTTTCAAGATCCCAGCGAGGGCGTTTATATCCCTGCATGCTTAAATCTGGTAGGCTCAAGGTTTGTCGCTTTGCCTTTCTTTGTTAGGCCTTGGCCTCAAGTCATATCGATGGCAAATCTTGGAGTTCTCAGGGTTTTTGCCACCAGAGAGTTGTGATTCTGGATTAGTTCTTAAGTTGCATTCACTTTCTTCCTCATCTTCTTGAACGCTTACTTCCTGTTATTTACTTGGGACTTATAATCTGGCTTGCCTAATAGGTTGTATTCTTTTCTGTTCATTTTCTACCTGCTTAGCTTTATATTCATGCAGTATAGGAATGTGTTGGGATAAATTCCTCTAAAAGTATTCTGACTACAGCTTCTGCAAACTTAACAGGTACTGCATAACCATTTATCCACCCTGAAAAATGGTCTACTAATGTAATGATATATCAGTTGCCAGAAAAACTTTCCACAAAAGGACTAGAAGTATCAATTCCAACTATTTGGAAGGGAAACTCTGGCATGGGCATATCTTGTATAGCTACCCTTTGTTTGCGTAGCTTGCGTGAATTGCAAGCTATACAGGACCCTATATGGTTGACGAAGTCACGATGCATATTTTGCCAGTAGTACCTTGTTCTTACACTGTTGTAGCTTTTATCTATACCCGTATGTCCATTGTGATCATGATATGCCTCTAAGATAGTGTGTACCAGGCATGATGGAATGACCAACTGTAATCTATGCTCATGGTCAAGGCGGACTGGTGCTGCTATGTGATAAAGCAGTTCATTGTCCAGCACATATTCATTTGAACATTCGGTTGCTGATCCGTTTTCTAAGCTCGATATTATTTCTTCAAGTGCACTGTCGTACCTTTGCACTTCGTTCATCCCTTCCTTTGGAGGCAAGGTAAATTAAGTGTCAACAATCTGTGTTGTTGCACTGTGTTCATCTTCTTCACCATCACTGATATCTGCATATGCAGAGTTATCAGTATCAATGATGTCAATAAAGAATTCTTCATGTCCGTTTTTATCTGGCACGTTAAGATGAGAGAGCATACCTGCTCTAATATTTGAAGAAGCTGGCCTATATTTTATTTTGCAGCCATATTCACTAAGAAGTATGGCCCACCTCTGTACTGTTGCATTTTTCATTTCACTGGTAAACAGTGAACGTAGAGGTTTATGGTCAGTATACACTGTGAACTCTGATCCATATAACTAATACCTCAACTTTCATCTGGCATTTATGATTGCATAGGCCTCTCTATTAATAGTTGGCCACTTTTGTTGACTTGCACTTAACTGTTGTGACACATGCCGAATTACACGTTCACCTTCAGGAAATAGCTGGGTCAATATGGCCCCCACTGAATACAATGAAGAGTCAGTGTATAACCTATATGGCCTGTTAACATCAGGATAGGCTAATATCGGAGCTTTTGTCAGTTATTCCTTCAAAACTTTCAAAAGCATTTTGTTCTGCTTCTCCCCAGTCAAACCTTGCATTTTTCCTGGTCAGTCGTATCAGTGGTCTGGCTAAATCACTAAAGTTATTAATGTACTTATGATAAAAACCTGCCATGCCAATAAAGGCAGAAACAGGGAATGCAAGCAGTGCTAGCACTTTTAAGAACAAAGTGGACACACAACTTAAATACAGAACATGGGCTTACCCGAGTCAATGTACTGTTGGTTCCCTGCCCTTTAGGTCAACCCCCAATCTCTATTAGTAAGAATCATAGGGGTGATCATACAGAACTCATATTTTAAGTTCATGCACTTGATGCATGTACATGGTTGCCATTCGAATGAAATAAAACAGAGACAGAAAAGAATAAAAAAAGTACCTAGGGCTTTCCTGCGTATGGTCCACACAAGGGCCTGAGTTGCCTCCAGGTCCAGAAAATAATACACACAGAGGCATATATCCATACCATCATTTGGATCATGTTGAATAACGTGGCTTGACACTTTTTGATATTTTAATTATGTTTAATATATATTTCTATTAGCATTTATAGTATGGTCTCTTTGCCAATTTTACTTTATTTTAACTTTAATGACATTTATTTGTATGACTGGATTGCGAGAATGCAGGACCCAACAGCCAAGCAAAATTTTATCTGTTGATGTATGGCTATCCTGGTCAAATAAAGTTCATTAATCAATCAATCAATCAATCAATTTGTAAAAAAGATATGAAGATGAAAAACTATCATGGTGATGGGTCTTGGTATCAAATCTCCATATATAACTGTCAATTCCTCCATCTTCCATGTTATTTTTACTGGTTGTAATTACAACCTTTGACAAGCAGTGATTATGAACATAGTTGGTATGCCTTGACGACAGGACATCCACTAAAAACCCACCCAGGGTACAGTATCACCAAGTTTGAAGTGAACCTGGATGAGGGTTATGGAAAAAAGTTCAAAATATAAACTATAGCTGCAATCTCCATGAACTTACAGTTATCAATAGGAATGTATGCACCAAACCACAAGTGCCCAAATTGAAAAACTCATTAAAAATCAGGGAACCTAAGCATGAC
The DNA here is from genome assembly GCA_964020975.1 of Hermodice carunculata. Taxonomy (NCBI): domain Eukaryota; kingdom Metazoa; phylum Annelida; class Polychaeta; order Eunicida; family Amphinomidae; genus Hermodice; species Hermodice carunculata. Next base: position 54,947,392 of record OZ026620.1, read on the forward strand.
CACCTCGTCAACAACTCAGTTCGACCCTGCCACAAGGTACACCATCCATCAAGTTTCAGCACTAACTGAAACATATTTTTGGAGAAGTTCAAAACAGCAAAAGCACACAAAAGCTAATTTAAAAAAATAGGAAAGAAAAAAAAAGAAAAAATCGCAAGGTCACCTGCTGAACAAATTAAGGTCTCAGGGTCCCAAGAAGTGTCCTGACGCAATTTAAGAGCACTTGCATGGCCAAGTAGTTTTGGAGAAGATTTTTTTCAACATTTTGAAAAAAAATGCATAAAACTAGAGAACTGTAGAAGCTTTTGCTCAGCTGACCATAGATACAGAGTCTCAAGTTAGAGATTTTTTTCAGATTTTACTAGAAAACTAACATAAATCATTAATAAAACATAAAAAAGGCAATGGATCATGGCCTTTTGAATAATCTCAGTAGAGACCCACTTGAAGTCCATCCCCGTATGTAACCTGGCTGATGCTTTCAGAGGAGTCAAAAATGTGAATTATCATTGCAATTGCCATTGACTTGAACTTTAATAAATAGTAAAGGAATGCATGAAACAACAAGTGCCCAAATTCATTAAAAATCACAGTTCTGCATTATAACAACCTAGTTAACAACTTATAGAAAATAAGTTTTCTTTGTAATGATATGTCCAAGGTAGGCTATTCCCAGGCAGTTTCTGTTCCATGTGTTGGAATCATACATTGTGAACGTTCGAAACCTCAAATGGAAAGAGAAATTAAGTCCATAATGACGCCGTGTAACCCAAATTGTATGCACAAACTTGGAAATTTATCTGTGAATGAGTATTGCATCAACTGTATTTATTAAAGGGGCAGGCATATTTCTGGCAGGATGAACAGTCATTGATCACAAAATGAGATCTATGTAAATTATGTACATAGAGTGATGTTCTTAGTCTTGTGAATTGTAGAATTGATTCTTTTGATTACTTTGCTATACTACTCTCCACAGTTTGTATTGAGTTGGTTTGTATGCAGGCTAATGCTAGGCTTACATTCTAATTCAGTGTTACACCGAAATCCAGGTGCCCATGCCTCATAATATTTTTCAGGCTGACACATGTGCATTTCTCTTTTTCTTCCCACTGTTGATAATATATTTTGTTTATGCAGTTGAACTTAAAATGAAAGTATCCACGTGATCAGATATCGGCAAGCAGCCAACAGAGGTGCCCATGTGATCTACTTGGGATAGCTGCTATAATACAGGTACTTTTTTTTCACTTTTTACATTATATTTGCCTTAATATCTATGTTGTTGTACACTGAAATCAAGGTATCTACATGCCAAACGACCTTACCTAGTTGTGAAAAAGGTGCCCATGTGGCTAAGGAGGTAGCATGCAGCCTCCTTGATGTGACATACCCATAATATCTGCAAGTTGCCACATAGGCAGTAATTTCTCTCCTTTCTCCCACTGTAATATATGTATAGTTGTCCATGTAGTTGTATACCATGTACACTGTTATGAAGGTTTATGCATCAGATGACATTGGCCAGAAGCCAATATAGGTGCTCATGTGTCATACTGGTAATATGGTCAGTACCGACCTCTAGCCTTGTCAATAAAATTTTTACTTACTTACTTTATTTGACCCCTCCACAAACTACATTCCCAGGACGTTTCATCCCAATCTCAGTGGTGGATCTGGAGATGAAGTCAAAAATAGCTCTAATATACAAAAATTGGAAAACTTGCAGCACAACCTCTTGAACAAACTAAGATCTAGGGGTCCTCAGAAGTGTCCCTATGCTATTTCAAAACAATTGACCAGGTTGTTTCAGAAAAAATTGAGATCTTACGAAAATACCAAACATGAATAAAAATACAAAAATGGCTGGAGTATGACCATTTAAACAGACTTGATAGAGACCCACCCACCCAAGTTTGTAAAGGCTCTCGCTAACGGTTTTGGAGAAGAAATTGAAAATGTGAATTGGCATTGCAGTGTCCATTGACATACACGGCAGTCAATAAAATTGTCTGCATTCACAGACAAAATTCCAAATTGAAAAATTCATCAAAAATCAGGCACCCATGGCAACACCATCTGATGAACAATTTTGCCTGACACTCCCACCAAGTTTAAGCACAATCTGAGTGACAGCTTTGGTTAAGTCGAAAATAGCCAAGACATCAAAAAAAATTTGTTAAAAAAAAAAAAAAAAAATAGAAAAAAATCACTATGCCATCTAGTGAAGAATGAAGGTCGGGGTTTCCCTGATGTGTCCCTATGTAATTTCGAGGCACTTTAGGAAAAATATTTTAGCAAAAAAAAAAAAAAAAACTATAAAAAGCCCCATATCATCGAAGTGTGACTATTTGAACATGCTGGATAAACACACACCTGAAGTAGATCCACACCATGTGTGAAGAGGAGCTGCATGGCCAACCATTTGGGAGAAGAAGGTTAAAATGAGAAATGTGAATGGGCAACAATGATGACCGTCTTTTAATTGTATACATTTTCTTCTATTATACTGTTCTGTGGTAGTCCTATATATGGATGATCTTCCAGTAATGGTCACAATAAGTCTGTACTATGTGCAGGATCCCAGCTTGTGAAAGCTAGATGTTATTCTAGGCTGGGCCATGCTTGTTTTTTATGTCAAAAGTCAATCCGTACAAACCTCACAAACAAATGTTCTGGAGGTGCAAAGAATGACTCCCTTTGAAGAGCGATCAAACCGTTTCTTACTATATAATAAAGGCACACACTCAAATTGCAGTCTGTTGATCAAAATGGAAATCCTATACTAACCAAACCATCAAAGGTTGCAGAAATTATGAACGATTTGTACATAAAGATTAAAAATGAGTGTGCAACCGATCCAAACCTACCGTCAAATTTAGACAACAGCTGAGTTTGTATCACATTATCAGGAATATTATAAGGATTACTCTTCAATAAATCTTATTTGTACAGGTGTAGCAAGAGCAAATTGCTTTCAACTGACAGAGGTAACCAGTGATATGATTCAGTCAATGATCTGTAAGGTAGACAAAAGGAAAGCCACTGGTCACGACAATACTGCCATGTGAATTCTTCAAAACTCAGTAAGTGTAATGTGTTGCCCATTATCTTCGACCATAAATACAATACCTGTGTTGCTAAATCTAGGTTCCTCAAAAGCTGAAAATTGGCTGTGATGTCATCTGTGTTTAAGAAGAATGATTCTCTAGCTTGCAAAGTCTATCACTTGTCAGTATTCTTATTAGTAGTTCAAAGATGTAGGAAAATGTAATTTTGTATCAGATGGACACTTTCCTACAAAACACACTGCATCCATGTGTTTCAGCTATGAGGAAAGGCTATTCATGTCAACATGTTGCACTGAATTTTATGCAGGATTGGTGCCAGGCTAAAGAAAATAAGGAAAGAGCTGGCACAGCACTTATCGATCATCCTTGCACTTTTGACTGTCTTCCACACTCACTACTTCTGGCCAAACATAATGCTAATGGTACTTACAAAGATACAACATGCCTCACTGCAAACTATCTTAGTGACAGAAAGTAATGTGATAAAGTGTCAGAAGCCAGAAGTAGCTAGTCCGAAATCCAACAAAGTGTTCCACAAAGATTCATACTAGGCCCACCCCTTTTTTAATGTATTTTTAAATGATTTTAACTGGTTTATAAAAGATCGTCTCTATAACTATGCTGACGATGATACAATTTTGACAATAGGCCAAAGTATACAGGAAGTGGTAAACTAGATCAAAGGGAACTGTACTGACATGCTTGACTGGTGAGACTAAAACCAAATGCCTGTAAACCCATCTACATTCGAGTGTTTATTTTCATAATCAGAAAAGACACCAATTTCTGTCAAAGACACAAAAGTCAAAAGTTCGGACTCAGTTTTGCTACACAGAATGACAGTTGACAACAGACTATCTTTTGCCAGTCATATCTCATCAATGTGTTTAAAGGTGGGTAGACAATTAAATGCTCTTCATCGCTTGGCAACATCTCTGGATGTGCCATGCAAGTTACTTATCTATAAAGCCTTTGTCCCATCAAACTTTAATTACTGTTCAGTTGTCTGCACAGCTGTGGCAAAACAGATGCTGCCAAGTTGGATAAGCTTCAGTACAGAACCCTTACACTGGTTCACAATAACTACCCTTGATGTGCCAAGCAAGTTACTTATGTACAAAGCCTTTATCCTATCAAACTTTAATTATGGTCCTGTTGTCTGGCACAGCTTAGCAAAACAGATGCTGCAAGTTGAAAAAAGCTTCAGTTCAGAGCCCTCATACTGGTTCACAATAACTACACTTCCTCTTATGAGAACTTCCTCGCCAAAGCCAACATCTCAACTCTTGAAATCCATAGATGATATGGGATTGCAATAGAAGTATTTTAAGTGGGTCACAATTTGTCGTCATAATATCTCGTTTTATTTCAGTAAAGCATTGCATGTACAATTTATGACTTTTTTTACATCGACCCTGTTGAAGGACTTCTAGCTTTACCTGCATTGCTTTTGTCTCTTAATTCCAAGATCTGGAACAATCTACCAAGGCATATGAAGTTGTCTTCATCCCTGTCTCAATTCAAACAAACTATTTAATCATGGACGAGTTTTAGTTGCAAATGTTTCATTTGTAAACAGTCATATTCATGTCATTTTACCCTGTGACATTTCAAGTTTTGTATTGAGCATACTCTTACCACAGTGACATTTTTATCAGAGTACATATTTATTTCTTTTTTCCTTATTTCTTACCTTATCATCATTTCCGTTTAACCCTTTTAACAGTTAATCGAAATTGGGGACCATGATGAGTATGAATACCTAAGCGTTAAGATAAAAGCAACTGGTAAAGGCATGTTCAAGTATCAGGTGGAGAAGAATAAACAGAAAGTGAACCATACAAAGGGAATGATCAAAGCTACTGCACTGAATAGTATCAAAACAGCATACACAGCAAGATTATTATGGGATAGAGTTGCAATATCAGGGATGATATATGGCTTAGACGTGATTTCAATAAATGAGGGAGATATCCAGGGAATGGAGAAAGCACAAAATAAGACGGGCAAATGGATACTGGGAGCACCACCATGTATAGCAAGAGAAGCAGTCCTAGAAGAGCTAAGATGGAATAAAATCACCGACAGAATTGCCAAAGCAAAGCTAAAGTACTGGGCGTATCTACAAACAGTAAGAGAAGACAGGTGGTGCGCAGAGTTTACAAAGAGGTAGTCAAGGAACAAACAAGATGAGTCAAAGACATAGATAAGTTAACAGAGAGATATGAACTGACAGGATGAGATTAAGTTGATGATTGGAAAGTGTTTAGAGGTAAGACTATGACAGAAGGCTGGAAGGAGAATTGGAAAAGAGAAGTCAAGGAAAAGAGTACATTCAAAGTGTACAAGGAACTAGAAAAGCCAAAGAAAGGTGTGTGTTAGGATGGAGGGAAGGGATCCAGGCTTCTTTCAAAGTAGGACAGGAGCGATCAATCTAGAGAAGAGAAAACAGAAGTGGACAAATGGTAGTAATGAAAAATAAAAGGTGTGTAGAAAAGAGGCAGATGAATCAGTGGATCTTTGGCTGTTGTGGTGTGATAAAGAGAGGTTCGGTGTTATGGGGAAGAGGACTGTGTAGCATGGGACTTATGTGTGAAGGGTGGTTTTTGGGAGGCATGCAAGGTACTAAACGTGTACAGGGAGGAAAGGGATGGTGATAGCTCAATATAAGGGCTCCCATGGGGTCTCCCATGGGGAATACCTGAGCCATAGTGGTCGGCATAGGGTTGTGAGTGAAAGTTCCCCCCCCCCCATGGGGGGGGGGCTACAAGCGATGAGTTTAGGGGGATATATCCAGGACCATGGTCACACCACAGCTGTGAGAGAGTGTGTGGTGAACCCTTTGCCTCGGCCCTGGTCCTGGAAAACATGGCCGCACAAGCTGATTAGGATAACCATGGTTTCCTCCACCCCATCTTTTTGTTTTCTTTATTACACCACCTGTGCCACACAGGACCACAGCACAAAAGCTCAGAGCCACAATGCCAGTTTTATTATTGATATCACTCAGTTATATTAGCCAAAGGCTACTGTTTATTGTACCCACGAGTTTAAATAAAGATTGTATGTATGTATGTATGTATGTATGTATGTATGTATGTATGTATGTATGCATGCATGTGTGTATATATGTAGGCATGTGTTCATGTATTGTAGTTGTGTCTTTTTGTCCAGAACCACTTCCTATTGGTCATTACCCTATTCTGCAGTCCAAAATCTTAACTCTCCATAAGCTAGCCTGTCACTGACCAACCTATATACATATGGAAGTACTATTGTCCATATTGCATATGTTCCATAGAATTTTGACATAGGCTATATTAGCTCAAATAGATTAAAGGGTCTTCAGCGGGTAACTACATGTACTAAGAACATGTTTCCGAGCCTTTGCCCATACATGTCTCTCTGAGTAGCGGCTCCCTCTCTAAGCTAAATATTCAGCAAAGACACTCTACATAAAAATGAATAAACATTAACATGGCAAATGATGAATTAGCTAAATACGTGACGTTTTACTTTAAATGCAGAGCTTCACTATGAATGAAGAATACCTGTCAAACCTAACGTAATTACTAAATTTGTATAGTACGAGCTGAGATAACAACAATTTGACTTACCCTGAACCAGTATGTACCCTTTCTAGCTGGATTGCTCATCTTAGTTAAATTACCTGTCAGTGCATAACTGAAGTTAAACAAACTGGGACATTACATTCAGTCCCAGGGATTGTAATATAAACATTTGCAGCTAGACCACCTGTACAAACTGAGGGAAATCCTAACAAGTACTGCAACAAAGGACATCCTGCGCCATAAATGTAAAACAAACCCCATGTTGACACCTATTCCTAGCTTTGAAAATCTCCAAACAATAAGTCCCTTTTTCGCTGCCCACCCTGAGTCGGTGTTTCAACATAATGGGTCAGAATTGTGTCAATTGAGTAAATACTGTCAAATTTGAGTAATTGTTTGACATTGAGTAAATGTGTACTTAGTCATGTCAGAAAAGAATGAAAGTTATTAGCATTTAAGTCAAAAACAAGTTGTCAAAACATAATTTTTCTTACCCAGATTTTAAGTACAATTAGGCAAACTTGTAAGTGTTGTTGGCCATTGCTTGCTGCCAATAGCCCCTGGAGATTTAATGTGACAGAAAACATTGAAGCCTTAAATGTCTGTAAGGTGAATATTAAAACAGAATGATGCCAAAAGATAAAATTAAGTAGCAAAATAGTTAAGTCCTTATCTGTAAAATTATTGCAGCCAAATACTAACAGCAAAATTTGTAGGGCAAGTCAGAAAAGAATGAAAGTCATTTGCTTTTAGTCATGAAAATGCAATCAAAATATTAATTTTTTTAACCAAATATCAGGTTTAATCAGGCAAGCTTGTAGCTGTCGTAGGCCGCTGCTTTGCTACCGATATCCCCTGGGGGTTTAACCTAACATAAACCAAACTAACCTAAAATGTCTGAAAGCTGAATATTAAAAGAGGATGATGCCAAAAGATTAAATTAAATAGCAAAAACAGGCAAGTCTGAAATCTCTAAAATTATTGACGCCCAACTTTTTAACCATCCCTGCATATTAAAAGCAAAATTTGTAGGAATATTTGATCAAATGTGCATCTTTGAATCTTCTTGACTCAAGTTTGTTGTAAATAAATTTAGTTCTAGATGCAAAGTCCTTACATTTAGAGCAAATACGACCAAATCTCAAACTTTGTGACAAAATGTATTATATCCAATAGCTTCCGAAATATTACTGTATGGGAAAGGATAGTTAGCTATTTCAAAGTTAAACTCATCTATTTTGTGACAGACTTTAATGCAAATTTCTCATGAGTGACGCGAATATCCAAGTCCTGAAATACATCTCTGAAACCATCAGGATTGTTACCTTCCAAAGTGATATCTTTCGGGTAAATTTCTTTAGAAATTGCACTGAAATTTTGTACATTTACACAAGCAATGCCATCAACATATCTTGCGTTGTTTGATAATTTTGTAGCCATTTGAAAGTTCTTTTTTCCAATTTATCCATATACTTAAATTCAAGCCAGGTTAAATATAAGTTTGTAAGTAACAGGGAGCAGTTGCTACACATTGGAATGCCTTTTATTTGTTGAAAAACCAATCATACGCGTTGAACAAAAGTATTATCTAAAACAAATTCCGTAGCATCTACCAAAGTTTCAACAGTGTAAGATTTAACCTTACTTTTTGAATTTTTTTTGTGCGACCTTTCTGCTTTCTTTGAATATGAACTAATATCCATATATGGTTTACCATTATGTTTAAACAGTTTGCTTATTAATTCTGAAAGAGAACTTTTGACTTCATTTATGGGTAGATTTGTGTACAGTGTAGAAAAAAATTAAAACATTTGATACTTTTTGCTTTCAAATCTCTGATACATGCTCGGAGGATTGCTATTAGTACTCCAAAAGCAATTTATTTCACAGTTACTAGAAATTGCATTACAGTACGTACGGAAATGATTCCTAATTGCAGTCAAACACAGTGTTACTTCATTTGATAGTTGTTTTGTTGTACATTTTGAAGCACCAGTTAGAATCTAGATTTAAATGGGTTTTTATGCAATTTGGGTATCCAGAACAAAAGTGGAAAAGAGGAGTCCTCTTCGGAAATTTTGATATTAAAATTCCTTTTCATCTCGTCTTTCTGAGTATCTATCAAATTATCAATGGATTGTTTCTGTAATTTATAAACGTCATTTCCTCTTATGTCTGAAATATTTTATATACCAAGTCATTTCTACAAAACGTCCAGATTATATTTTTTGAATATGATCCCAAAATAGTTACTTGTCTTGTCAATGTTAGTGATTACTCATCTTTTTTGTAGTTCTTTTGAAACATTATGGTGTTTTAAATTTACCATATTGAAATTCTCAATGTGAGATTTGTAATGATAAATTCTATTTCTAAAGACTCGTTTTAAGTTTGATAACCATACATCAAATTTTTGAAATTCTATTTTTTTTCTCTCTTTGCCCATTTCATACAGTAGGAATCAAATGCATTACATGTATCCTGAAAAATACCATCAATGTTCAACTTAGGACATATTCGAAATTTTGTTCCCTTTTTTCATCAATTCTTCTCAAACTGAATGTTGTAATAAATCCAAATTACCTGTAAATACATGTTTGTGGTATGTATCAACAACATTGGAATATTTATTGTTAGACATACAGTCACAATTTTTATTTGCTGCATTATAATCAAGAGTAATTGAAGCCAGAAATGTTTTGTAATTCATGATAATTTGTCACATATTATTGCCATTTTCATTGGAGATAATAGAGAAATCTTTTATTTTGCAGTCCATGTGAATCATGTTACGAACAAATTTCAATTTGAAAAGGACTGAATGTTCAGTGAATCAAAATTTTTGTGTTTGAAAGGAATGCTGCAAAACATGTGATCCAATATTTTCCTTTTAGAATCTGGTTTCCGAATAGTTGTTGTGTTATGTTCATGCTGTACGTATAACAGCTCCAGGTATAGCCTCATGTGCTAGAGACATCTGGTGACCAGTGTGATAATCAACTATAAGGATTACCTGTTACAACCTCCATCATCATGTGTACGACTATCCCCTTGTCCGAATAAATTTGAGGGCTCTTTCAATATGGCGGAAAAACCTGCTGTAATATTTGTCTTTTAATGTTTAAAATCTTATCAAAATACCACGAAATGGCGAGGAGGAAGGATGTGACAAGATCAAAGGCAGGTTTAAATGATGTTTCAAGAACACAGGTGACATAAACGATGTTTCAAGAGCACAGATTGTATAAACGATGTTTTAAGATCACTTATGACAAAATATACAAGATGTTTTACGGTGGTATAATATTAGTTTGAGTTTGATTGGAAGTTCCAATTCTGGTCTTGTCATGGATGGTTATCTTCTCGGCTCGAAAAAATCTGCTATAAGCTGCACTACGTTGGTGTTTGCTACATCTGAACAGTGAAGTTGACAAAACATTGGCACTGCCATATGGCCCTTAGGTGTTTTTGGATCACCGCCAGTTCACCCACACCTACCAAACAGCGAGTCCCCCACATCTTCCATTTTTGTCACAAATGTAAGTGCACAAGCCACAGCGGACGATATTAAATGCAACATACCAGGCTGCTGTGGCATCAGGTACCTAAAAGACAGGGGAACGAACTGTGCATCCAACGTGATAGAGATATTTCTGGAGGATCAAACAAAAGCTCTTGAGCTTATCAAGGATGGTTTCACCATAGGGGACATTTTTCATCAGGTGACTCCAAAGAGCACAACAAAAGTGAGCAGATGTTTCAGTTGGAACTCATTTTTGTGTCAATTATGGCCAACATCATAACTCACAGGATTGCACCTTCCCACTACATTGCTCCAAATTCAGAGGTTCACACTCAGCACACTCTGTTCCTCATTCAAAGAACTTATCAGAAAGCTACACTATGACACATGAGTATTAACCAAAATGAAAATACTTCAATTGAATACCAGGTTTTTTTACATCTCGCCAGATCTAATAGCTCTCTGTGTAACTGACATCAGGACTGATATATTGTCTCTCTGAAATTTGGGGATGAAAAACTTCCAAAGAGCGGATAAAGCAAATTGCAATCAAATCTATAGACCAAACGATAATCATGGAGGGGTGGCCATATTCTACTCCAAGAGACAAACTGGACCACCTGGCACAACCAATTCAGAATTTGCCTCCTTTCAAAGCACCACTCAAAACATGTCTGTCTTGGAACTTTGCCAAAACCTAACAAACAAGACAATTCCAAAAGGGACAGTATGCCAACACTTCCAAGGCCACCATGAACACAGAATTAAAGCACCTTTTTGAAAACACAAAGAAGGCAAAAAAAGAGATACATGTGAAAAGGAGACCCCATTAATTATCAGATCTACAAACAGGAAGTTGAAAATTCATCAGAGTCTGTCACAAAGAGAATGGAAAAAATCCAAGAGAGCTATATGACAACCTGGACATGAGCGATGGCAATTAATGGAAGAAAATAAGCAGAATCAAGGGAACAAAATCTCAATCAGTCATACAACCACTCAAGGACACTTCACGGTCTCTGCCGTTTAACGACTCTCAGCTATTCGTACCAATATTCCTATCAACAAAGATTTAAACTTCAATCACTTCAACCAAACCTGGTTCAACCAGGTCAACACGTACATGAACCTAGCTCTGCCATTTGAAGAACAAACACTTGCCAACACACCAAAAAAGGAGGCTGACAAGTGTGATCTCAAATCACCAGAAATTGCAATTCTATCTGAAAACGCTCTTGCACTCAGTACCTGGATCAGATAAAATTCTTCCCATCATGATAAAAAATGCTGGCCCCAACTTAGTAAGTGCTCTACGCACAACCTATCAATGCTGCTGGGAATCAGGAACTGTTGCCACACCCTGAAAAATGAAAAAACCAAATAAATCTACCAAAAGCGAACAAAGCAGACTATTCAACAACTAAGTTCTATCAAAGCATAAGCCTTTCCAGTGTCTTTGGCAAATGTTACAAAAAGGATAGGACATGAAAGACTTAAAACCTGGATGTTGGAAAACGGTCTATACATTGCCTTTCAATTTGCTTACAGAAAGAACCACAGTTTGGTCCAGGCCCTGCTCCATTACAGCTTGAGTGTACAACTAAGCATGAAACAAAACCATCATGTTATATCAATCTTCGTGGACCTAGCAAGAGTTTCTGATCTGGTCTTGAGAACAGGTCCGCTGTATAAGCTCTACAATGTTGGACTAAGCGGTAGCTTACTGATGTGAATCAAGTCATACCTAAAAGAAAGATTAGTTACAAAAAAAGTAAACACACTTCAGACTGGATCAACACCACTCTAGGTGCCTCTCAGGGCAGTGTTACTGCTTCCGTACTATTTATTTACTATATAAAAGACATGACTGAGAACCTAGGCAAACACATTTCATTTGCTGATGATCTCACTTTCGGAATCACCGATGTCGACATCATCTCTGCACAAAAATCTGCACAGATTAGACTTTCACATTTAAAAGAATGGTGCAACATGTGGAGAATGAAGGCTAGCACAACTAAGACAGAATTCATGTGTCACACAAAATCAGACTCTGGTGATGCACACCTCATCTTTAATGGGAATACACTAAAGCAAGTCAGCAAAAACAAGTTACTAGGCATAATCATTGACAACAAACTAGCCTTTGTGTCTCATGTAGATAAAATCTGTGCAGCTGCATGATCCACCCTGCAATGGGTCTACATCTCTACAGAACCCTTGTCAGGCCACATTTTGAAAGGGCATATCCAATTTGGTGTGCAACCAAGTGTTACATACGGAAAATTGACAGGTTACAAAGACAGGCATTACTTAAGGGTCAGCTGAGCCTTCACCTCCACATCTACCTCCTCTCTGAAAATCCTACTTCACACTCAGCCTATTAAAATCAGACTTGAAGAAACTCTAATCCAGGAATACGCAAGAATATACAAAAGGGGAACCAGTAACTTTCTGGTGTAACAATTTCATGATCTCATGAATGATGTCCAATTTTAGATCACAGGATTCGATTCCCCGTTCACTTTCTAAAAATGGCTCTCAAAGATTGGATTTGGTCTGCAAAGCATTGAACCTTGTTTTCCCTCATCCTCCAAAACCATGTTTCACATACTGCCTATCCCACACAACATGGAAGCTAAATTTGGATCATCGGGAAACAGAACCACACAGCAGATATGTAAAGCACAAACCAAATCACAGGAGCTGATCAAGAACTTGCCCCAAAACGACACCATGATCTTCACTGACAATACAGAGCTGCACCAAATCCTGACCCTTCTGATGCAACTGCTGCCCTATATGTGAATGGACTAAGATCACAACCACTAATAAAAGAAAAAGCTGTATCGCCACACAGCACCAGTTGTCATGGTGAAGTTGAAACCCTACACTTAGCACCAGACTGCCTAAATGCAAGACCACTGTCAATTAATAAATATCAGTACACATTTTTTGGACTGCTGGGCAGCCAGTGTGACATCTACAGACCATTCCAGATCACACCCGCACCTAACTGAAGAGTGACATCTAAATTAACCGAAGCCTAAAGAGCTAAGATACAGCTAAATATCTGTTGGATTCCAGGACATGTTAACCTAACACCCAGTGAACGAGCAAGCACATCAGCAAAGAAAGCTGCTGTGTGAGCTGCCAATACAATTCACTCCTTTCTCCGTTCAGTACGCATTGTGGCACAGAGTAGGCGCTGCCGCATGTGGGGCAAGCTCTCACCAGTCCCATTCAAATCCATTCATGCCTATGTTTCAACATGGAGATTTCCTACACCATCGGTGATTTGATAAGTTTGACAAAACCTGAGTTGGTCGAAATATGTAGAAAACTAGGGAGGAGACATTCAGGGAAGAAGAAGGATGACTTCATTGAGTTGATTCTAAACGCTACAGATGGAAATGTTAACAAGGAAAACGAGAAGAAAGAACAGCCGCCCAAGTACAACTATGATGAAGTGTGGGCCGGTATTGCCGGAGATCAGTTCTCCGATCGCTTGGATAATGTGCCAAAACTTACACTTGGAATGATAGCTGGATATCTAACTACTGGGGAAATTACAGAAGTTAACTTTGACATGCCATCCAGGAGGGTTTTAGACCGATCTGAGGCGTTTTTTCGGGCAGGGAAAATATCCAGAGTCGTTTGTTTACAGGTCTGTACACGCTACATGTACTTTTTCAGAACTCTTTGCTTGTGTGTTTGCTTGCAATATTTACGCCTTTTTAAGATCAGTATGAGGATAAAAAAATTATTCAATCAACATGTACAGAGTATTATACCAAAGCTTTTCAGTTTACACGTACTTCTTCCTTTTTGGACTAATCAAGAAATCTGTCCGTGTATAACTTGCAAGAAGAGGTCTGTGTCGTAGGATTTCGAACACGAGTCAGGCGGGATCAAGTGGCTGCTGTACGGCCGTCACTGCATTGTTTTCCATAATGTTGACAAAAATATTATGAACAGATCTATGTATTTGACAAAGAATGGTATTTGTAATAATATAAACATTTGATATTTAAGTCAAGAAATATGTCCATATGCGGGGAAACTGTCTACACGGCGTTCATCTACACGAATAAAAGATAACTGTGCGTCTGACCACTCGAACGGATCGTTTGGCTTTCGGTCGTTACTGCATTATATTTTTATTGGTGAAATATTGAACAAATAGGCCAGGAAAAACTGCAACTTGAATGATGGAAATATTCAGTAGTTACACTTGAGATCACACCACTTAGCTGCCACGGCCTGCGGTCAGCCGGCCGTGAAATACACAATCGCCTGGGCCCATTTACAATACAGTAGCGATTATCACACCTCGTTTGGTGGCACAAAAGTGCCAATTAAAATATTTTTCTCTCTCCATAAAAATGCGAAGGCGAAAACAAGAAAATAAGAAAACAGAGCAGCAAAAACAAGAAAACACGAATGCAAAAACACTAAAATATAAAACACGAAGGCGAAAATGCGAAAACACAACCGCGAAAACACGACAGAAAATATGTCGTGTTTTCGCACTCGCATTTTCGTGTTTTTGTGTTAGCGTTTTCTTGTTTTACTATTTTCTTCCTTGGTCGAAAACAAGAAAACACGAATGCGAAACCACTAAAATATTAAACACGAAGGCGAAAATGCGAAAACACAACCGCGAAAACACGACAGCAATTATGTCGTGTTTTCGCACTCGCCTTTTCGTGTTTTCGTATTAGCGTTTTCTCGTTTTACTGTTTTCGTTTCTTGATCGAAAACGTCACAACTTGATAAATGAAGTAATTTGGGATTTTCAGAATTTCACGAGCCAGTTTTTTCAAGATGAGGTTTATATCATTATATCATGCATGTACATACATCATTTATGTTAGCTAACGGAATTAATCTACTGAACACTTTAACTTTTATAGTTTGTAATTGTATTTTACACATGGATTCAAAGGAAATGTATGGACGCACCAAATAACCCCGTTTGATTGGTGCCCGGGTTGTAACGGGGTAGTTTTCCAAATACATTGTGGAACTGCTTAGCGGACGGCTATGATACCAAGATCGTGCGAACAGGTAAAACTGGTATTAGAAAGCACACTTTTATACATGTTGCATTTGTGATAATATTTACTGTAAATATTACATTTTTATCCTTGAACTAAACTCTGTACACAAGCCAACAAGCATATAAGTAAACAAACAAATAAACTTAAAGCCAGTCATGTCAGAGGAAATTGATGCTGATTCATGGAAATCCTGGTGACAAAATTATCAGTGCCAAGGACTTAGAGGACAAGTCCTTCATAGGTTGTGTTAGTGTGGAAAAATAATCGTTTGTTGGAAAAAATGGGTCTTTAATACAGTGTTTTGACGTAAAAGTTATCATATTTACCCCAATATGTCAAGTCATATGAAAAAAAAAAGCATTCACTTTTTGTTCCTGGAACAATGCGTGCATGATGCACCGAAACGTGTCCGTGAATTTCACTGGCATTAATCCCAGAACTCCGGGTTCGGTGGTTGATCACTTAAAAATGTTGCTATTTAATAGTTTTCATTGTAATAAATAATTGAGATCTTTGTGGCAGATTTTTTCTTTATTACACGATAAAGTCCACCAAGCATGTTTTGAGCTACATTTCTGCATGTGATTAAAGTGCATGCTCTTATATGTATCTATCATTGGGCAGAACATTATACCAATTATTGGTATCATATCAACGAAGTTTGTACAGCATTTATGATTTATATATGTTTAAGGAATTTAAGCAACGAAATTAAACATAATTAGGGTGGCTGTGCATGATCAAACTTGCTTCCATAGTAGACATCGCTTTTTAAATTCTACTGCTACAGCATTTAACTTAACAGCTGATTATTTTTATTTGGTTTTGCTTTATCGGATTTTTTGGGGGTTGAAACCCTAGCAGGAGACCACAATATTAAAAGACATGTCACTCCAAACAATGCACATGGAGGTCTACACGGAAACCCACCCACATGCAAATGCCAAACTACAGCTCACACCATGTGTGCTGCCCAGAATCTTGTCAAAAAAAGTACAATACATCAAAAATTACGAGATCACGCTTGTTTCAACAGGTACATATAAATTTCTACCATAGAGCTGTGACGCATGTCTTTGCTTTTTCGTAGTCTGTCTGCAAAATTGCTCTGCACACTGGTTTTTGTTTGGTCGATCGGTCATGTATAATATGTGTGTGAGCGATCTGTCGCGTTGCCGCTGCACCCCAGTCACAAAGTTTCGGTTTTGTGTCGCGATCAGTGTATTGCAGATCTTCACTTGTAAAGCAACACTGGTTACATATCTCGACAGAATAAAATTATATGAATGGCAAAACCGGGGAAAAGCATGACAGTGTGTATGGTCCCCTTTACCACGAGAAAGGCCAAAATTTGCAGAGAACCAGTGAAATAGGCTTGGCATATGCCATAAAATTAACACTCCTGACTACCTTACATACCCGCATCCAAGCCAAAGCCAGGGAGACTGAACTCTGCCCTAATTGCCCCATCCCTTTTCCAATTCCGTTTTGAGGGAATTGGATTTTTTTTTTTTTTGCCTCCGAAACAGACTTACTTTGGGTTATTGTTAAATGGCGATTGAAGTGCATGTCGCACTGTCAGATCAATTATGCAAGCAAACACAGTTCAGGGCTAGAATTTAACTTTTTTACCAACATGCCCACCGGGCATGTTGGGGATGAACTCAGCATGCCCAACTCATGCACAGTATGTCCAACTTTATATGTCCAGGTTCAACTGAAGTGTGTCTTTTTTGAACTCCCGCACTTTCTTCGTCATGTATTACCCCTTGAATGCGACAAACACATATTTTGATTGTTACATTCTTTATTACATGTATAATTACGGACGTTTTTCTAATGTTAAATGTACTGTCGTGAGCGACCACCGACCGGGAAAATTTGGCAAAACACACCGCAAACTACCGCTTTTTAAGGAGACTCCAAGGTGTCAAACAGTGACAAACCCTGATGATTTGTCATCATATACGACGAAAATGTAACTGTCATTCATTCATTCAAGTATCGTAATTCCCCTGTGTTTCAAACTTTGTTGCAAATAATCGGGATTGATTTGAAGTGCATCGCAACTTGGAACATGCCAGGTTCTCTATTTTGGCGTTGGAGTTTAACTGGCCGGCACCTTGTGCATGCGGTGCCGTCTACTACCAAGCCTTTGTTTTGCACAAAAACAACTGAACGGTCGCAAAAATATTCTGAATACATTACTTACTATCTTGACCTTAATCTGCATGCTCAGTTATGTCAGGTTCATTGTTAGAATTTCGTAAAAAATCAATTAAAATACGCCCCTGGTATCTCGAAAGCCCGCTTGGAAGGGCACAATTGTATCCCCCATTTTTAATTTGCATTCGGGTACAAATTACTTTGTGCAACAGCTTCAAAAATTTGATAAGGAATTTTTTGTCGAGAAACTGAGGAAAAGCAAGTATGGTACATATATTTGTACAGTAAAAAAAATGAACCATATCACACAGTTATTTATTCCGGGACCTAGCCTTTAATTTTACCGCTTGCATTTTGTTTTGCCAACCGCCTACCCAAATTATCATTATTATCGCCTCGGGCGCTTCCGATCTATGGACTAGCATGGTAAGGATAAGTGACGGAACTGCTCAACTTTAATAGTAAGAGCGAGATCTTTTTGGCTCTCATGTGACGATTCTGAGCAGATTTAACGTACCCAGCAGACTTGTGAAACTCCCGGGGTGAAGCTGGACAAGTTTGTCGTTGAACCTTTACTGATTAAACACCGACCATGATTGGTATGAAGTTTCCTTTTAATAAAGTTGTTGAACATAAATAAGAATGATGCGGCAAAAATATATTTATTTCCACGCACGTGTGTGTGAAGGAAAGTCCGGTAGCTGGACTAACACTAGCGTGTACCACACTGGCCTTTGGAAAGTCTTAAAGATAAGCAAGCTAATCTCATGCCCATGTATTTTTAACATGCCCGGTCGGGAATCTTAGTCTTTATCTCAACATGCCCGGCACAATCTCAGGGTGTCTCGGGACGTCGGACACCCGCTAAATTCGAGCCCTGCAGTTTGTCTTGGCTGACAAGAAACAATTACCCATGCGTCCAAACTGTAACATCATAACCTCGGTCATGGTGTACTACTAGCCTCTGTGTCTGATCTAGGAAACGAATATAGTTGGTTATTCATATGTGACAATGCACAGTATTAGCAATGATACAATTTTGAAAGTAATGGATTCTCAACAGATATAAGGTGTTCTGGGGGGTTTTTTGTGTGTGTGTTTTTGTTTGTTTGTTTGTTTGTTTGTTTTTTGTTTTTTTTTTTTTTTTTGTTTTTCGTTTTTTTTTCACTTTTTAAAATTCTAGGATATGCTGGGATTGGTGTTTGTTAATCATTAACAGGACTCTTTTCTCAGTTGTCACCTCGTCATGATCATGATCTATGAAGACCATCCATCTGGCATAATGTATGCAGCATGGAACGTGCATACAAAACGACATCTCTCTTTCTCTCCATGTTTTTGATATGGTTTACTTCTCTAAAGGGGGCGGGGGATAAAAAGAGGATTTATAAAGTAAGTTTAGTTTAGTTTAAACATATTTATTTCAAACTGGATTGCCCAATAGTACAAAGAGTGTTACTAATCGAGGGGTTCTCCATACACGGAGACGCACAATATATATGTACAAGACACACAGGACGAGACATTATAAGGTTGAAAACTATGCACTTACACAAAACAGGCTATGTACAAGTATGAACACAAGAGATAACTTTGTACATGTGTGTGTTGACAATATTCTATAACCAAAATGAACATGCCATCGGAGGCGACTGAAGGCGAGGGCAACAACCGGACTAAGGCCCGCCCACCCAAGCAGTCCAAACCCACAGGGACTGGCCTTTCACAGATAGCAACGGCGATAGATGCATAATGCATGCTGCCAGGCGCGGCCGAAGCACGATGGCGACATACACACACTGCCACTGTGGAGGATTTCAAAAGTAGTTGGAGGGTAATTCAAATCTTCTCATTGTTTACATAGAAAGTAACAAACATGTCTGACTACACGTGGAATAAGATGAAAAATTGGCAATATACATATTTTTCAACAAATAGAAGAGGGCTGGGACTGCCATATGCATGTATATAGAGACCAAGTTACTCTGTATGAGTGTGTCTGTCTATCTGTCTGTCTGTCTGTCTCTCTCTCTTTCTCTCTCTCTCTCTCACACACGCGCGCACACACACACACACACACACACACACACACACACACACACACTGTCTCTCTCTGTCCAGCAATCTTACAACTTATTTTCACAAAATACAAAATGCCAAAAGCAAAGAAAGAAAGCAAGACATATTGCCGTCAGCATCGAACTAAGCAGCAGTTAACTTGTCATTTTCGGAGAACATTTTGAGAGGGATGGAGAGAATGGCATCCAACTCAAGGCCCAACTTGTCTAGAATGGCAATGATAAACTTCATGAGAATAAAGAGAAAAATCAAACTGTGGCGCCCTCTCCCCCCATGTACTGTATGCTTGGTCGTCAACTTCTTTTTTTTTTCATGCACCAGTTATCTGCTTGCTCCATTTTCTATTTTTTTTCCCTGATCATGTTTTTTTTTTTTGTTTGTTTGTTGCAAGGGACAAGCAGTCATTAACAAAGATATGTTGCTCTTTTATCCAAGATGTGTAGAAATGAGCCCGCAACTCCTGTCCGTCGAGCACTCTTTTTGATGAAGTAAGCTGTCATACTGCAAACGCATCTTGTTCAACCAGCGCCATTTGCAAACGTCTGTTGCTCGTGTCAAGGTGATAGTACCTTCGGGTCACGTGACTGATCCGCTTTCGAGTCCCTTTTGAAAGCTGTCGCCGTCGCGTGTGAAGACAGACTTGCATTTATGGCTGGCCTTGATGTCATTTGGGTAAATAGCTGCTTTTTAGGCCAAAAAATATTAATGTATATTGGAATCTATACATCATATTTGTCCATTGACAGGCCAGGCAGGTAGTGATGTTTCTTGAGACTGGGTATCGCTCCTCAGTGAAAACTTGTGAGATGCTGTGAAAAAATCCACATTTGGAGCATGTGGAAGCATTTCCTGAGATGATGGTGCACTGCATCTAGCTATAACCTCCAGAACTGGGATCTCTTGGTCTATTGTGTCGAGGCCAGGCAGAAGTAAATGCTGGTTCAAATGGTTGGAATATAGGATCTGAGCCTTTTATGTTTGTGATTCCCCACTGGTAGTGCATTGGTTTCTTGACATTAGTCTGGTCTCCCTAGCCTTCATCTGTGCATGTACTGCTGTCAACATAGTCTCATCCATTTTTCTCTGCCTTAGCAGCAGCTGACTCTGCAACTTGCTACTATTGCCTCAATTGTGTAATTTCATCTTCTGTGTCCATTTCTGGAGTAACCCCAGTATCTGCACTGGCTGCCAAAGACTGTCTCTCTGCAGCTTGGCTATCTTTGTCTTTCCTTGGACCCATAATTGTATTCAAATGTCAGTAATTGAAATGGAAGCAACAGACTTGCACCAAAACGCAGTATGGTGGGTAGTTGCCTTGCTAGCCACACCAACGCTTCTGGTTAAACTTCAGTATATAAAGCTTCTTGGAGCACTATTTCTGTAATATCCACCGTCATCAGGTAACATGTATTTTGAAGCAGCACTTTGTTCATTTCACTTGTCCTTGCAATAAGTAATTCCGGTTCACCAGCTCCACATGTGTCATGTAAAAATGCCATCAGCTGCAGGCCGTGTGAGATCTACTGGATATCATTGAAAGTTGAGAGTCAATGTGGGGAAAATATTTATTGAGTCCGTTTAAGTGGGTAGTGTTCTTCTCTGTTTCACATTGTGTGTGACTATCAGTCCCACACATGACAAGACAGATAGCTGGTTTCTAAACACACCGAAAGCTCCCCAGAAAGATACCCCGATAGTTTAAACTGTGTTTTATATAGTGTGTAGCATGTCTCACGTCCAACTAGGTGAGCATGCACACCGCACCATACCCTAGCAATCTGCATGCCAAGCTAGATGAGCAAGACATGCCTCATACTTTGAGGTTAATTTGACATACACTCCGGTGTCAAAAACCTATATATAGTCTGCAATAATTCTGTATATTCGGTTGGACATTCAGCTGAATAATTACACACTAATAACTGCCAGGGAAAACTTAAAATACATTTATATTCAATAAACAAAATGTTATCCATAAGATGCAACAATGACAAAACAATCCAGCCGATAGCAATGTTGCCGTATTGAGGCTTTCAGAGCATCCGTGGTAACTACCAAGAAATGTGAATAGTATTAAATACCCTCAGTTGAATGCATTAGATGCCAAAAAATTGGTCGAAAAAGTGTTCAATATGGAAAAAATTCTGCATCAAATATCAAAGAATAATCCAGAAAATTGCTTTCCTTTTTGTAAATGTTCAGCCTGTTACTTTTGCTCAGGTAATGTGGCGCAAAAATGCAAGCCAACTTTCATGATATGCAATTGAAAAGGAACAGAGGAAAAACCTACAGAAGGGCACAGATAGACCAGAAGTATTACTGATAGGATAGAAAAGGCAATGGATTTAAATATTTTGAATGTCTATCGTCGCTCTCAAATTTTGTCAAAAACAACTGAAACATTTTGGGTTATGATGGCAATAAATTATACTTTTGCATTCTTTTTATTCATGTTTTAAGTTGCAAATATATATATATATATATATATATATATATATATATATATATATATATATATATATATATATATATATATATATATATATATATATATCTCAGCATGTATCCAAATTATAAAGCATTGATATCTTCATACAGAATAGTTTTGAATTCAATTTTGTATTCAATAATAATTTTGGCTTGAACAACTCAACTCGACCCCTATTATATATATATATATATATATATGTGTGTGTGTGTGTGTGTGTGTGTGTGTGTGTATGTGTGTGTGTGTGTGTGTCTGCACACACCAGACAGCTGACTTATTGTTTGCTTATTTATTTCACTCCGGAACGTCACCTGCCGTAATATATGTGTTCTTTTGTCTAGGATAAGGCACCGGTGTCTCTTATTCAAAAACTATTTTCCAGATCTTCTGAAACTTTAGGCAGACATAAGTTATCTGTGTAATCACAACTTTCGGTTAAATGATGACATTTTATTGATTAGTACATATTTTATGCTGGTTTTCGGATTTGAAAGAAATATCTTTTTCTCTGAAAGCATACAGGTAATTGCTTCAAAACTGCTAAGGGGCGTTTTGCAGTATCGCTAGATATTCCTGTTGTTTGTAAGGTGGCTGTGGGATTTTTTTTCTAATTTTTTAAAGATTTTTTTGTGTCTTAGGTTTTTCCGACTTCTTCGCCAGAACGAAAGTACAGATATATTCAAAAATGGTAGCAATTTAGTCTGAATGGCCCATTTTGTTATGTTTGAAAATTTAGTAGGGATAGTGCAATCATTTGCATTTTATTAACATTTTGACAGTGTTGGTGGTCGTTACAGCAGAATTTGAGAAATCACAATGCTCTCCAAGACACCCTGGCACCACAGAAAGGTAGTATCACTGAAGTTATGAACTTGCTGTATGATTAGTGACCTTTGATCTTTTTCTTCCGTATTAGGACGTCACCTTAAAACAAGTTGTTTATTAATATTTGGAAAAATAATCAACCGATTTGAAATGGTGTTTGGTGCAAAGCTGAACTCTAGCCACCCATTTGCCATACGTGCACCGTTTTCGTAAAGTTTAAAGATCGAAGTCACATGGTTGTTTGAAAAAGATGCATTTTAACCTCCTAAAAGTTTGTACGTGCGAAATTTCAGATTTGGCTTAGGTCTATTGGTTGTTATTTCAGTAGGAACAAACTTCTGTATTGGAGTTACACATATGATACATGGTTAGCGACCTTGACCTATAATGTCAAGATTAGACGATTTTTAAGTACTACTTTTTTCACAATATTTGAAAAGTCATAACTCTGAGCTGCTAATTACCTTCACAATAATATTGCACGGGTAGAATACCCTTGTAATATAATTTTCTATTGTATATTCGATTTGTTTGGCTCCTCAATAGGTCAGTATTGACCATTTCTTTTGAATAAAATCTTTCTTTCTTAGTAACATGTGCTTGCATGAGTTAACTGTTGAAGTTTCCGCTTCTGGAAGAATGGCGGACCCACGCACTGCAATAATCGTGTTAACACAAAATCAATCAAAACAAAATTTGGCCTTTTTATCAGTGTGGGGTTGTATCATGATATACTGGACGGTTTGAAATTATATGCAGACATTCCATAGCCCAGCTTAAGCTTAGGCTGTCTTTGAATGAAAATATCTACTAGCACTATCAATACAATCAATTTGTATGTTTAATGTCAACAATGTGCACCTTCACTTGTGGACAGTATTTATTTATTCGGTTTAGTCATTTCTTGCATTACAATGTACACACTGACAGTAAAAAATGGGTAAGCCATATCTATCTACTGAAATGATCAAGTGCAACGATTTACCCCTTGTGCCCCTCGGTGCACAGACTGTACACACACGATTTGGTGGCTTGATTTGTTCTGAGTGTATTTTTTTCTGTTCTTTTGCTTTTTCTGTTCCTATTTGGAGGGAAAGGGGTAAAGTCTTAAGGGATGTAACACACACACACACGCACACACACACACACACACACACACACACACACAGAGTGATCCCTGCTCTGTATGTGGTCACTTTTTCTTGCCTGAACGGTTGGCCACATATAGCAGGATCCATTACATATGTGTGGGCCTTATACTAAGACGACAGTATACATACACTGTATATTATGGCAGGTGATCTTAAATCAGCTCTCTCTCTCTCTCTCTCTCTCTCTCTCTCTCTCTCTCTCTTTATATATATATATATATATATATATATATAATAGGGATTGATTAAGTTGTTCAAACCACAATCATTCACTGAATGAATATCAACAAATTTTCTAATTTGAATACATGCTGAGTTTAGTAGAGTTATATAAATATTTACAGCTTATTACATGAATGAAAAATATGCAAAAGGATATTGTCATCATTACTGATTATGTTTTTGACAAAATGTGAGAGCGACAGTAGACATTTAAAATCTATTTTCAACCATTGTCATTCTTGTCCTGTCACTGATACTTCTAGTCAATGTGACAAGGATATTCCTTCTTTAATATCCCAAGACAGCGCGAAGATGAACAAATATGGAAAAGAATTGTCAAATTTATGTAAATCTGCAAACTTGATTACATGTAATGGTCGGTTGGGCCCAGATAAAGGTATATGGAAGTTCACTCGTTTTACCCCTCGTAGACGAAGTGTTGTTGACTACCTCATATCTAGTCGTTCTTGTCTTAACTATATATCTTACTTTGAGATCGACCCGCTTAGAGTAGAATCTGATCACTGTCCCGTTATTTTTAATTTGAAATGTGGACCTAAATGTAGGCCTTCAGAACAGAAATCTGAGATTGAAGGTCATACATTGTAGGTTCTCTGATTATAAATGGGATTCTACATGTATTTTTAAGTACTCCGTAGAATTGACCACCAATGTTGCTTAAAAAAAAAAAAAAAAAAAAAAACTGGCGGATTTCCTAAGTATGCTTTGCCTGAAAATACAGTGGAAGGTGTCTGTGCTGGATTTTATAGATTTCTGGGCAATGTTATTAAAAATGCTTTCCAGGAATGCAATTTGCAGTCCAAAACAAACTTAACGTCAAATCGCTGGTTTGACAGTGAATGTAAGGCTTTAAAAGCTCAAGCACACAATTTTGTAAAATGTAATGACTTATCTGACAAAATAACCACTCGAAATTTGGTCAGTTACAAAAATAATATAAACAAGTGGTGCAGAGAAAACGTAGGCAATATGGTTATAAAATAAGGCTTAAGCTCGAAACCTTGCGTTCCAACAACCCTAGCGACTATTGGCGTTTTCTGAAAGGTTTATCAAATAAGAAAGCTAGCAATGAAATAGAGTTACAAAATTTTTATCATTTTTTTCAGAGTCTACTTGCTACATAGTGCTTTGATTTACAATTCATGGTGGATATTAGAAATGCTAATTTGGATGAGATACATGACGAATCAGATCTTCCAAAAATCTTAATAATACGAGAAGTTCTTATTTCGTTTGTAACTGAAAGTGAATTAAAAACACACCTAAGAAATCTTAAAACCCATAAAGCACCAGATAGAGATGGAACAGGTGCCGAATTTCTAAAATATGCAGAGTCTCTCCTGACTTGCCCACTTGTGTGTCTTTACAATTTCAACCTTAAATGTGGTAATTTCCCTGTTCAGTGGTCAGAGGGCATAATTAATCCGCTTCACAAATCTGGTAACAAGGCAGACCCTGCTAATTACAGGAAAATTACTGTGCTCGTCACATTGGGAAAACTTTTTGAATCTATACTTAATGGTCGACTGATTTCGAACAATAATATGTTTGAAGAGGATGATATATTCCAAGATGCTTTGTGTCAGAACAAAAGAACAAATGATAATGGTTTTATTCCGGTACGCCTCATTGAAAAGCAAAAATTACTTGGGAAACTTTTGTATGTATGCTTTGAAGATTTTTACCAAAGCGTTCGATTATGTTGACTGCGAAGCTCTTTTTTATAAACTCCGACAAAGAGATATATCTGGAAATTATTTAAATGTCTTGAGGAATATGTTTGGTAAATCTAAGAACAAGGTAAAATGGCAGGGCTTTCTAAGCGAAAGTATGAATTGCTCACATGGGGTACTCCAAAGTGGAATTATCTCCCCAAACCTGTTCAATGAGTGCCTTTCTGATATTAGAGACCACATAACAGACGAAGTAGGTATATTTTGTAGATGAATTGCTGTCTTGATTATCATAGGCTGATGATTTGGTGCTTTTCTGTGACACGGATGCTGGCCTTCAATACCAGGTAAACCTATTGAAGAACAACTGTCAAAAATTGGCATTTTATAGTTAGTTTGCCCAAAACAAGAATTTTGGTGTTTGATAAACGTAAACATATCCCGTGTATTTATTTCAGTGATCAGTCATTGAAAACTGTCTCACAATATAAAAACTTGGGCATTATCTTTGAGGTCTGACAGTCAACACATACATATCTCGCTGAGCAGGCAAATCGAGCAATATTCTGAAGCCTAAAAATGTATTATGGATCAATGGGCAAGCCTACCCCATCACGCATGTTTAAATTATTTGATGCCCAAATTCTTCCTATTCTGGAATATGGTTGTGAAGTGTGGACCTCTGTGAGACTGTGTGATATAATTGAAAGTATACCATAAAGTTTTCTGAAAAGAATGTTGGGTGTAAGACAGTAAATACCAACACTAGGTGTTTACATGGACACAGATAGATTCCTTATTTATCAGACAGCAGGTAATATTAATTAAATATTGGTAGTATATCTTAACACTGACATCTGAACATGTAGTACAATCAGCACACAATATGCTACTCGAAACGTATGATGGAGGACAAACAAATTTGTGTGCAACGGTAGTGACGATTCTTTCTTCAGCCCAGCTCATTTCTTTCTGGTATTGTATACTAGTAGAAGACGATTTTACCTTCATAAAAACATTAAAAGAATAATTGTATAGGGATTATATCCAAAAGTGTGAACCTATACTTCACTCCCTAGAAGATGACAAAAAGCTGCAATTATATAAAGTTTTCAAAAGGAATTCCGCTTAGAATCATGCATACAAAGTGTACTTAGCGTTACATACATTCAGTGCATTGCCAGACTTAGATTGAGCTCCCACAACTTACAAAATAGAAGTTGGAAGCCGTGCCAAAACCTCAAACCTAAACTTCCTATTGCTGCTTCTTGTACGGTGTTATCTCGGAGTTGTGGACGACAGGCCTCACTTTTTTATACAACACCTAGTTTTCGTGGATGAACGGAGTGAATTGTTTGAAAAAGCATAAAGCCTCTTGCCAAATTTCATGGAAAAGGATGTAAGAGAGAAATTTGTTGCAATTATGTCATGTACAGATACTAATATCCAGTTTACCATGAGCAAGTTTTTACACAGGTGTCTTCCAAAGCAGATCTGAATTAGAAATATGTAAGTAGAAGCAAAATGCTCAACACAGTGTAATTCAGTATTATACGTCCGGAAAGATGAAACCACATCTCTGTTTATTTAAGGTTGTTAGGATGTGTCGCATCTAAATAAAACACTCAAGATATTATTTGTATGACCATCTTCAGATGTGCTTGCATGAAACTACCCTGAGATATCACTATTACTGTGACATAAGGGTACAAAGCAAAAAAAAATGTACATTTTATATGTAGAAAGCATTAGTCATGGGTACCATAGGGTACTCTAGTTTCCCATAGTCATTTTATACATTTTTTCAGCAGAATGCATTATCCTTGGGTAACATAGGGTACATTAGTTTCCTCTAGTCATTATGTCTGGGTGCCAACCCAGCCTTTTTGTTTTTCCAAGAATTCTTTCTTTCTTTCTTTCTTTCTTGCTTGCTTCTTTTTGACCAGATTTATCTGGAGTTTTTCTCGGACCCTACAATTACGAAAGCCACCAAACTTGACATGGTAAATAATCTACCAGTGAAATTATGCACCTGATTTGGAATAGTCATGATGACTAAAATTATGCAAATGAGGGGCAATTAAAATTTCAAAAGCAACATATCTTCCAAATTATTGGAGATAGACACATTGTTCTAACTTACACATATAGGTTAGAGAAAGCTTGTAAATCCGATAGCATACAAACAAATCTTGGGGAATTTTAATGTATGCTAAATTCTCCAAATTTCTCTCAAATCCACATGCAGGCCTTCAAGTGCCTGCTGTATGACCTGTTGCTTGACCTCTGTGGTACCAGGCAACCATTTTGCATTCATGATTAATTAGCTTGAACCTGTCTCACAGGCAGCTTTCTATCCATGCATGCTGGGTGTATGCTTTGGAAGGTTTGGATCTTGCACCAAAAAAAAGAAAAAAAAATGTGGAGAGACTCCCAACAACTGTGTAATGAAGCTCTCAATAAAATACAGAAAATCTCTTTCTGTTCATGCAGGAACAGATTGTCTCCATGCTGCCAGTAGTACCAGGCAGGTTATAGTTTCCACTAGTGCAGAACAGACCTGTCAATGCACCATGACTAAAACTGGTGTCCTAGCTGGCCTATTTTTGCCTGAGGCAATGTCAGTCTGCTGAGCTTACCAGTCCCAAGGGAACACAGGCTCCAGACTTCTAGGCAGAACAAGCCTGAGTGTACCCTCTGTTACAAATAGACTAAATACAGAGCTGAGTCGGTCATACCAAGGAGGGTAGAATTTGTGTCATCTCAGTGGACACTTTCATGTCTTTGTTTTCTTGTAACCAGTTAGATGAAGCCTGTTCTTCATAGCCAATACTGCGACAGTATAGTTTTTGTCTTGGTTCACAGGTACATGTTTATGTAGTTTCTTGCCAGCTTCTGTTAAAATTTGTTCATGTAATAAAGGAAGAAAGACAGTTTTGTATTGCATGTATACACCTCCCCTTGAATTATGATATGTACATACTGTACATGTATGCGTACATGTATGAATAATGTACATATACATGCACACATACTCATCCATACTGCCCAGAAGGGCTGACCCTCTCAAGAGTGGACACTTTTCTCTGGTTCCAAGGGTAACCACTTTAGACAGGTTTCACTGTATTAGTAAGCACTGGAATTTTCTCTCTTTCTGTCTCCTTCCTTCCTTTCTTCCTTCCTTCCTTCCTTCCTTTCTTTCTTTCTCTTTTTCTTTCTTTCTTTTTTCTTTCTTTCTTTCTCTCTTTCCTTACAACCAAAGTAGGTCTGGAGATTTTCTCAAGCACTATTTTTCTGAAAACCACCAAACTTGCTATGGTAACTGACCTAACTAGTGAACTTCTGAATCTCTTTTGGAATAGTCATGATGTTTAAAAGTATGCAAATTTATGGGCAATTAAAAAGCTCCATATCTTCCAAAATATTGCAGATACTCATCATTGCAATGTGCATACACAGGTTTGTGACACCTGCCAATATAATCAACAGTACAAGTTAAGTAGAATTTCAAATTATGCTAAAAGGGGCTTTGAAAAGTTTAAAAGTTGAACATCTCCAAAACTATTATACATAGACATGTCATTTCAATTTCAATGTATAGGTTTGTGGCAAAGCCGCATCTAATTAACCATGAACCAAAGTTGTAGGCTTTCAATTAATGCAAATTAGGTAAACATGCAAAATGTAAATCTTGAATAGCTTCAAAACTAGTTTAGATAGAGGTGCCATTCCTACTTCAATTTATGGGTTTGTGGCAAAGCCCCATACAATGAACCATACACCAAAGTTGCAGCCTTTCAATTTAGGCAAATTAGGCAGATACGCAAAATTAAAATGTTGAATAGCTTCAAAACTAGTATACATAGTAGTAGTGTCATTCAAACTTCATTTTCTAAGTTTGTGACATGCCCACAATCAATGGATCAAGAACCAAAGTTGTAGCATTTTACTTTATAAAAAATAACCTAATACACAAAATTTAGATTATGCTGAACAATGTCAAAGTGGAGCATTTCAAACTGGTCTGATTTTGAAGGCACCCAGACAGATTTGCTGTGAAGCAATTCGTTTCTAGTTTCATATTGGTGCTCTAAGAATTTCTCTGATATTGAATACTATTATGTCAGTACTTTAAGAGATTTTATTGTACTCATAATAGACCTGTTCATACCAACTTGCACCGAAATTATCTGGACCCTAATTAATTAGGCATTCCATTGTCGGCCTGATCATTAAATCAGCAAGTGGCCGAGTCGGGCTCACGCCTTCATATGTTCATGACGGATGCCGCGGCTAACGCTAGTGATTGCGGTATGTATTGAGCTGAAGAGTGAAAATATTTTACCTAAAATGTCACATCAGTGGTGAACGTGCATTTTTATTTTGCTGACGGTTTGGTTTTTCATTAAACCCAAGCACTTTCTGTGTTTTACTTTCTGATCCTTCCACGTGTATTCCGGCCAGCGTGGTCGAGTGCAAAATGTAAACAAGAAAAGAAAATTTGCTTCACGGCAAATCTGTCTTGGTGCCTTCAAAATGAGAACAGTTTGAAAAGATACACTTTGCCATTTTTCAACATAATCTAAATTTTGTGTATTGGCCTAATTTGTATAAATTAAAATGCTACAACTTTGGTTCTAGATATATTGGATCTATGTCACAAACTTATAAACTGGAATTTGAATGACCCCCCTATCTACAGCAGTTATGAAGCTATTCAAGATTTTAACTTTGGTTTATGGTTCATAGAATGCACCTTTTGTCCCAAACCTACAAATTGAAGTTGCCGCGGTACCTTTATGTATGATAGATTTTAAGTTACTGAATATTTAGAATTTGTGTATTAGCATTATTCGTATAAATCAAAATCCTACAACTTTGGTTCATGGTTCATTGGGTGCACGACTATTCCAAACCAGGTTCACAATTTCATTGCTAGGTCAGTCACCATGGCAAGTTTGGTGGTTTTCGGAAAAATAGCGGCCGAGAAAAACTCCGGACAATTTGGTCGTGAAGAAGAAGAAAGAAACAAAGAAGGAAAGAAAGAAAGAAAAAAAGAAAGAGAGAGAGAGAGAGAGAGAGAGAGAGAGAGAGAGAGAGAGAGACAGAGAAAGAAAGAAGGAAAGAAGAATTCCTTGAAAAAAAATTTGTCTGGGTTGGCAACCAGTCATTACAAAGCAGGGGGCGCTTCCCGAAGTGAACCGAATAAACCGAAGTCCTATCAACTGGTCTACTGCAGTAGACTTGTATCAGGTGCTGTGGAACTATCCTAATAGCTAATAGTATTAACACGCAAGGAAGATAAAAGTGTCAACTAGGTCTGGGAAGGTGAAAGTGACAAAATAAGAATCATGTTTTTATACGACAATCTCAATCAACTCCAATGGGGAAGTTAGTGTAGCCAAGCATCATCACATCTAAAAATTAAACACAAAAATATATTTGTTGTGCACATATTATGATGACAAGAATATCAACATCCTTCTGATGTGTAGCTATGATATAAAGTTTGATAACATGTTTTACAGGGTGGAGTTTTCAGTATGTTACAAGATATCTGATCACATCTGAATGTTCATACAGAAATATCGATCTCGTTAGGATTCACACACACACACACACACACACACACACACACACACACACACATGTATATAGACACAGGCAAAATGTGAAATAGACTTTCAGCTCATGTGATTCGTGTTTTTATAAAGAAATATAAGACTCGTGCATTTTCCTAAATATTTAATCGTACACCAGGGCAGTGTACGGAAGATTATTCGCCATAACTTTGCAAAGCAAATTGTTCCTTGGAAGGCGAAAAAATTGTTTTCATTTCTAGATTCCTTTTCCATTATTAGATGAAAAGAAAAATTACGTAAAAAGTGATATGCAAGATTTATAGATGTGTTTTGTCATGGTCTTCAGACACCGTCTGACAATTTTCCTGTCCCGGGATTGTCTGAAATGCTCAAATGCACCTCTTACCAAAGCTCAGACTCTACCCACGAAAATGCATCGTAAATTGTACACAAATTCAACAGCTGACAACAGAATATGTTGAAGGAATTTAAATAAATATATACACGGATATTGCAAAATGTGTACAAGGAACGATAAAGACCTAAGGTATCCATCATATTATCACTATCTCACATCACATTCTTGTGCATGCCAAACATAAGCTAATTGCAAAAGTTATCCATCATTTTATCACTATCTCACATTACATCCTTGTGTATATGATATACAAAATCTCTTATCAGTAGTTATCCATCATTTTGTCACTATCTCATATTACATTCAAGTGTATGTAATATGTAAAACACACAAAAAAAAAATAACGAACATTACATGAATGTAATATTTTGGGATGAATGGCACTGAAACGAGTCTTGTGCTGGTTCCCCGCTGATGACCCAATTTCTACACAGAGGCTAATAAAGCCTAGATATTTGCTTCTAAATTCAAATTTGATGAATATGATATGTTCTTTAAATGAAATAACGCCGCTCATATATGCAATGATTTAGAACTACAGAACAACACATCAGGGCATTTACTTTAATCACATGCAGAAATGTAGCTTATGCAGAAATGTAGCTTAAAACATGCCTGCTGGGCTTAATCGTGTAGAAACGGAAACTGGCACAAGAGCTCAATTATGTATTACAATGGAAACTATTAAATAACGATCGTTTCAAGTGATCAACCACCGAACCGAAGTTCTGGGACTTATGCCAGTGAAATTCACGGACACGTTTCGGTGCATCATGCACGCATTGTTTCAGCAACAAATGATAAATGAATTTTTTTTTATTCATATGACATGACATGTTCTGGCAAATATTATGACTTGTATGTCAAGACACTCTATTCAGGACCCAATTTTTTTCCAACGAAAGATTATTTTTCCACACTAACACTATTTATAAAGCACTTGTCCTCTTGGTCCTTGGCGCTGAAAATTTGTCACCAGAATTTCCATTAATCAGTATCAATTTCCTCAGACATGACTGCCTTTAAGTTTATTTGTTTGTTTACTTGTATGCTTGTTAGCTTGTGTACAGAGTTAAGTTCAGGGATCAAAATATTAACATGTATAAAAGTGTGCTTTCTAATACCAGTTTTACCTGTTCGCTCAATCTTGGTATCATAGCCGTCCGCTAAGCAGTTCTAGTTAGTATAAGCGAGTATAATAATAATAATAATAATAATAATAATAATAATAATAATAATAATAATAATAATAATAATAATCAGAAGAAGAAGAAGAAGAAGAAGAAGAAGAAGAAGAAGAAGAAGAAGAAGAAGAAGAAGAAGAAGAAACAACAACAACAACAACAACAACAATATATTTGGAAAACTACCCCGTTACAACAGGGGCATCAATCAAACGGGGTGATTTGGTGCGTCCATACATTTCCTTTGAATCCATTTGTAAAATACAATTACAAACTATAAAAGTTAAAGTGTTCAGTAGATTATTCCGTTAGCTAACATAAATGATGTATGTACATGCACAATATAATAATATAAACCTCATCTTGAAAAAACTGGCTCGTGAAATTCTGAAAATCCCAAATTACTTCCTTTATCAAGTTGTGACGTTTTTGATGAAGAAACTAAAACAGTAAAACGAGAAAACGTTAATACGAAAACACGAAAACGCCAGTGCAAAAACACGACATAATTGCTGTCTTGTTTTCACGGTTGTGTTTTTTGCATTTTCGCCTTCATGTTTTATATTTTAGTGTTTTCGCATTCGTGTTTTCTTGTTTTTGACCAAGGAAGAAAACAGTAGAACAAGAAAACAAGAAAATGCTAACACGAAGATGCGAGTGCGAAAACACGACATATTTTCTGTCGTGTTTTCGCGGTTGTGTTTTCACATTTTCGCCTTCATGTTTTTTATTTTAGTGTTTTCGCATTCGTGTTTTCTTTTCTTCGCTGTTCTGTTTTCTTATTTTCGCCTTCGCACTTTTATGGAGAGAGAAAAATATTTTAGTTGGCACTTTTGTGCCACCATACACCTCGAGCCGGCAGGCGTCATATTGTTTCAGTAATCAAACCATGAAGCACCCCGTTTGTGTATTATAATAGCGGCCGTGTTCACAGTGAATGTCAAGTGTCAGTTTGCCTGCATGGCAGTCTGAGGAGTTCTTCATGTTAGGTCCCGACTGTTAACCCTGAGTACAGGCTCTGTAAATATGATTTTTTGGTGCCATTGTCGACAACAATGTCTTGTTTATTTGTCATTGTTAACGATGTGTATAGGCTAACGGATGACAAGACAACTTGCCCTAAGTACAAATCCAGCGGGCACCATGCTATGCTGATTAAACTGACTGCATAACTTAAAGTGCCCTAACATAGACTATCATTTTGTGTTTTTGAAACAGCTATGGTCGAGTTAAAATGTTTATTACCGAATGAAAGCTATGTTGGGCGACCCAGCCAAGTGATTACAAAGGAGATATATAAATTAAGCACTTTCTGGATGATTTTTAAAAATCACATTTTGGAAAAATCAGCATAAGAGACTATGGGCAATGACTGTACTGTGCAGGGACTACTTAAGAAATATGAAGGAAATAAAGAAGAAAAAAAACATGTACAAAGTCAGCATGATCCAGTATTTGTGTCCAAATATCATGTTTTCTGTGATTTATTTCATTTCAAAAGTGGTGGTCTGGAATGAAAGGTCCGAGCATATATGTACGTGCACATGGGCGGTCTCTTACGGAATTGGTCGCTATAGCCTTAGAAGTACTCCTGTTGGGCATTACATACCATGGAGATTTTAAAAATAAGAAAGAAACAGATTCAGAAAACCAGAACTTTTTAAGCCAGCCAAAACTTTGGGTTTTTCTTAGAAGAGTTACAGTTGATAAACCAGCTCGTCTACAACTTAAACTAGATAGGAATGTTAAGCGAGAGATTTTTTAAAACAAAACTTGGCTTTTTTTATAACTTCTATCAATAAACCAGCTTTTATGGCAGTCACATTGGGTAAAACTACAGTAAATATAGAAAATGTATATGTGAGAGAAAAACAATAAAGAAAAATTAAAGATAGGTAGGATAATCTGCAACAGGAATATTTTTAATGTGGACCACAACAGTACTCAAGACAAAGTAAAGACAAAACCAGTATTTCAGTTGAAAAAAATCATGCATGTATTGTATCATTTTATTTTCCATTACGTACACAGCCTGCAGAAGATGGGGTACTTCATGTGAGAGGACAGTGTTATGCATCCATGAAAGGACAAACCTACAAGGTGTTCCTGCCCTTCAACCAGACAGTGGCCAGCATAGTGTGTGCCAACTGTTCCTGTCATGCAGGGTATGTACAGTGTCAATAAATGTTTTTTAAAATGAACAAGTTTTACTTAAATCACTTGTGCATTGCTGAATAAATGCAGATACACATATCAGGTATACTGTCTAGTGTTTATAACAGTTGTCTGAAAATATATCACAGATCGATGTTTTCGGAACTACAGTGGTCTGGTGTATAAATACAAAGTTAAACAGTATACATACATTGAAAATTTTGCCTCCACACATAACTTTGTACATTACTTATAATGAGGTACATGCATGTCATCTTGGATATTATTTAGTGTCAACATAAGTACACATTATTCATGATAACATTTGAATATCACTGTTTATGATAAGGTTTTAGTATCACTGATCAGCTTTCAACACTGGTGTTTGAAGGTTGACTAGGTAACAACATGTTTTGAATATTTTGTCTGCTAGTGGATATTATTTAGTGTCCACATAAGTACACATTATTCATGATCACATTTTAATATCACTGTTTATGATAAGGTTTTTATTCTTCCTATGACGCGTTCCACATGGACACGAACTGCAGCAATCCGCCGGCTAGTCACAACCTCCGTCTTTGAAAACTGGTAGCCATGTGATGGTCTGAAAGCTGGCATGTTTATAGTCACTACTGCTGGAAGTGTGTCTTCCACCTCAAACCCCTTGTCCGCTAGCATGCTGTCTCCTGGTTTAAGCAAATCAAGCAAACCACACTTCATTGTGAGTTCACGATCACTAACTGATCCACTCCACAGGTTACTGACATAACTCACATGTCCGTACAATGTAATCCCAATCAAAGATTTCAGTGTGTTTTGGTGTTTATAGCTTGACCAAGTTTGTCTCTGAGCCCGTAAAGCAGATGGTTTCTGGAAGAAAAACTCGGTACAGTCAATGAAAATGCGGGTATTTGGGAAATCCTTCAACTGGTATGGCACATTCTCCTAACAGAGAGAAGAAGTATGTACAGAAAGCAAGCCTGGAGAAGTGGCAACAAGTTTGGTGAACCACCACTCCTTATCAACAAGCTCTTCAACATCGTTCCCAAGGTTCCAAGCAAGGGATTCACTTTAACAGCATCCAGACAATCAGAAGAGAAAACAACCTAACTAGCCTTCAGGGACAACAGGCTCAACATTAATAGGCACAAGTAAGGCCTGGTAGAGTCACCATGCTGTACCTGCAAACAAACCGAGGGTCACATCATTTTTTAATGCAAAGATTAGTCTCTACCAAGAAGCAATCTCATTAATAATGTGAAAATGCTGCACTTGAAACACAACATCCCACCCTGAGAAAGATATTTCGACTTAAACTCGCTTTCCTATCTAAATCATTCCTGCCCATCTACCAGGATTGGAGTGCAAAATGAAGTCGCAAATTTCATATAGGCAGCAAAGATTGATATCTGAAAAATGTGACATCTTCTACATTTGGAGGCAAGTGTACTGGTGCAATTGCGGCTCTGCCAATATAGAAAACTATTAGCTCCAATAGCCATGAATTTTTTGTTGTCTCGCTTATTTATCCATCAACTTAATTACCTTTTTTTCTTTAACATGTTACAAACATCTTTATTTTATTAGATTACATATAACTCTAATCTTATTTAAAATTTATATCTATCTTGATTTTTGTCAATTATTATATATATATATATATATATACCAACACAGGTGTATATACCAAGGTGACATTCTGATGTGCATTGAATAGTTTAGAAAAACATGACCCATATTCATAAATTTCAAGCCCAACAATGACAGCAAAGGGATTCCAGAGTTACTAAAGCATCACATTCATCTTTCAATACCAATGTGAAGAAACAAATTTCACTCCTAACTTGAGACAGGCAGTCTACCATATAAGGCAACTGGTGGTTTTAAACTGGTCCTCTCAACCTTTGAAATATTCTTCATTAACTATAGACCATAGTGTTTCCAAAATGTATAGGCCTAACCACTCAAAACCCAGGGTGTTTGTCACATCTGCCAAAACTAAAAGAGACCTGGTAGGCCTATCGCTTTATGGTTCTCCTGATTAGTCAGTCAGCTAAGTTTACAGCAAAAGAAGCAAGTACGCCTTTATCGTTTTTGTGATGTTTATGAATCTAGAACATTATAAAGACACTCTACCTCCATTGTTTTGCCTCAAGGCGACCATACTGATGTATTTCATGAACTATCCCTCCAGAAGCTACCGCATAAACTCATGCAGCCAAACCTGAAGTCTGCTTCACTCGCTCATCATCACCATCAGATTCATTGGGATAGTTACTCAGAGCTCAATTTTTAATTATTTTTTTTTACCTTGTTACATAGTGCAATTAACTAAGCGCTCAGTCAGCTATGTAGGAGGGCATGTAAGACATCATCATCATCATTACATTCTCTTACAATACCTTGTAATGTTATTAGTTGTGTGCATGAACTCTTTCTGGCCAGATTGAGCACATAGTTGGCAACTATATTATCGTAACAAAGCAAGTAAAGTGATTCATATGATACAAGGTTCTGTTGTGCCATTGGTAACGGTTGAACCATTGGTACCGATATTTGATGTAATATTTGAGTGAACTGCATGCCCTACAACACATGGGCTTCCAACCTTTGTTGTTTTCCGATTATTTTCTGCCTGTGCGAGGAACAAAAGTTTTATCAGACAAAATAAGTGAATTACAATCACCTTCAAACAACAAGTGGACTTTCTGCAATTTGGGATCTGAGGAAAAAAGACATGGTGCTCAAACTGCAACTGTACATGACCTAGTTGATAAAACAGATGTAAACAAGACGTCATATTGTTATATCTCATGGTCCGGTTCTCAGCTCCAAGTGTATTGCTGCATAGCTAGAGTGAGATTTATAACCTATTGAGAACCTGCAGCAAGTTATAATTGAACCAAGGACTTTTTCTTGCAGGTTGTGCACTTACTGTGGATGAACCCTGATAGGATAGCCTGTGGAAACTCTCCATTGACAGTATAGTTGGCACCCGGATCATGCACTCCATGGAAAATGCTGCAGCTGAGTAATGGCAGCCCGAATTGAACTTAATCAATGCAGCACAGTCTATAGCTTTTACCAAAGCTGCTGATTAATTTATTCTCCTAACATTTCTTGTGTTCCACCAAGGCGTAAGGGCTTGGTAGCAAGTTTATGTTGACTGTTATTGCTACCTTATTGGTAAGTACCCTCACCCTCTCTCCTCACCACATCAAGCTCAATTAAATGATATTATGCTTATCGTGTATCTTTACAAAGTGTATCAGCACTTGTGCTTATAAAATCTAGGTCGAAAAACAAGAAAAAACCAAACGACTTTCACTCTGGAGCTCTGTCTGCTACAAAAAATTGTCATACACAGGAATCTACACAATTTGAAAAAAGTAAGTGACTCTATATAGTACGTAGAGCAACCAGTAGATCTGACAGAGCCACTAATGGCTAGTCACCCTGTAGTACTAGCGCCTGTTGCAGCTTACGACTTTTTTATGTAGCACTAGTAGTGCGACTAATGCTTGTGACGTTTTTGGAAACAACCTTGATTTGTCAGGTAAGAGCATCACAACAGCCCCCAAGACCAAGGTGTGAGTGAAAAAAAGATAAAAAAAACGGCAAATCAGGACGTAACTGGCATTAATAATATCTTGACTAGAACATCCTTCAACTCAACTGAAGGACATTGTGAAATGCTACAAATGAGTGTGGTGGCAATCTCATCAAGTGAGGCCAAAGGCTGAGAAATAAACAATCAGTTGAAGCTAAGTCAGTCAACTTCAATGATAGCCCACATGAAATTTTATATCAGGTCCAAGGGGGAAATACTCTTTGGCCTCCTGCTAAAGGACTGTCTTGGAAAAAAGCGAAAGTAAGTGTGCCACCTAAATCAGAAAAACAATATAGATTACTAGAATGTCCATGTGTTGCTTTATGCAGTTATCTTGGCAATCTTGATAATATTTGAATATTTGAAAATTACTTCATTGGCTATGTTGTGCTGTGGGCTTTGTTCTCCGACTCATAGTTATAGTGGAGGTAGAGTGTGTTTATAATGGTCCAGATTCATAGACATCACAAAAACGATGTAGGCCTACTTTACTCTTTTACTTAAACTTAGCTGACTGACAAGTCGGGAGAACTAAAAGGTCATAGGCCTAACATG
This sequence comes from Hermodice carunculata, assembly GCA_964020975.1. Lineage (NCBI taxonomy): Eukaryota > Metazoa > Annelida > Polychaeta > Eunicida > Amphinomidae > Hermodice > Hermodice carunculata. Next base: position 54,986,752 of record OZ026620.1, read on the forward strand.
TCTCTTTTTATTTTTGGCAGATGAAATGAAATTTGTGTTTTGGGTGGTTGGGCCTATACATTTTGGAAAAGAATTCGTGTCTGCAGTTAATGATGAATATTTCTAAGGTTGAGAGGACCTGTTTAAAACCACCAGTTGCCTTTTATAGGTGACTGCCTGTCTCAAGTCAGGAGTGAAATTTGTTTCTTAACATTGGTATTGGAAGAGAAATGTTGATACTTTGGCAAGTCTGGAAACTCTTTTCTGTCATTGTTGGGTTTGGAATCAATGAATATGGATCATGTGTTTCTGTAATAGTTGAAAATTACTTCATTGGCTATGTTGTGCTGTGGGCTTTGTTCTCCGACTCATAGTTATAGTGGAGGTAGAGTATGTTTATAATGGTCCAGATCCATAAATATCACAAAAACAATGTAGGCCTACTTTACTCTTTTACTTAAACTTAGCTGACTGACAAGTCGGGAGAACTAAAAGGTCATAGGCCTAACATGTCTCTTTTTATTTTTGGCAGATGAAATGAAATTTATGTTTTGGGTGGTTGGGCCTATACATTTTGGAAAAGAATTCGTGTCTGCAGTTAATGATGAATATTTCTAAGGTTGAGAGGACCGGTTTAAAACCACCAGTTGCCTTTTATAGGTGACTGCCTGTCTCAAGTCAGGAGTGAAATTTCTTTCTTTACATTGGTATTGGAAGAGAAATGTTGATACTTTGGCAAGTCTGGAAACTCTTTTCTGTCATTGTTGGGTTTGGAATTAATGAATATGGATCATGTGTTTCTGTAATATTTGAAAATTACTTCATTGGCTATGTTGTGTTGTGGGCTTTGTTCTCCGACTCATAGTTATAGTGGAGGTAGAGTGTGTTTTATAATGGTCCAGATTCATAAATATCACAAAAACGATGTAGGCCTACTTTACTCTTTTACTTAAACTTAGCTGACTGACAAGTCGGGAGAACTAAAAGGTCATAGGCCTAACATGTCTCTTTTTATTTTTGGCAGATGAAATGAAATTTGTGTTTTGGGTGGTTAGGCCTATACATTTTGGAAAAGAATTCGAGTCTGCAGTTAATGATGAATATTTCTAAGGTTGAGAGGACCGGTTTAAAACCACCAGTTGCCTTTTATAGGTGACTGCCTGTCTCAAGTCAGGAGTGAAATTTGTTTCTTAACATTGGTATTGGAAGAGAAATGTTGATACTTTGGCAAGTCTGGAAACTCTTTTCTGTCATTGTTGGGTTTGGAATCAATGAATATGGATCATGTGTTTCTGTAATATTTGAAAATTACTTCATTGGCTATGTTGTGCTGTGGGCTTTGTTCTCCGACTCATAGTTATAGTGGAGGTAGAGTGTGTTTATAATGGTCCAGATTCATAAATATCACAAAAACGATGTAGGCCTACTTTACTCTTTTACTTAAACTTAGCTGACTGACAAGTCGGGAGAACTAAGAGGTCATAGGCCTAACATGTCTCTTTTTATTTTTGGCAGATGAAATTTAATTTGTGTTTTGGGTGGTTGGGCCTATACATTTTGGAAAAGAATTCGTGTCTGCAGTTAATGATGAATATTTCTAAGGTTGAGAGGACCGGTTTAAAACCACCAGTTGCCTTTTATAGGTGACTGCCTGTCTCAAGTCAGGAATGAAATTTGTTTCTTAACATTGGTATTGGAAGAGAAATGTTGATACTTTGGCAAGTCTGGAAACTCTTTTCTGTCACTGTTGGGTTTGGAATTAATGAATATGGATCATGTGTTTCTGTAATATTTGAAAATTACTTCATTGGCTATGTTGTGGTGTGGGCTTTGTGCATTAATCAGATTTGATTGTGCTACCTCACAAGCCTTCATATTTCGTATTGGTGCTCTAGGAATTTCTCTAATATTGAAAACTATTTTATCAGTACTTTAAGAGATTTTATTGTACTCATAATAGACCTGTTCATACCAACCTGTACCGAAATTATCTGGACCCTAATTAATTAGACATTCCATTGTCGGCCTGATCATTAAATCAGCAAGTGGCCGAGTCGGGCTCACGCCTTCGTATGTTTATAACGGATGCGGCGGCTTACCCTAGGGATTACAGTATGTATTGAGCTGAAGAGTGAAAATATTCTACCTAAAATGTCACATCAGTGGTGAATGTGCATTTTTATTTTGCTGACGGTTTGGTTTTTCATTAAACCCAAGCACTTTCTGTGTTTTACTTTCTGATCCTTCCACTTGTAATCCGGCCAGCGTGGTCGAGCGCAAAATGTAAACTAGGAAAGAAGTTTTGCTTCACAGCAAATCTGTCTTGGTGCCTTCAAAATGAGAACAGTTTGAAAAGATACACTTTGACACTTTTCACCATAATCTAAATTTTGTGTATTGGCCTAATTTGTATAAATTAAAATGCCACAACTTTGGTTCTAGGTATATTGGATCTATATCACAAACTTATAAACTGAAATTTGAATGACCCCCCCCCCTCCTATCTACAGCAGTTATGAAGGTTCACAATTTCATTGGTAGGTCAGTCACCATGGCAAGTTTGGTGGTTTTCGGAAAAATAGTGGCCGAGAAAAACTCTGGACAAATTTGGTCATGAAAAAGAAGAAAGAAAGAAAGAAAGAAGAAAAGAAAGAAAGAAAGAAAGAAAGAGAGAAAGACAGAGAGAGAGAGAGAGAGAGAGAGAGAGAGAGAGAGAGAGAAGGAAAGAAGGAAAGAAGAATTCCTTGAAAAAAAAATGTCTGGGTTGGCAACCAGTCATAACAAAACAGGGGGTGCTTCCCGAAGTGAACCGAATAAACCGAAGTCCTATCAACTGGTCTATTCCAGTAGACTTGTATCAGGCGCTGTGGAACTATCCTAATAGCTAATAGTATTAACACGCAAGGAAGATAAAAGTGTCAACTAGGTCTGGGAAGGTGAAAGTGACAAAATAAGAATCATGTTTTTATACGACAATCTCAATCAACTCCAATGGGGAAGTTAGTGTAGCCAAGCATCATCACATCTAAAAATTAAACACAAAAATATATTTGTTGTGCACATATTATGATGACAAGAATATTAACATCCTTCTGATGTGTAGCTATGATATAAAGTTTGATAACATGTTTTACAGGGTGGAGTTTTCAGTATGTTACAAGATATCTGATCACATCTGAATGTTCATACAGAAATATCGATCTCGTTAGGATTCACACACACACAAACACACACACACACACATATATATAGACACATGCAAAATGTGAAATAGACTTTCAGCTCATGTGATTCGTGTTTTTATAAAGAAATATATGACTCGTGCATTTTCCTGAATATTTAATCGTACACCAGGACAGTGTAAGGAAGATTATTCGCCATAACTTTGCAAAGCAAATTGTGCCTTGGAAGGCGAAAAAATTGTTTTCATTTCTAGATTCCTTTTCCATTATTAGATGAAAAGAAAAATTACGTAAAAAGTGATATGCCAGATTTATAGATGTGTTTTGTCATGGTCTTCAGACACCGTCTGACAATTTTCCTGTCCCGGGATTGTCTGAAATGCTCAAATGCACCTCTTACCAAAGCTCAGACTCTACCCACGAAAATGCATCGTAAATTGTACACAAATTCAACAGCTGACAACAGAATATGTTGAAGGAATTTAAATAAATATATACACGGATATTGCAAAATGTGTACAAGGAACGATAAAGACCAGGTATCCATCATATTCTTGTGCATGCCAAACATAAGCTAATTGCAAAAGTTATCCATCATATTATCACTATATCACATTACATCCTTGTGTATATGATATACAAAATCTCTTATCAGTAGTTATCCATCATTTTGTCACTATCTCATATCACATTCAAGTGTATGTAATATGTAAAACACAAAAAAATAACGAACATTACATGTTTGTAATATTTTGGGATAAATGGCACTGAAACGAGTCTTGTGCTGGTTCCCCGCTGATGACCCAATTTCTACACAGAGGCTAATAAAGCCTAGATATTTGCTTCTAAATTCAAATTTGATGAATATGATATGTTCTTTAAATGAAATAACGCCGCTCATATATGCAATGATTTAGAACTACAGAACTACACATCAGGGCATTCACTTTAATCACATGCAGAAATGTAGCTTAAAACATGCCTGCTGGGCTTAATCGTGTAGAAACGGAAACTGGCACAAGAGCTCAATTATGTATTACAATGGAAACTATTAAATAACAATCGTTTCAAGTGATCAACCACCGAACCGAAGTTCTGGGACTTATGCCAGTGAAATTCACGGACACGTTTCGGTGCATCATGCACGCATTGTTTCAGCAACAAATGATAAATGAATTTTTTTTTTATTCATATGACATGACATGTTCTGGCAAATATTATGACTTGTATGTCAAGACACTCTATTCAGGACCCAATTTTTTCCAACGAAAGATTATTTTTCCACACTAACACTATTTATAAAGCACTTGTCCTCTTGGTCCTTGGCGCTGAAAATTTGTCACCAGAATTTCCATGAATCAGTATCAATTTCCTCAGACATGATTGCCTTTAAGTTTATTTGTTTGTTTACTTGTATGCTTGTATGTAGCATAAGCGAGATGTGATAATAATAATAATAATAATAATAATAATAATAATAATAATAATAAGAAGAAGAAGAAGAAGAAGAAGAAGAAGAAGAAGAAGAAAAATTTATTTGGAAAACTACCCCGTTGCAACAGGGGCATCAATCAAACGGGGTTATTTGGTGCGTCCATACATTTCCTTTGAATCCATTTGTAAAATACAATTGCAAACTATAAAAGTTAAAGTGTTCAGTAGATTATTTCCGATAGCTAACACAAATGATGTATGTACATGCATAATATAATAATATAAACCTCATCTTGAAAAAACTTGCTCGTGAAATTTTGAAAATCCCAAATTACTTCCTTTATCAAGTTGTGACGTTTTCGATCAAGAAAATAAAACAGTAAAACAGAAAACGCTAATACGAAAACACGAAAATGCGAGTGCGAAAACACGACATAATTGCTGTCATGTTTGCGCAGTTGCATTTTCGCCTTCGTGTTTTATATTTTAGTGTTTTTGCATTCGTGTTTTCTTGTTTTCGACCAAGGAAGAAAACAGTGAAACAAGAAAACGAAAAAACGCTAACACGAAAATGCGAGTGCGAAAGCACGACATATTTTCTGTCGTGTTTTCGCATTTTCGGTTTGGTGTTTTAACTTTTAGTGTTTTCCCATTGGCGTTTTCTTTTCTTCGCTGTTTTCTTATTTTCGTCTTCGCATTTTTATGGAGAGAGAAAAATATTTTAGTTGGCACTTTTGTGCCACCATACACCTCGAGCCGGCGGGGGTCATATTGTTTCAGTAATCAAACCATAAAGCACCCCGTTTGTGTATTATAATAGTGGCCGTGTTCACAGTGAATGTCAAGTGCCAGTTTGCCTGCATGGCAGTCTGAGGAGTTCTTCATGTTAGGTCCCGATTGTTAACCCTGAGTACAGGCTAAGTAAATATGATTGTTTGGTGCCATTGTATTGTCGACAACAATGTCTTGTTTATTTGTCATTGTTAACGATGTGTATAGTCTAACTGATGACAAGACAACTTGCCCTAAGTACAAATCCAGCGGGCACCATGCTATGCTGATTAAACTGACTGCACAACTTAAAGTGCCCTAACATAGACTATCATTTTGTGTTTTTGAAACAGCTATGGTCGAGTTAAAATGTTTATTACCGAATGAAAGCTATGTTGGGCGACCCAGCCAAGTGATTACAAAGGAGATATATAAATTAAGCACTTTCTGGATGATTTTTAAAAATCACATTTTGGAAAAATCAGCATAAGAGACTATGGGCAATGACTGTACTGTGCAGGGACTACTTAAGAAATATGAAGGAAATAAAGAAAAATAAACATGTAAAAAGTCAGCATGATCCAGTATTTGTGTCCAAATATCATGTTTTCTGTGATTTATTTCATTTCAAAAGTGGTGGTCTGGAATGAAAGGTCCGAGCATATATGTACATGCACATGGGCGGTCTCTTACGGAATTGGTCGCTATAGCCTTAGAACTACTCCTGTTGGGCATTACATACAATGGAGCCTTTAAAAAAAAGGAAACAGATTCAGAAAACCAGAACTTTTTAAGCCAGCCAAAACTTTAGGTTTTTCTTAGAAGAGTTACAGTTGATAAACCAGCTCTTCTAGAACTTAAACTAGATAGGAATGTTAAGCGAGAGATTTTTAAAAATAAAACTTGGGCTTTTTTATAACTGCTATCAATAAACCAGCTTTTATGGCAGTCACATTGGGTAAAACTACAGTAAATATATAAAACATATATGTGAGAGAAAAAAAAATGAAGAGAAATGAAAGATAGGTAGGATAATCTGCAAGAGGAATTACTTTAATGTGGACCACAAGAGTGCTCAAGACAAAGTAAAGACAAAGCCAGTATTTCAGTTCAAAAAAGTCATGCATGTTTTGTATCATTTTATTTTCCATTACGTAAACAGCCTACAGAAGATGGGGTACTTCATGTGAGAGGACAGTGTTATGCATCCATGAAAGGACAAACGTACAAGGTATTCCTGTCCTTCAACCAGACTGAGGCCAGCATAGTGTGTGCCACCTGTTCCTGTCATGCAGGGTATGTACATTGTCAAGAAATGTTTGTTAAAATGGATAAGTTTTACTTAAATCACTTGTGCATTGCTGAATAAGTGCAGATACACATATCAGGTATATTGTCTAGTGTTTATAACAGTTGTCTGAAAATATATCACGGATCAATGTTATCGGAGCTACAGTGGTCATGGACACGAACTGCAGCAATCCACCGGCTAGTCACAACCTCCATCTTTGAAAACTGGTAGCCATGTGATGGTCTGAAAGCTGGCATGTTTATAGTCACTACTGCTGGAAGTATGTCTTCCACGTCAGACCCCTTGTCCGCTAGTATGTTGTCTCCTGGTTCAAGCAAATCAAGCAAACCACACTTCATTTTGAGTTCACGATCACTAACTGATCCACTCCACAGGTTACTGACATAATTCACATGTCCGTCCAATGTAATCCCAATCAAAGATTTCAGTGTGTTTTGGTGTTTATAGCTTGACCAAGTTTGTCTCTGAGCCTGTTAAGCTGATGGTTTCTGGAAGAATAACTCGGTACAGTTAATGATAATGCAGGTATTTGGAAAATCCTTGAACTGGGATGGCACATTCTCCTAACAGAGAGAAGAAGTACATACAGAAAGCAAGCCTGCAGAAGTGGCAACAAGTTTGGTGAACCACCACTCCTTATCAACAAGCTCTTTAACATCGTTCCCAAGGTTCCAAGCAAGGGATTCACTTTAACAGCATCCAGACAATCAGAAGAGATAACAACCTAACTAGCCTTCAGGGACAACAGGCTGAACACTAATATGCACAAGTTAGGTCTGGTAGATTCACCATGCTGTACCTGCAGACAAGCCGAGGATCACATCATTTTTAATGCAAAAATTAGTCTCTATCAAGAAGCAATCTCATTAATAATGTGAAAATGCTGCACTTGAAACACAACATCCCACCCTGAGAAAGATATTTCGATTTAAACTCGCGGTCCTATCTAAATCATTCCTGCCCATCTACCAGGATTGGAGTGCAAAATGAAGTCGCAAATTTCATATAGGCAGCAAAGATTGATATGTGAAAAAAATGTCACATCTTCTACATTTGGAGGCAAGTGTACTGGTGCAATTGCGGCTCTGCCAATATACAAAACTATTAACTCCAACAGCCATGAATTTTATTATTTGTTGTCTCACTTATTCATCCATCAACTTAATTACCTTTTTTTCTATAACATGTTACAAATATCTTTATTTTATTAGATTACATATAACTCTTATCTTATTTAAAATTTATATCTATCTTGATTTTTGTCAATTATGTATATATATGTATATATATATATATATATATATATATATATATATATATATATATATATATATATATATATATATATATATATATATACACCAACACAGGTGTATATACCAAGGTGACATTCTGATGTGCATTGAATAGTTTAGAAAAACACGACCCATATTCATAAATTTCAAGCCCAACAATGACAGCAAAGGGATTCCAGAGTTACTAAAGCATCACATTCATCTTTCAATACCAATGTGAAGAAACAAATTTCACCCCTAACTTGAGACAGGCAGTCTACCATATAAGGCAACTGGTGGTTTTAAACTGGTCCTCTCAACCTTTGAAATATTCTTCATTAACTATAGACCATAGTGTTTCCAAAATGTATAGGCCTAACCACTGAAAACCCAAAGTTTGTCACATTTGCCAAAAATAAAAAGAGACCTGGTAGGCCTATCGCTTTATGGTTCTCCTGATTAGTCAGTCAGCTAAGTTTACAGCAAAAGAAGCAAGTACGCCTATATCGTTTTTGTGATGTTTATGAATCTAGAACATTATAAAGACACTCTACCTCCATTCTTTTGCCTGAAAGCGACTTTACTGATGTATTTCATGAACTATCCCTCCAAAAGCTACCGCATAAACTCATACAGCCAAACCTGAAGTCTGCTTCACTCGCTCATCATCACCATCAGATTCATTGGGATAGTTACCCAGAGCTCAATTTTTCATTATTATTTTTTACCTTGTTACATAGTGCAATTAACTAAGCGCTCAGTCAGCCATGTAGGAGGGCATGTAAGACATCATCATCATCATTACATTCTCTTACAATACCTTGTAATGTTATTAGTTGTGTGCATGAACTCTTTCTGGCCAGATTGAGCACATAGTTGGCAACTATATTATCGTAACAAAGCAAGTAAAGTGATTCATATGATACAAGGTTCTGTTGTGCCATTGGTAACGGTTGAACCATTGGTACCGATATTTGATGTAATATTTGTGTGAACTGCATGCCCTACAACACATGGGCTTCCAACCTTTGTTGTTTTCCGATTATTTTCTGCCTGTGCGAGGAACAAAGAGTTTATCAGACAAAATAAGTGAATTACAGTCACCTTCAAACAACAAGTGGACTTTTTGCAATTTGGGATCTGAGGAAAAAAGACATGGTGCTCAAACTGCAACTGTACATGACCTAGTTGATAAAACAGATGTAAACAAGACGTCATATTGTTATATCTCATGGTCCGGTTCTCAGCTCCAAGTGTATTGCTGCATAGCTAGAGTGAGATTTATAACCTATTGAGAAACTGCAGCAAGTTATAATTGAACCAAGGACTTTTTCTTGCAGGTTGTGCACTTACTGTGGATGAACCCTGATAGGATAGCCTGTGGAAACTATCCATTGACAGTATAGTTGGCACCTGGACCATGCACTCCATGGAAAATGCTGCAGCTGAGTAATGGCAGCCAGAATTGACCTTAATCAATGCAGCACAGTCTATAGCTTTTACCAAAGCTGCTGATTAATGTATTCTCCTAACATTTCTTGTGTTCCACCAAGGCGTAAGGGCTTAGTAGCAAGTTTATGTTGACTGTTAATGCTACCTTATTGGTAAGTACCCTCACCCTCTCTCCTCACCACATCAAGCTCAATTAAATGATACTATGCTTAGCGTGTATCTTTACAAAGTGTATCAGCACTTGTTCTTATGAAATCTAGGTCGAAAAACAAGAAAAAACGAAGCGACTTTTACTCTGGAGCTCTGTCTACTACAAAAAATTGTCATACACAGGAATCTACACAATTTGAAAAAGTAAGTGACTCTATATTGTATATAGAGCAACCAGTAGATCTGACAGAGCCCCTAATGGCTAATCACTCTGTAGTACTAGCGCCTGTAGCAGCTTATGTAGCACTAGTAGTGAGACTAATGCTTGTGACGTTTTTGAAAAGAAGCTTGATCTGTCAGGTAAGAGCATCACAACAGCCCCCAAGACCAAGGTGTGAGTGAAAAAAAGATTAAAAAAACGGCAAATCAGGACGTAACTGGCATTAATAATATCTTCACTAGAACATCCTTCAACTCAATGAAGGACATAGTGAAATGCTACAAATGAGTGTGGTGGCAATCTCATCAAGTGAGGCCAAAGGCTGAGAAATAAACAATCAGTTGAAGCTAAGTCAGTCAATTTCAATGATAGCCCACATGAAATTCTATATCAGGTCCAAGGGGGAAATACTCTTTGGCCTCCTGCAAAAGGACTGTCTTGGAAAAAAGTCAAAGTAAGTGTGCTACCTAAATCAGGAAAACAATATAGATTACTAGAATGTCCATGTGTTGCTTTATCCAGTTATCTTGGCAATCTTGAGGCAGAATGGATAGAATGCTTTGACTGTCTGCAATGGTTTTACACAAACTGCTTGAGCCTTTATGGTACTTATCTCGCATATCTAAAGAAACCTGACATACTCAACAAAGAATGTCAAAGATCAGATAACTGTAACTATACCAATATATATTAATGAACAAAAATTAAAACAAAGTAGTTAAATGTAATTTAAACTTAGCTATGCTGATACTCCAATGACAAACTGACTGCAGATAAATCCTTATCCCTGGTGAGAAATTCCCCACAAGTACTCTCCCACATTTCCAAGTCCTATGATAGGTGCCAATAGTCTGGTCCAAATACCACTTGTTTTCTTCTTTCACCGCGTTTTCATGTTTTATAACCCTGTGCAGAAATCAGAATTGACTGTGCCACCTCACAAGCCTTTTCTTTGAATTTGGAAACATACTCTAAGATAGGTTCATCTTCTGTTTCCACCAAACACTTTTCTTCGATAAGTTTTAGTGGACTTCTTACAGTATGCCCATATATCAGTTCAAATAACCAGAATCCCGGTGACCCATTTTGTATCCGTCTGGTAGCAAATAATACCATATGTATACCTTTATCCCATTCATTTTCATTTTGAAAACAATTGGTTCTCATTATGTTCTTCAGGGATTGATGATTACTTTCTAGAGCCCCTTGTGTTTCTGGGTAGCAGGCTGAATATTTAATCTGTTTAATCCCTTACTGCTGGGCAATCTCCTGAAACATTGCAGACATTACATTTGAACCTAGATCAGTTTGTATCTGTATCAGCAGTCCTACTCTAGTAACAATTATTTTAAAACATCAAGGATAGTAGGAGCTTTAATGTTTTTAATGGGATGGCCTCAGGATACCTGGTGGCTGAATCCATGATAGTAAGAGGAAACGTATTTCCTGCTTTTGTTTTTGGAAGTGGCCCAACCAATCTACAAATGTTATAGCCCCCTCTACAAAAATGGACTGTTCCCCTGGAAGCACTGCATGCCCGATGTCACCACAGCAGCCCTTTTTGTCCTGATCCTATCAAAGAAGCCACCACTCCATCTTCAGGGCCATTTGCCATATTCCCGACAGTTGATTCACCTGGGTCACTCAAATCAAGCTTCAAGCTGCAAATCTTTAGACTACTCACTAGCGAGACTACCACTGAAAAGTCCAGTGTATCAAGTGAGTGGTGAGTAGCTGATAGTTACCACATTTTGGTACCGGAAGTGGCCAACTTGTGTGGAAAACTGTGCTTCTACTGGGAATAATATTTCAAAGTGTTTTGTGTTTCCCAGGACTTTTTCACGATACTAACAGGAAAACTAATTATCTGTGAACAGTGTGTCAATTTATGCAGAGTAAATTAAGCAGTACATAAAGTGCATTTCTACTACTTTCTTCTCAAACGGGATATTTTGATATATTTCAGACCTCTCTCTCAATATTTGTTTTAGAAGAAAAAAAGAACACAAACCTCGAAAATTATTACAGAAAATTTTTCCATTTTCTTCATTGAGTCACACTGACTTGCTGGAGAGGTGCTTCAAAATTGAATTTATCCTGTTTTTCCAGTCATCACTGTATGTTTCTCATTCTTTTTTGGCACTGTATTTGTCTTAATTGTCAACAGGATACTTCTACAGTGTTGCACAATATTTTCAGGTATATACAAATTACGAGTGTCGCTTGCTTCTAGGATAAATTAAACTTCAACACCTTTTACAGCATAGTTTGCTGTGGTATACATGGTACCATTGCTACCTTTCACAAAACAAGTCAGGCTTCAGGAAACCTTATGAAGTATTGTGCAGTACATTCAAAGGTCCTTGTCACCTTACACGAAGACACTGTAACTTCCATAAACCTTGAACACTGACTTCTAAGTGCGTTAAGTCGGTGAGCGGAAACTGTGAATTGAGACTGTTGGGTGTGTCTATGATTGTACATTGTACACATTTAGATGCCTTCAGTTAGTCTTTGCACTAAGATTTTTATTAATCGGTATGTTTCTTCCATTGTTTTTTCTTTTATTGCCGTTTCTGTAATTTATTTTTCAACTTTGACTCTAGTTTGAATCAATTTTCTAAATTGTCCTTTTGTGAAATTAACCAGGATAGATTTTGACTTCAATCTCATTAAAGATGAAAATTTCACTCTGGGTACCTGAAATATTGCAGTTTTTAGTATTTGAAGTGGATACTTAATACATTATATCGGTATTACTTTAGCATAAGGATTATTAGTTGAGTTATGTTTGATATTGCATACACGTCACACTGTAAGTCACACTTTCATGACAAAGATAGTTAAGGTTGGTACTGTACATACGCTGTATTCTAACCTGCATATCAACTGTGTATATTATTAAACCTTTTTAATGACTTTGTACTTTTTCTGACAGTATATTGTAATTTTTTTAAAAAATATATTTCAAATTTGTACATTTGATACAACATGTCAACTTTGGACCTGATTTTTTTTTTTTTTTTTTAAGTTTTCTGAATTTATCATATCCAAAGTTTTGCAAATTCCTTTGCTACTTCTATTTGAATTTCGATTCTGTTTAAATAAATTTCAATTTTTTTTTTCAAATTTATTCTTGGTTGATTTTCTTGGCTAGAAAAGTTTTGAAAATCCATATCAGATTTATTCATGGTCGATTTTTCCGGCTAGAATAAATACAATCATAGATTATAAATAAACCATACACTTTATGATTTTTTCATCAAGTCAATTTACTCTTGCTGGTAGTTAAGTAAATTATAACAAAAAGTTTGAAATTTAAAAAGATTGACAAGCATCAACTTTTACATTACACTTAGAGTGTTTGATGGACTAGTGTTGTTAATTGATATTTGTGTGAACATACGTGTTGTTGTAACACACACACACACATACATATATATATATATATATGTGTATATATATATATATATATATATATATATATATATATATATATATATATATATATATATATATATAGATAGAGAGAGAGAGAGAGAGAGAGAGAGAGAGAGAGAGAGAGAGAGGAAGTACATATATAGCGACTTGTACATATTCTAAAATTGAAACTTACATTGTGACAGTACATCTCAAATATGGCTAGGGTATATACAAACATTGCCTCAAAGGTACAGTTGATGACTGTTTGTTCCATATGAGAGAGGTTAAAGGTGAAAAATTGATATTGGAAGATTTTCAGGAATTTTCTGCTGTAGATTGGGAGGAATACATAGACAGAGTATTGATATCTTTTGAAATACCTCATAATGTTTGGGAACTCGTGTTGTCTCTCAAGACAGATTAGGATCATATGAATACAAGCGCAGGTTAGCAGAGAAACAGGAAGTTTTCCAATCATGAGTTCGACAATTAGAAACTCCTTCCAGAGGTAGTAGGTTCGATACTCCTCAAGGTGAGGATGGGAAGTTAGATTATGCAGGATTACTTCAAGATCAGGTTAGAAAATCTGATAGTTACAACTAATTCAACATGCAGTGGAAGACAGAGCTCCTAATGGAATTTTATTTAAGCAACTTGTCGACGTGAATGTCTGGCTTACCTCGATTGACCTCAAGTCTGCAAAGTATGAAATGAGTGGCATACTTTGTGACATACAAAACTGGTGCCATCAGTGATGCATGAAAGCCAATTATGACAAAACTGATGCCATGTGCTTTTTGCAGGAGAGGCCTCAGGACGTTACTATCAGAGTCAATTCCAAGACCATCAAACAGGTGTACCACAAAAACTGCCTTGGGGTCACCTTGGAATGTAAACTGAGCTATCATGATCATACTGACTGTTGGTGCAATAACGCTACGAAGTGGATATGCCAAATAAATACCAAAATCATAGAGTTATCCTTTCCATGGGAATGATTCTGATCATGTAACAGGATCTTGAGCATATACAACAACAACATCGATCACTGAACAATATGTACATCATCAAGATGACATATCATTGTATCAATGCAACAGCGAAAAAGGGCCCTTCCTCCACTGCCGTTGCCTGGCATAAAAACTGTGGTTCATATTTCCTGTATTTTGATGAAAAACCAGTAGCTACACAAAATAATAAAATAAAAATGCGATAAATTTATGTCGACCTGTATGGGATTCGAACCCACTACCTTCGGCACACTAGCCAAACGTAAAGTCCAACACGCTGACCTCTAGGCCATCGGGGCAACCCCAAAAGAGGTGGACCGAGGACCCAGGGTGATGTTATAGCAGGTGTGGCTTGTACATTGACACGGTAGGGCACTTCCACAGACAGACAATTTATGAAATAAAGAGAATATTTAAACTCCAGTGATTCTTTAGGACAGTAGCTGGCACTGTTAAGAAAGGTTTCAGAAGGTCCACTTGGAAAAGAATGTTATGGCACGGTCAGGCCATTATGCACGTTCACATCCCTGGATTATGCCAAAGTTTTGTGTGTTTGTGTGTGGCATTTTGGCACTCTTCCAATAGACTCTAGTGCAGAATGTACTAAAGTTCTACTACATTTCCGCCTTGATCATACTTATTATGGATACCATTCTTCTGATTGTGCATCTTTCTAATGGTTTAAAGATTCCCTTTGGAAACTCCCTCCCAATTGAAGCTGTAAAATTGTGTCCTTCCATAGATAAATGGTTGACAGTAACGCCAGAGCGGACGAGGTAAATGTTACAATGAACAAAATGCAAAGATGAAAGCACATGCTGACAACAATCAGTATGTAAAAACGTCCAACATACAAATATGTGACACTTCTGCCAACAATCTACCTTAAAGGCACCTCATATTTCTGTTATGACATCTTTTATAATATTCATTGACCTGGACCTGATCCTGAGTGTACCTCTACTACATTTCCACCTTGATCATACTCTATTTTCATAAATACCATTCTTCTGACTGTGGCTCTTTTTAATGGTTCCATGATTCCCTTCCGAGACTCAATCCCAATCAAAGATACAAAACTGCATCCTACCACATGTAAATGGCTGATAGTAATGCCAGAGCCAACGAAGCACTGCTCCAGTGCTAGCACCACCCAACACTGCTCAACTGAATATCCACCTGCAACACTGTTCCACAACCGAGCAGTGACAGACAAATCGTTAAGTTTACGAAACCAAAATCCAATCAATGATATTGTGCAACGATATGCCAAGGAGCGAAAGGCAAAGATAAAAGCACACGCAGACAACATGCAGCATGTAAAACCATCCAGCATCCAGTATGTAAAGCCATCCAACAATCAAATAGGTGACACTTCTGCCAACAATCTACCTTGCAGTAGGTACCTCGTGTTTCTGTGATAAATCAGTGCAAGACCACACATTGAACCAAATGGCAACAACGTCTTTTGTGATCTTCATCAGCCTGGGCCTGATGCTGAGTGTACCTCTGCTCCGTTTCTGCATTGACCATACTCTATTATCATGGATACCATTCTTCTTACTGTGCATCATTTTAATGGTTCCATGATTCCCTCTGGTGACTCCCTCCAAATCGAAGCTGTAAAACTGTGTCCTACCACAGGTAAATGGCTGATAGGAATCCCAGTGCCAATGAGGTAAATGTGAAACAAATCACTGTGCCAGCGCCAGTGACACCACACACACCACAACCCAATGTACACCTGCAACAATATTCCACAACCAGGGAGTAAGAGACAAATTGCCAACTTTGGCAAACCAAAATCCAACCAGCAATATTGTGCAAAAACGTGACAATGAACAAAAGGCAAAGATGAAAGCACATGCTGACTATAAGCAGCATGTAAAACCATCCAACATATGTACAGATGATACTTCTGCCAACAATGTACCTAATAGGCAACTGCAGACAAACTTATAGTCACCTCATGTTTCTGTGATAAATCAGTGCAGCACTTGACAACAATGAACCAAATGGTGACATCTTTTATGATCTTCATCAGCCTGGGCCTGATCCTTAGTGTACCTCTTCTACATTTACGCACCGATCATACTCTATTTGCATGGACATCATTCTTCTGACTGTGCATCTTTTTATGGTTCCAATGATTTCCATTGGTGACTCGTTCCCAATCAAAGCTGTAAAACTGCATTCTACAAAAGGATAAATGGCTGACAGTAACGCCAGAGCCAATAAAGTAAATGTGGCTATGAACAAAATGCAAAAATAAGAGCACATCCTGACAATAAGCAGTATGTAAAACCATCCAACATACAAATAGGTGACACTTCATCCGACAATCTACTTTATAGGCATCTCCAGTTTTGTGATTAATCAGTGCAGTACATGACAGCAACAATGAATAAAATAACAACGACCTCTTTTGTGATATTCATTGGCCTGAGCCTGATCCTGAGTGTGCCTCTGCTACATTTCCACCTTGATCATACTCTATTATCATGGATACCATTCTTCTGACTGTGTGTCTTTTTAATGGTTCCATGATTCCCTTTGGAGACTCCATCCCAATCCAAGCTATAAAACTCCTTGCTACCACAGGTAAATGGCTGATAGTAAAGCCACAGCCAACCAGGTAGATGTGAAATGAATCACTGCTTCAGTGCCACCCCACGCTGCACACCTAAATTTGCACATGCAACACTGTTCCACAAACGATCAGTCAAAGACTAATTGCCAAGTTTGCCTAACCAATAATCCACTAAGTCATATTGCCCCAAAATGTGACAAAGAACAAAAGGCAAAGATGAAAGCACATGCTGACAACAATCAGTATGTCGAAACCACCTTATATACAAATAGGTGACACTTCTGCCAACAATCCACCCAATATGCAACTCCTGTTTCTGTGGTAGTACATGACAACAATGACCCAAATAGCGATGACATCTTTTATGATCTCCGTCACTCTGGGCCTAATCCTGAGTGTACCTGTGCTACATTTCCACCTTGATCATACTCTATTATCATGGCCTGGGCCTGATCCTGAGTGTACCTCTGCTACATTTCCGCATTGTCCTTACTCTATTCTCATAGATACCATTCGTCTGACTGTGGGTCTTTTAATTGGTTCCATGATTCCCTTTGGAGACTCCCTCCCAATCCTGGCTATAAAACTACGTCCTACCACAGGTTAATGGTTGATAGTAATGCCAGAACCAAGGAGGTATTTGTGACCATTAACAAAATACAAAGATGTGAGCACATCCTGACAATAAGCAGCATGTAAAACCACCTAACATAGAAAAAGGTGACACTTCTGCCAACAATCTACCTTATAGACACCTCCTGTTTTTGTGATAAATCAGTGCAGAACATGACAACAACAATGAACTATATAGCAACGTATTTTGTGATATTCGTCAGCTTGGGCCTGTTCTTGAGTGTACCCTTTCTGCATTTCCACATTGTCCTTACTCTGTTATCATGGATACCATTCTTCTGACTGTGGATCTTTTCAATTGTCCCATGATTCTCTTTGGAGACTTCCTCCAAATCGAAGCTATAAAACTGTGGCCTACCACTGGTAAATGGATGATAGTAATGCCAGAGCCAATGAGGTTTATGTAAAACAAATCACGGGCACCAGCTCCAATGCTACCCCACACTGCACAACTAAACATTCCCACCAGGTGACAGCATCTGACAATACTGACCAAATTTACACCCAGATGAAATGTAGTATCCTAAACGTCCACCAGATGACAGCACTGCTAAGGATGAGATGCTGCTAGACATGTACATGTACATCTCTAATTCAATATACATGAAAATAGCACATTATAATGAATACCATTCTTCTGACTGTTTCTCTTTTTAACGGTTCCATGATTCCCTTCGGTGACTCCCTCCCAATCGAACCTGTAAAGCTGCATCCTACCACATGTAAATGGCTCATAGTAACATCAGAGCCAAAGAGGTAAACGTGAAATGCATCACTGGACCAGCACCAGGGCTACACCACACTGCACAACTGCATGTGCACATGCAACACCATTGCACAAATGAGCAGTCAGAGTCAAACTGCCAAGTTTGCCAAACCATGATCCAACCAGTGATATTGTGTGAAAACATGACAGTGAACAAAAGGCAAAGAAAAAAACACATGCTGACAACAAACAATATGTAAAACCATCAAACATTCAAAAAGGTGACACTTCTGTCAACAATCTATCTGATAGGCACCCCATATTTCTGTGATAAATCAGTGTAGTACATAGCTATAACAATAAATAAAATAGCAATAACTTCCTTTGGGATCTTCATGAGTCTAGGCCTAAACCTGAGTGTACCTCTGCTACATTTCCACATTCATCATACTCTATTATCATGGATACCATTCTTCTGCCTGCACGTCTTTTGAATATTTCCATGTTTACTTTTGGAGACTGTCTCCAAATAAAAGCTATCAAACTGGATCCTACCACAGGTAAATTTTTCATAGTAATGCCAGAGCCAAGCAGATAAATGTGAAATGAATCACTGTGCCAGTGCCAGTGTCACCTCACTCAGCATTATTGATTGGCATCTGCAACACTATTCTACAAATGAGCAGTCAGAGGCAAATTGCCAAGTTTGCCTTACGACAATCCAATCAGTGAGAGTGTGCAATAACATGACAATGAACCAAAGGCAAAGGTGAAAGCACATGCTGACAACAATCAGTATATAAATCCACCCAAAATACAAATAGATGACACTTCTGCCAACAACCTACCTAAAAGGCAACTCCGGTTTCTGTGATAAATCAGTGCAGTGCATGCCAATAGACCAAATACCAATGACATCCTTTATAATCTTCATCAGCCTGGGCCTGATCCTGAGTGTACCTCCACTACATTTCCACCTTGATTATACTCCATTATCATGGACACCATTCTTTTGACAGTGCATCATTTTAATGGTTCCAATGATTCCCTTTGGAGACTGGCTTCCAATTGAAGCTGTAAAATTGCGACCTACTACACGTAAATAAATGGGTGACAATATCACTAGAGCCAATAAAGTATATGTGACAATGAACAAAAATGCTAAGACGAAAGCAAATGCTGACAACATGCATAATGTAAAACCATCCAACATATGTAGGTGACACTTCTGCCAACAATCTTCCTTATAAGCACCTCTTATTTCTGTGAAAAATCAGTGCAGTACATGACAAAACATTGAACCAAATAGCGACGACATTTTTGTGATATTCATCGGCGTGGGCCTGATCCCGAGTGTACCCCTACTACATTTCCACTTTGATCATACTCTATTATTGTTGTGATTGCTTATAACATGTAGCTTATCCTGTGCTAATCATATGCTGTGATCAGAGACCAAAGGAATCTCTGTGTATGTGTACAAAAAGCACCTCTCTTACCTAAAGTTACTTCTGGTAATCCCACAAGTTCCTGGGCAACTACTGTGTATCTTGGTTCCGCCAAGTAGTCCTTTAAATCCAAGGATCCTCCTTGAAATCAGCCAGTTCAACACACATCTGGTTCCATTTAAATGTCCCTCTCAATCTGACTAGGTCACCCTCAAGGCCCCATAAGTCATGCACAAATATGTAGTTCTTTTTATTCCCACCAGGTGACAGCATCTGACAATACTGACCAAATTTACACCCAGATGAAATGTAGTATCCTAAACGTCCACCAGATGACAGCACTGCTAAGGATGAGATGCTACTACAGATGTATTTGTATATCTCTAATTCAATATACATGAAAATACCACATTCCCTCCCGTTTTCTTAGTTCTGAAACATATGATAGGAAATGTTTTAGATCAATGCAGAAATTCACGACTCTCCTGTCTTATCAATGATATTATATATATAAAAAAATTTAGGTATAAGCGACATGAAATGAATAATTCTACAATGAACAACTAGCTTGCTATTGGTAAATATGTGTTTACAATTAGAATAGTAATTGTCACCAGCTTGAACTGGACTGTCCACATTCCAATTTGGTTGTCAATGTTACTATATGTGTACATGCATAGGCTACCTAAACATTACCTGTATCAGTATTTTAATGGTCAGAATTATACATTCCAACCCACCAATACCACTTTGGATAATGACATATCTAGGTTATATTTCAAACTATATATGTGCTTTGCAGTTCTTAATCAATATGGAATTGTTATATCAATTCTAATTACATTTTAAAATCTGAATGCAAACTGATTATAAATTAATTACAATTAATCAGTACTTATGTCTATAAGAGCAATTTTCCACTACACTAAAGTTTCTAGCTCTATTATGATAGTTGAGATATGGATCTATAAACCAGAATATTTCTGCACTCCAGCTCCATCATCGACCTCTCCTAACTATTCGTTAGTCAGAAACAAAAAAAAAACATATAAGGTACAACATATATATATATGTATATAGCTAGAATATTCATCACTCCAGCTTATTTTATGTCATAACCAACTTTTATCTTCCCACAATACTTTCCCATCTATCAACTAATTAACTATACACACTAAATGTAATATTAGCCAGAATAGCATACTCCAGCCAATTACAGATATCATCATATATATACAGCAACCTATATACACTACATTCCTATCCCATCTCACTTGTTTCCATTCCCCAATATACTGAGCAATATATTGAAAACAGTTTCTTCTTGAGTTCTATTTTAACCTATAAAACTGTCTGGTTGTTTTAGCCAGTACTGTTGCTATTAATGCACTAGGCAAATTCTTGATCTGGGCAATAACTTCCACAATTTCTGGCAACATTCTTGGATTTCCTATTCTGGTATGCCATTTCTTCTCAGATTAAACTAAGTACGGAGCATCACTTTCCACCATTATATGGCTCAAAGGCAAAAGTTTAATAGCTTCTCTGATGTTGTCCTTTATTGATTCCCTAAAACATCCAGGTGTAACCCCAAATACTGTGTTAGGAAAAATATCTAGCCATTTTGGGGCTTCTTGGTAGTCCCCACTGTAACAATGCCTATGAATCAACTGGTCCTTTGGCAGATATCTTGATAGTATTCTCAGACGATCCTCATTACCTGCATGCTAATAGAATCCCGACAATGTATAACAACAGGAATTTTACTTTGTACAGCTAAGGGAAGAATACTACTCAACACATCCCTTTGTACCTGTGGATCCTTGGACTTATCGGTACAATCTAACCCTATTTCACCCAGGGCAACCACACCATCCAATTGAAGACTTTCTTTCAAGATGTAGTAATCTCTTTCAGGTACATAGTCCTCTGCAAACCTCGGATGAAACCCAAAGGTTATTTGAACTCTAGGGTCCACAATGATGTTTTTTACCTCCTCCATACTGGGCCATTTTCTTGAATAACAATAATTGCTGACCACATGTTGAATCCAATGAGGAATAGCAGAAGATGGCTGTGTTTCAAAGACTTCATCAAAATCACTGCATCGAGTCTTTTGCAACAACTCTGCTAAATGGAAATGGCTATCAACAATTATTTGCACAACCGGACTGCTTGTACCTTTCTCCTCTACAACTCCCTTCAAGTTCATCATGGTATATAGCCCTTGAAACCTTGTTTGACTCTCCACTGGTATAGCTGATAGCATACTAACCAGAACCCTCTAGTGCAACAAAGACTTTTTTGACGAAGGAGGTTAAAATGAGATGTTCTCCTCACTAGGCAACTGCCACATTCTACCAAAAAGATCAAACAGAAGAACCTCAGATTCGGATGTTTCATTCACAGCACATGTCTCTGGATAAAGCTTATTCTGCTGAACAAAATCCAACAATGCCTCAAGGCCAACTATTTGGAATTCCTCACAGAAAAAATGGAGGATGCCACACATCAACCTACACCACTGATTAGAAGCCAGATCAGAAAAAAATGCCTCTTTACCATGATTCCACCTAGCAATATGTCCAGTTATTTTTCCTATCTACCTAACTTGTTCTCCACAACCCCAACAAGCCATGTGTGGAGACACATACCAAGGAAAATGCTTTCTAATCACATGTCATTTCACATGTGATATTCTTTCCTTGCATACAGGACACACTCTTGCTTTACTCTTCCCTTGGCGCTTATCTAAGACAAAGCTAGCTGCAACTTTGTTCTCTTGTGAAGCTTGATCAATCTGCTCATTAGTTTCATTTTTTCCAGAAGTATCTTGATCCTCTCCATACCATATCTCCTCCTCATAATCTGGCTGAACTCTTCTTCTCCTTTCAGAAGATCCATGATCTCTAAAGAACCCACAATAAAACATCACTAATAAGAAACAGATATTTTTCATGCAACTTCTATAAAAAATATAATGGAATTAAGAGTGCTATTATACCCAATATTTAGATTCATAATAGTTAGTAATGCAGTATTGTCCCAATACAGCAAGTATATCTGTGCAAGAATAGAAAACTGAACAGTGCAAGTTTAGAAGCAGTGCTTTATCAAGACCTCACTTTTCACTCATGTATTGCACTACCCCTATAGTATTATATTCTCTATGGAATATAGTCTTGTAGATGTGAAGGTGGCCTGGTTCTTCTGCCTGCTCTAGTTGATTGTGTAACCAGCAAGGGATTTTGTTTTTCTTCTTTTCCTGTCTGTTGATCATTGTAATTTGTGCCATCAACTTGTTGAGTACTAGTCACCAACTGATTCTCACTGTCTGTCTCTGCATCATCTGTGTTTGTGTCATCTGCATTATTGTCATACAGCCTTTGAATGTTATCTACTCCATCTGAATCATCTTGTTCTTCTTCATCATATGCTATTGTTGAATCTAGATTTATGAGTTGGTGTCTTGCTCTACGCAACCACATTGGGACAATTCTATCCCTACAAAGCTTGATTCTATCATGATGCACAATGAATTCCTTCTTTCCACTTTTCAGCTTATACAAGACTGGGGATAGAGCCTGAATGACCAAAAATGGTCCTGCCCAAACCACACTTAGTTTCCTACTTTGACCCGCTTTATAAGCTGATTGGAGCTTGTATACTAAATCCCCTCGCTCATATGTATGTTCTGACAATTTGAGATTGTAATCCCGTTTTTGTCTACCCTGACCTGTCTCCAGATTCTTCCTTGCTTCGTCATGAACTTTTTCTAAGGTTTAACGCAACCTCTGAACATATTCAGGATAACTTTAACTTCCTGATCTTGATCATCAAACCCAAATGTGACATCTACAGGAAAAAGGAGTTCCCTACCAAACATCAACATATTGGCAGAAAAAACTGTTGACCCATTTACCATAGATCTTATGGCTCCAGCTAAGATTTGTAAATCCTTATCCCAATCTCTTTGAGATCCCTTTAGAGAACAATGGATTGTTTGTAAAAGGAGTCTATTATATTGTTCAACTTGTCCATTTGAACTTGGATGATAAGGGGTGGTCCTTGTTTTTGCTATTTCTAATAGATCACAGATACTCTGAAATAGTTTTCCCACAAAGTTCTGTCCTTGATCTGTGTGTATTTGTAACAGACAACCTAACCTTGCAATCACCTCATGAACCAACTTATCTGCTATTGATTCAGCTGTTTGATCAGTCAAAGGAAATATCTCTACCCATTTGGTAAACTGATCGATCACCAATAAGATAATATTGTTACCAGCATTGCTTTTAACTATAGGTCCGAATATATCTAAATGCAGCCTTTCCATTGGAGCACCAGCATGGAATGATCCAAAACGTCCCTTTGGCCACTGCCTTGGTTTCTTGTTCTTGCTGCATACTTTACATGTCTGGACATATTCCAAACAATCTTGGGACATCCGATACCAGTAGAAACTCCTCCTTATTCTAGCAAAGGTTTTAGCATGTCCTAAGTGCCCTGCTGATTTTAAATCATGACATTGTTGTAAAACCTGATCAACTAATTCCCTAGGAACAACCAGAAAAACCCTTTTTGGGGAACTTCCTCCCATTTGTAAAACAGAACACCATTTTTTATTTCTAGCTGAGAACGGCACAACCAATAATGTTTGCTAGCAGGACCACAGAGATATAATTCTGCTACACTAGGACTTGAATCACTCTCCATCCATTCTAACAGTTTAGAAACATCTGTATCTTTCTGCTGCATTTCCCTAATCTCCCTGTCTGAATATCTTCCTATCCAGTTACGCATTCTCCTGTCAGTAGAAGAATCCCCTCCACTAACATTTGAATCAGTACCTGAACCTTGTTCCAAGTCTGTTATACTTATCTCCCTCATGGCTAATGGAACAATATTATCTACATCATCTTCAAACCTAGCCCATTGCTGATGAGCTCTTGTACAATATGGGCAGCCTTTGCATGGAAGTGAACTTAGTTCACATCCTGCATAATAACAGTCACATTCTACTTCTCTGTCTGGAATTCTTGACAACCGGTCTGCGTTTATGTGATGTTTATCCTGCCTTTGCACAATTTCCAGATCGTATTGTGATAGTTCTTCTAACTATCGTGAGAGTTGACCCCCTATATGCTTAAAGCCCATCAACCATGCCAAGCTACTGTGGTCAGTATGCACCATTACTTTTCTACCTAAAATATAGTGTCGGAATTGTCTTGTAAACCTGAGCACTGCTAATAATTCCTTCCTGGTAGTACAATATCTCTTTTGCCCTGGTGTAAGACTATAACTTCCGTAACAAAGTGTACGCTCTACACCATCTTGAATTTGTGATAACTCGCACCCAATTGCATAATTTGAAGCATTACAATCCAGTATAAAGAGACCATCATTTTGTGGCAATGACAAAACTGGTGCACATATTAAAGCCTCCTTCAATTGCTCAAAAGCCTCACTGTGTTCCCACGCCACTCAAATTTAGTGCCTGCTTTCATCAACTCATACAGCACTCTAGCATTTTCTGCTAATCCTTCAAGGTGGTCACGATGATAGTTAATGAATCCTAAAAAGGATTCTACTTCCCGAACATTTGATGGTACAGGCCAATCGGTTATTGTAACCAGTTTTTCTGGATCTACAGTGACTCCTTCTTCTGACACTATTCTGCCCAGAAATTTGATCTCTTTCTGCAGTAACGCACACTTTCTTGGTTTCAATTTCAAATTGAAAGTTCTGAACCTTTCCAACACACTTCTGAGATTTTTTTATATGGTCAGAAAAGCTTTTTCCTAGCATGGCAACATCATCCAAATAACATAGAGTTGTTCTCCATGTAAGACCTCTCAACACTAAATGCATCGCCCTCTGAAACGTACTTGGTGCCCCTGATAACCCAAACGGCATGTGACAATATTCATAGAGGCCAAATTTGGTCAAAAATGCAGATTTGTGGCGATCCTCTTCAGCTAATTCCAGCTGCCAATAACCGGAATTCATGTCCAAGGAACTAAAAAAAAACCAGAGCCACTTTATGTATCCACACACTCTTCCATCAAAGGCAAAGGATAAGCATCTTTAAGTGTCACTTTGTTTAATGCCCTGTAATCCACACACCAGTGGACACTCCCATCTTTTTTCCTAACCAGGACTGGTGCTGAAGCCCATTCAGACTTAGATGGACGGATTACACCTGAATCTAACATTTTTGTCAAATGTTCTTCCTCTTCCTCTCAAAACCCATTGGCGTTCTACGCATCCTTTGTCTAATAGGCCTAGCATTTCCTGTGGGAATGTGATGCTGTATTTGTGAAAAGCACCCTAAATCAGAGTCATTCCTAGCAAAAACATCTTGAAAATCAATCAAAAGTTTTGCTAATACCTGTTGTTCCTCCATACTTAAATGGATACATGATCTCTTAATAAATCCTGTAAAAATTCTGGAATCTTTTCAATTTAGTTATCTTGTTTGACTTGCCTTGCTACATACTCTTTGTCCTGTTCTCCCACTTCTACACCAGAGATTTCACTCTCCAGTGTTTCAATGTAGCTTTTTCATCTCTAGCAACACTAGATACCACTTCTGCTTCAGAAAATCCATTCTCTGCTGCTTCCATGGTATCAGACTTAATGGCTTCCTCAGCCACAGGCATCTCTTCTAAATCATTTTGACTTTTCTCCATCAAAACTTCATCTAATTCTATTCCTGTTCCTACTAAATATCCTGGCTTTAGAGTTATGAACCTATCCGTTAAATTCATAAATTCTACAGGAACACTCAACTCATTCTTGACAACTATCCTTGGAATCAGTAGACCTACTTTATTGTTGATTGGTGAAAGAACAAAATAACCTTCCTCTGAACTACCATTAGTGACCTCAGCCAATGACATTTTCACTGAATTGGGTGGAATAACTATTCTCTTTTGCAGAACCACTTTCCTCACTTTGTGTTCTGACTCATTTTTTTTTTCAATATTGCTGGAACTATTTCATGATCCAAAATCAGTACATTCTTGTCGAAGTCTACCTTGCATTTGTTTGCTTTCAAGAAATCTAACCCCAATAAGATATCACCACTGGTGGCAGCTATATATGCGTTGATCTTGTAGCTTTTATTTCCAAGAACAATGGAAATATTGCGCACAAAATGAGCTTCCATAGAACCTTCTTTGGCTGCTCCTTTAAGTGTGACTTTTTCTGCATTTGCCAACTCTTTTTCTGAACACAAACCCAATTCCTTGTTCATGACAGTTACTTGTGCTGCTGAATCAAGAAAAGGATCAAATTTCTGCCCCCGGACAGTTACAGGAATAGTCAAACTCTCTCCGTGACCTGATTTCCGGACCATAACATCTCTAATTCTTTCCTGCTTAGATTTTTCAAAGAACCCAATTGGTGAATGACTATCATTTTCCTGCACCAAAGAATTTTCTTCCTTAACCCATAACTGACATGTATTCTCTGCTTGGGTTGCATCTTGGTCAGACAGACCAACCCCTAAACTTTTTTTGAATCCCTATTGCTAGGTGAACACCCAATACCTTGGAATCTGGGTGAACTCCAAGGTGAATAAGAGCCCCCCTAGGTGACAATGAGGTTCCCCTTGATGGACATTCATTCATAAAATGTCCTGCCCCCACACTTATAGCAGGTACAATTTGCCCTAGGTGGTGTTTGTGGTCGAAGGGAAACTGATAGATTAGAAAACGGTCTAGATGTTGAAAGCGATTGTTGTTGAATTCCTTCTTTTTTGTCTCCCGATGTATTTAAAGATTCCTGGATAACTTTTTAAACTGTCTCCAGTATTTCCTTCTGTGATTATTTCCTATCTTGACGTAGAACTTGTAATAAGGAATCAGCTGTCAAAGATTGTGTCTGACCTTTTGAAAATCTTGATTGTGCTTGACCTTCTGAAAATCTTGATGGAGATGGAGGATTCCTCACTGTTCACACTTGAAAATCGATAGCTTGATCATGAAATGTAACTTGGCGACATGATGTATTTATTCCTTTTCTGTCACCCAAATTTTGGGCATGAATTTTCATCAATCTAAGAGCTTCTTCCAATGACTTTGGCTCTCTATTTCTCACATGCACAGCTGCTTCATGATTTCTGACACCATTCAAAAATGCTTCAATTGTCAATTTCTCAACAGGATCTGGAGCTTCTTCCAACCCATCCAGAGCCACACAGCATGTTTTCTCAAGAAACTCCTCCAAACTTTCCTCAGCTGATTGTTTCAAAAAAATCAACTTATGAATGATCATGATCTGTGAATCTTTATTACCAAACCTTCCATTGAGTTTTTCTTTCAATTGTGAATAATTTTCATGCAGAACTAAAGGCAAATTACTATAAAAAGTAAGAGCCTTGCCTCTCAAAAGGGAATCAACATATCCAATTTATCAGCATTGGATCACCTACACCTGTTTGCCATACGTTCAAACAACATTTCAAAGGGCCTCCAATCTGCACTTCCATCAAAAGTGGGTAATTTAGGCATCAGATTGAATGCCTGTCTTGCCTGGGGCCTACTGTAACCTTTCCTAGAACTATCCTGACTTGGAAGTCTAACTTCTTCCAAAACCTGAGCATCAACTTTTGCATTAGAATCAAGTTTTTCAGGCGATCTTGGAGGATATGATCAGTAAATTCTTGAAACTTGACTTTCAACCCAATTTGAAAATCAACGATTGATCTGGTCTGACAGATTCTGAAGGATTGCCTGTAGATGGACGATAAACATTACCTTCTAAACTATCTACTGCCATCTGAACTTCCGGCATTGTGTCATAACCCAATTCTTTGCATAGGTTTGTTAGTTCCTGATGTTGTTCTTCCTGCTCCTTGTGTTGTTTGTCTTGTTTTTGTTTCAGTGTCGCAACTTGACATTTTTTTGTCATCCACTGAATCAGTACTTCTTGCTTTATCCTTTTCCAAGGACTCTAATCTGGACGTCATTTCTGCAAACTTACTGGTCATTAATTGGAGCTGTTGCACAATGACCTTTGAATCAGGGTTGGTAGTTTCTCTTGTTAAGGAAAAATCCAATCTTCCACTTTTAATTAGAGGGTCCCATACTGACATAGGTATGTCAGTTGATCTCAAATCTGCCAATGTCAACTTCCCTCCATGTTGTTGCCTTTTTTGCACCAGCTATTCAGACCGTGATTGCCCAACACCTTCAACAGATTGTTGAAATTCTTCTTTACTGATGTATTAGATTTAGTGCAAACCCATCTGAAAACACCAGTTAAATACTTTCATGCATCTAACCCTCAGTATGGTTTACACTTCACCAAATAGTACAGAAAAACAAAAAAATACATTATCAATGTACAACAGTTGAAAGCCAGAAAATACTTCTCTAGCAAAACCTGCTGTATCGTGGCTTTTTTTGCTTCTGCAAGGTCAATCTGCTGAAATAAATTTTATTTCTCCTCACAGTAACAGAAAACCAGAAAAAGAATTTCCAGCAAAAGCTATTGTTAATAGATTACTCCAGCAATGTGCATCTGCTGAAATCAATCCCTTATCTTCATTGCAATAGCAAAAGCTAGAAAAGATATTCCAGCACAAACTATTGCTGTTGTATTATACCACTACACTGACATTAAATACATGTAAGCTGTGAACAGGTCAGATGCTTTTGTTCATTCATTACACACCATGTGACTATGAACAAAGAAAATGGTGGGAACTTGCAAAAAAATTTAGTCTCAAAATCACAGTCTACAGATACAATATTTTGACTGTATAAGCTAACAGCCTATCTGAATCAACTAATTAGCTTTTTGATCTGTCTATATGGTTTCTTCACACACACTTCTGAATCTCTGAGTATGTGTACAAAAAGCACTTCCCGTACCTAAAGTTACTTCTGGTAATCCCACAAGTTCCTGGGCAACTACTGTGTATCTTGGTTCCACCAAGTTGTCTTTTAAATCCAAGGATCCTCCTTGAAATCAGCCAGTTCAACACACATCTGGTTCCATTTAAATGTCCCTCTCAATCTGACTAGGTCACCCTCAAGGCCCCACAAGTCATGCACAAATATGTAGTTCTCTTTATTCCCACCAGGTGACAGCATCTGACAATACTGACCAAATTTACACCCAGATGAAATGTAGTATCCTAAACGTCCACCAGATGACAGCACTGCTAAGGATGAGATGCTACTAGAGATGAACATGTATATCTCTAATTCAATATACATGAAAACACCACATTATCATGAATACCATTCTTCCGACTGTTTCTCTTTTTAACGGTTCCATGATTCCCTTCGGTGACTCCCTCCCAATCGAACCTGTAAAGCTGCATCCTACCACATGTAAATGGCTCAAGGTAACATCAGAGCCAAAGAGGTAAACGTGAAATGCATCACGGGACCAGCACCAGGGCTACATCACACTGCACAACTGCATGTGCACTTGTAACACTGTTTCACAACTGAGCAGTCACAGACAAATTGCTTAGTTTGCCAGACCACAATGCAACAAGTGATATTGTGTGAAAACGTGACAATGAACAAAAGGGAAAGGTGGACGAACATGCTGACAACAAGCAGCATTTAAACGATCCAACATACAAATAAGTAGTATTTCTGCTGGCAATCTGCCTTACAGGCACCTAGTGTTTTCTGTGACAAATCGGAACAATACATGACAACAAGCATGAGTCAAATAGTGATGACATCTTTTATGATCTTCCTCGGCCTGGGCCTGATCCCGAGTGTACCTTTACTACATTCCCCTTTGATCATACTGTATAATCCTGGCATGGGCCGGATCCTTAGTGTACCTCTAATACATGTCCACCTTGTCCTTACTCTATTGTCACGGATACCATTCTTCTGACTGTGTGTCTTTTTAATGGTTCCATGATTTCCTTTGGAAACTCCCTCCCAATCAAGCAATAAAACTGCGTCCTACCATATGCAAATGGCTAGTAGTAATGCCAGAGCCAACAAGGTATATGTGAAATAATTCTGCTTCAGTGTAACCCAACGCTGCACACCAAAATTTGCACATGCAACACTGTTCCACAAACAATCAGTCAGAGACTTATTGCCAAATTTGCATAACCACAATCCAATCAGTGAGAGTGTGCAATAACATGACAATGAACAAAAGGCAAAGATGAAAGCACATGCTGACAACAAGCAGTATCTAAAACCACCCAACATACAAATAGGTGACACTTCTGCCAACAACCTACCTAATAGGCAACACGGTTTCTGTGATAAATCAGTGCAGTGCATGCCAATAGACCAAATACCAATGACATCCTTTATAATCTTCATCAGCCTGAGCCTGATCCTGAGTGTACCTCCACTACATTTCCACCTTGATTATACTCCATTATCATGGACACCATTCTTTTGACAGTGCATCATTTTAATGGTTCCAATGATTCCCTTTGGAGACTGCCTTTCAATTGAAGCTGTAAAACTGTGATCTACTACACATAAATAAATGGGTGACAATATCACTAGAGCCAATAAAGTATATGTGACAATGAACAAAAATGTTTAGATGAAAGCAAATGCTGACAACATGCATAATGTAAAACCATCCAACATATAAGTAGGTGACACTTCTGCCAACAATCTTCCTTACAAGCACCTCTTATTTCTGTGAGAAATCAGTGCAGTACATGACAAAACATTGAACCAAATAGCGACGACATTTTTGTGATATTCATCGGCGTGGGCCTAATCCCTAGTGTACCCCTACTACATTTCCACCTAGATTATACTCCATTACCATGGACACCATTCTTTTGACAGTGCATCTTTTTAATGGTTCCAATTATTTGGTCTGGAGACCCCATCCAAATACAGGCTGTAAAACTGCCCTGCCAAGGGTAAATGGCTAACAGTAATACCAGAACCAACGACGTATATGTGACAATAAACAAAATGCAAAGATGAAAGCACATGCTGACAACAAGCAGTATACAACACATTCCAACGTACCAATAAGTGATACTTCTGCCGACAATCTACCTGATGTTTCTGTTTTAAATCAGCGCAGAGCATGAAGAGAACAATAAACAATAAGCAAAGACGTCTTTAGTGATATTCATCGGCCTGGGCCTAATCCTGAGTATCACTCTACTAAATTTCCAACTTTATCATATTCTATTACTATGAATAACATTCTTCTGACTGTGCATGTTTTAATGGTTCCAATGATTCCCTTTGGTTGATCCCTCCCAATAAAAGCTGTAAAACTGTGTCCTACCACAAGTAAGTGGCTGACAGTAATTCCAGAGCCAAGGACGTAAATATGGCACACACAAAATACAAAAGTGTGAGCACATACTGACAACAAGCAGTATATAAGCCATCCAATACACAAAAAGGTGACACCTTTGCCGATAATTTACTTCTAGACACCTCCTGTTTTTGGGATAAACCAGTGCAGTACATGACAGCAAACAATGAACCAAATAGCAACGTCTTTTGTGACATTCGTCCGCCTGGGTCTGTTCCTGAGTGTACTCCTTCTACATTTCTACATTGTCCATACTCTATTATCATGGATACCACTCTTCTGACTGTGGGTCCTTTCAATGGTTCCATGATTCCCTTTGAAGACTCTCTCCAAATTGAAGCCATAAAACTGCATCCTGCCACAGGTAAATGGCTAATAATAATG
This sequence comes from Hermodice carunculata, assembly GCA_964020975.1. Lineage (NCBI taxonomy): Eukaryota > Metazoa > Annelida > Polychaeta > Eunicida > Amphinomidae > Hermodice > Hermodice carunculata. The sequence continues at coordinate 55,019,014 of OZ026620.1, forward strand.
CCAAAGCCAACAAGGTATATGTGAAATGAATCACGGGTGCCAGCGCTAATGCCAATGCCACCCCACACTGCACAACTAAATATGCACATGCAACACCGTTGCAGAAACTAGCAGTCAGAGACAAATTGCCAAGTTTGCCAAACCACAATCCAATCAGTTACGTTGCTTGATAAATGACAGTGAACAAAAGGCAAAGATAAAAACACATACTGACAGCAAACAATGTGTAAAACCATCAAACAATCAAATAGGTGACACTTCTATCAACAATCTACCTGATAGGCACCCCGTGTTTCTATGATAAATCAGTGTATTACATGACAACAACAATGAATAAAATACCAATAACTTCTTTTGTGATCTTCATCAGCCTAGGCCTAAACCTGAGTGTACCTCTGCTCCATTTCCACATTAGTCATACTCTATTATCATGGATACCATTCTCCTGAGTGTGGGTCTTTTTTATAGTTCCATGATTCCCTTTGGAGAATCCCGCCAAATAGAAGCTATAAAACTGCGTTATGCCAAAGGTGAATGGCTGATAGGAATGCTTGAGCCAACGAGGTAATTGTGGAAGTAATCACTTCACCAGCACCAGCGCTACGCCACACTGTGCAACTAAATGCGCACCTGCAACACGGTTGCACAAACGAGCAGACAAAGACAAATTGCCAAGTTTGCCAGACTACAATCCAATAAGTCATATTGTGACAAACGTGACAATGAACAAAGGGCAAAGATGAAAGCACATGATGACAACAATTAGTGTAAACCCATCCAACATACAAATAGGTGACACTTCTGTGAACAATCTACCTGACAGGCACCTCCTCTTTCTGTGATAAATCAGTGCAGTACATAACAACAATGAACCAAATAGCGACATCTTTTATGATCTTCATTATCCTGGGCCTGATCCTGAGTGTATCTATACCACATTCCCTTAGTGATCATACTCTTTTTTTTCATGGACCCTATTCTTCTGACTGTGCATCTTTTAAATGGTTCTAATGATTCACTTTGGAGACTGCCTCCCAGGTAAATGGCTGACAGTAATTCTAAAGCCAATGAAGTGCATGTCACAATGAACAAAATGCTAAGGTTACAGCACATGCTGACAACAAGCAGCGTGTAAAACCACCCAACATACAAATAGTACTTTTGAGGACAATCTACCTGATAGGTACCTCATGTTCCTGTTTTAAAGTGACGATGTCTTTTGTGATATCAACCTGGGCCTCATCCTGAGTATCCCTCTATAGCATTTTTGCCTCGACCATATTCTATTATCATGGATACCATTCTTCTGACTGTGCATCTTTTAATGGTTCCAGTGGTTCTCTTTGGAGACTCACTCCCAATTGAAGCCATAATACTGTGTCCAACCACAGGGAAATGGCTGATAGTAACCCAAGATCCAATTAGGTACATGTGAACAAATCACTGTGGCAGTGCTAACGCCACCCCCCCCCCCACAGCACAACTGGATATGCACCTGCAACACTGTCTCACAACTGAGCAGTCAGAGACAAATTGCCAAGTTTGGAACCCAATCCAATTCGTGATATTGTGTGAACGCATGCCAAAGAACAAAAGGCAAAGACAAAAGCACATTCGAAAAACAGGCAGAATCTAAAACCATCCAACATATGAATAGGTGACACTTCTTTGGACAATCTACCTGATAGGCAACTTATGTTTCTATGGTGAATCAGCACAGTACATGACAACAACAATGAACCAAATAGGGAAGACGTCTTTTGTGATCTTCATCAGCCTGGGCCTGTTCCTGAGTGTACCGCTTCTAAATTTTGGCATTGTCCTTACTCTATTATCACGGATACCATTCTTCTGACCGTGGGTCTTTTTAATGGTTCCATGATTCCCTTTGGGGACTTTTTCCAAATAGAAGCTATAAAACTGTGTCCTACCATAGGTAGATGGCTAATAGTAATGCCAGAGCCAATGAGGTAAATGTGAAATGACTCACTGCACCAACACCAGCACGGCTTCACACTGCACAACTGAATGTGCACTTGTAACACTGTTCCACAACCCAGCAGTCAGAGACAAATTGCCAAGTTTGCCAAACCACATTTTAATCAGTGATGTTGTGCCAAAACCTGACAATCAACAAAAGGCAAAGGTAAAAGCACATGCTGACAACAAGCAGAATGTAAAACCACCAAACATACAAATAAGTGACACTTCTGCCGACAATCTACCTTATAGGTATCTCATGTTTCCGTTTTAAATCAGTGAAGTACATGAGGACAACAATGAACAAAAAGCAAAGACATCTTTTGTGATATTCATATGCCTGGGCGTCATCCTGAGTATCCCTTTACTACATTTTCGCCTTGATCATATTCTATTATCATGGATACCATTCTTGTGACTCTGCATCTTTTAATGGTTCCAATGATTCCCTTTGGAGACTCCATCCCAATGGAAGCCATAATAATGTGTCCTACCACAGGTAAATGATTGATAGTAACACCAGGGCCAATGTGGTAAATGTGAAATGAATCAGTGTGCCAACACCATCAGGGATATGCACCTGCAACACTGTCTCACAACTGAGTAGTCAAAGACAAATTGCCAAGTTGGCCATACCGCAATCCAATTCATGATATTGTGTGAAAGCGTGACAAAGAACAAAAGGCAAAGATGAAAGCACATTCGAAAAACAAGCAGTATGTAAAAACCATCCAACATACAAATAGGTGACACTTCTGCAGACAATCTACATTACAGGTACCTTGTGTTTCTGTTTTAAATCAGGGCAGTATATGAGGACAAAAATGAACACAATGCTAAGACGTCTTTTGTGATATTCATTGGCCTGGGCCTGATCCTGAGTATCTCTCTACTGCATTATTGCCTTGATCATAGTCTATTAGCATGGATACCATTCTTCTGACTGTGTGTCTTTCAATGGTTCCAATGATTCCGTTTGCAGACTCCCTCTCAATCAAAATTTAATACTGTGTCCTACCACAGGTAAATGGCTGAAGCCAATGAGGTAAATATGAAACGAAACACTGCACAAGCACCAGCACAACCAAACACTGCACAACTGGATGTGCACCAGAAAAACTTTGCTCCACAACAGAGCAGTCAGACACAAATTGCCAGTTTTCCGAACCACAATCCAATGAGTGAAATTGCGCAAAAACCATGCCAATGAACAAAAGGCAAAAATTAAAACACATGTTGAAAACAAACGATATGTAAAACCATCAAACAATCAAATATGTGACACTTCTGTCAAAAATCTACCTGATAGGCACCCTGTGTTTCTGTGATCATTCAATGCAGTACATGACAACAACAGTAAATCAAATAACAACAACTTCTTTTGTGATCTTCACTGGCCTGGGCCTGAACCTGAGTGTACATTTCCACATTGATCATACTCTATTGTCATGGACACCATTCTTCTGACTGTTCATCTTTTAAATGGTTCCATTATTCCCTTTATAGACTGCCTCCCAAAGCTACAAAACTGCATCCTACCACAAGTAAAAGGTCTGATAGGAATGCCAGAGCAAACGAGGTAAAAGTGAAGTGAATCACTGTGCCAGCGCCAGTGCCACCCCACACAGCACAACTGAATGTGCACCTGCAACACTATTCCATAAACAAGCAGTCATACACAAATTGCCAAGTTTGCCAAACCACAATCCAATCAGTGATATTGTGCAAAAACGTAACAATGAATAAAAGGCAAAGATAAAAGCACATGCTGACAACAAGCAGTATGTAAAACCATCCAACATACAAATAGTTGGCACTCCTGCCGACAATCTACCTTATTGGCACCTCCTGTTTCTGCAATAAATCAGTGAAGTACATCACAACAACAATGAACCAAATGGTGACGGCATCTTTTATGATCTTTACCGGCCTGGGCCTGATTTTGAGTGTCCCTGTACTATATTTCTACATTGATCATGCTCTTATACCATAGATATTATTCTTCTGACTGTGCGTCTTTTGAATGGTTATATGATTCCCTTTGGAGACTCCCTCCCAATCAAAGCTATAAAAGTGCGTCATATCACAGCCAAATGACTGATAGTAATGCCAAAGCCAACGAAGTGAATGTGACAATGAACAAAATGCATAGATGAAAGCACATGCTGACAACAAACAGTTTGTAAAGCCACCCATCATCAAATAGGTGGCACTTCTGCCAACAATCTACCTTATAGGCACCTCCTGTTTCTGTGATAAAGCAGTGCAGTACATGACAACAACAATGAAGCAAATAGCGAGGACATCTTTTGCGATATTCATCGGCCTGGACCTGATCCTGAGTGTACCTCTACTACCTTTTCGCATTGATACTCTATTATCATGGATTCCATTCTTCTGACTGTGTATCTTTTCAATGATTCCCTTTGAAAACTTCCTCCCAATCGAAGCTGTAAAACTGCATCCTACCATAGGTAAATGGTTGATAGTAACGCCAGAGTCAATGAGGTAAATGTGAAAAGAATCACTGTGCCAGCGCCAGGGCCACCCCCCACGGCACAACTGGATATGCACCTGCAACACTGTCTCACAACTCAGCAGTCAGAGTAAAAATGCCAAGTTTGCCACACCACAATCCAATTCATAATATTGTGTGAAAGCATGCCAAAGAAAAACAGGCAAAGATGAAAGCACATTAAAAAAAACAAGCAGTAGGTGAAACCATCCAACATACAAATAGATGACACTTCTGTGCACAATCTACCTGATAGGCACCCCATATTTCTGTGATAAATCAGTGCAGTACATGACAACAACAATGCACTGAAAAGCAAGGATGTCTTTTATGATCTTCATCAGCCTGGGCTTGATCATGAGTGTACCTCTACTTCATTGCCGCATTTATCAAACTCTATTATCATGAATACCATTCTTCTGACTGTTTGCCTTTTTAAATGGTTCCAATCATTCCTTTTGGAGACTCCTTCGCAATGGAAGCTATAAAACTGCGTCCTACCACATGTTAATGTCTGATAATAATGCCAGAGCCAAGGAGGTAAAAGTGAAGTGAATCACTGTGCCAGCGCCAGTGCCACCCTACACAGCACAACTGAATGTGCACCTGCAACACTATTCCACAAACGAGCAGTCATACACAAATTGACAAGTTTGCCACACCACAATCCAATCAGTGATATTGTGCAAAAACGTGACAATGAACAAAAGGCAAAGATAAAAGCACATGCTGACAACAAGCAGTATGTAAGACCATCCAACATACAAATAGGTGACACTCCTGCCCACAATCTACCTTATAGGCATCTACTGTTTCTGTGATAGATCAGTGCAGTACATGACCACAAAGAACCAAATAGCGCCAAAATGTTTTTTGAAATTCAATGGCCTGGGCCTGATCCTGAGTGTACCTCTACTACATTTCCGCATTGATCATACTCTATTATCATGGACACAATTCTTCTGAGTGTGCGTATTTTTAATGGTTCCGATGATTCCCTTTGGTGACTCCCTCCAATCAAAGCTGTAAAAATGCATCCTACCACAGGTAAAGGGCTGATAGTAATGCCAGAGCCAACGAGGTGAATGTGACAATGAAAAAAAATTCAAAGATGTGAGTACATCCTGATAATAAGCAGTATGTAAAACCATGCAACATACCAATAAGTGACACTTCTGCTGACAATCTACCCTATACACATATCCTGTTTTTGTGCTAAGTCGGTGCATATATGATAAGAACAATGAACCAAATAGCAATGTCTTTTGTGATATTCATTGGCGTGGGCCTGTTCCTGAGTGTACCCCTTCTACATTTCCTCATTGTCCTAACTCTATTATCATGGATACCATTCTTCTGACTGTGGGTCTTTTTAATGGTTCTGTGATTCCCTTTGGGGACTTTTTCCAAATTGAAGCTATAAAACTGTGTCCTACCACAGGTAAACGGCTGATAGTAATGCCAGAGCCGATGAGGTAAATGTAAAACGAATCATTGCACCAGCACCACCCCAAACTGCACAACTGGATGTGCGCTTGTGGCACTTTTTCACAAACAAGCAGTCAGAGACAAATTGCCAAGTTTGCCAAACCACATTTTAATCAGTGATGTTGTGCCAAAACCTGACAATTAACAAAAGGCAAAGGTGAATGCACATGCTGACAACAAGCAGCATGTAAAACCACCCTACATACAAATAAGTGACACTTCTGCCAACAATCTACCTTATTGGCACCTCCTGTTTCTGCAATAAATCAGTGAAGTACATGACAACAACAATGAACCAAATGGCGAGGACATCTTTTATGATCTTTACCGGCCTGGGCCTGATTTTGAGTGTCCCTGTACTATATTTCTGCATTGATCATGCTCTAATACCATAGATACCATTCTTCTGACTGTGTGTCTTTTGAATGGTTATATGATTCCCTTTGGAGACTCCCTCCCAATCAAAGCTATAAAACTGCCTCTCTATCACAGCCAAATGGCTGATAGTAATGCCAGAGCCAACGAAGTGAATGTGACATTGAACAAAATGCAGAGATGAATGCACGTGCTGACAACAAACAGTTTGTAAAGCCACCCATCATCAAATAGGTGGCACTTCTGCCAACAATCTACCTTAAAAGCACCTCCTGTTTCTGTGATAAAGCAGTGCAGTACATGACAACAACAATAAGGCAAATAGCGAGGACATCTTTTGCGATATTCATCGGCCTGGACCTGATCCTGAGTGTACCTCTACTACCTTTGCGCATTGATACTCTATTATCATGGATTCCATTCTTCTGACTGTGCATCTTTTCAATGGTTCCAATGATTCCCTTTGAAAACTTCCTCAAAATCGAAACTGTAAAACTGCGTCCTACCATAGGTAAATGGTTGATAGTAACGCCAGAGCCAATGAGGTAAATGTGAAAAGAATCACTGTGCCAGTGCCAGGGCCACCCCCCACGGCACAACTGGATATGCACCTGCAACACTGTCTCACAACTGAGCAGTCAGAGACAAGTTGCCAAGTTTGCCACACCACAATCCAATTCTTAATATTGTGTGAAAGCATGCCAAAGAACAAAAGGCAAAGATGAAAGCACATTCGAAAAACAAGCAGTAGGTTAAACCATCCAACATACAAATAGATGACACTTCGGTGCACAATCTTCCTGACAGGCACCCCATATTTCTGTGATAATTCAGTGCAGTACATGACAACAACAATGCACTAAAAAGCAAGGATGTCTTTTATGATCTTCATCAGCCTGGGCCTGATCATGAGTGTACCTCGACTTCATTTCCGCATTTATCAAACTCTATTATCATGAATACCATTCTTCTGACTGTTCATCTTTTTAATGGTTCCAATCATTCCTTTTGGAGACTCCCTCCCAATGGAAGCTATAAAACTGCATCCTACCACATGTTAATATCTGATAGTAATGCCAGAGCCAACGAAGTAAAAGTGAAGTTAATCACTGTGCCAGCGCCAGTGCCACCCCACACAGCACAACTGAATGTGCACCTGCAACACTATTCCACAAACGAGCAGTCATACACAAATTGACAAGTTTGCCACACCACAATCCAATCAGTGATATTGTGCAAAAACGTGACAATGAACAAAAGGCAAAGATAAAAGCACATGCTGACAACAAGCAGTATGTAAGACCATCCAACATACAAATAGGTGACACTCCTGCCCACAATCTACCTTATAGGCATCTACTGTTTCTGTGATAGATCAGTGCAGTACATGACCACAAAGAACCAAATAGCGCCAAAATGATTTTGATATTCAATGGCCTGGGCCTGATCCTGAGTGTACCTCTACTACATTTCCGCATTGATCATACTCTATTATCATGGACACAATTCTTCTGACTGTGGGTCTTTTTAATAGTTCCATGATTTCCTTTGGGGACTTTTTCCAAATTGAAGCTATAAAACTGTGTCCTACCACAGGTAAAGGGCTGATAGTAATGCCAGAGCCGATGAGGTAAATGTGAAACAAATCATTGCACCAGCACCACCCCAAACTGCACAACTGGATGTGCACTTGTAACACTTTTCCACAACCAAGCAGTCAGAGACAAATTGCCAAGTTTGCCAAACCACATTTTAATCATTTTTATGTACAGAACGAGCGGGACTCGAACCTGCAACCTTTGGCACCAGTCGCCTAGCTGAAATGGGAAATGCACATATCCACTCGACCAAATCAGTGATGTTGTGCCAAAACCTGACAATCAACAAAAGGCAAAGGTGAAAGCACATGCTGACAACAAGCAGCATATAAAACCACCCTACATACAAATAAGTGACACTTCTGCCAACAATCTACCTTATTGGCACCTCCTGTTTCTGCAATAAATCAGTGAAGCACATGACAACAACAATGAACCAAATGGCGACGACATCTTTTATGATCTTTACCGGCCTGGGCCTGATTTTGAGTGTCCCTGTACTACATTTCTGCATTGATCATGCTCTAATACCATAGATACCATTCTCCTGACTGTGCTTCTTTTGAATGGTTATATGATTCCCTTTGGAGACTCCCTCCCAATCAAAGCTATAAAACTGCCTCTCTATCACAGCCAAATGGCTGATAGTAATGCCAGAGCCAACGAAGTGAATGTGACATTGAACAAAATGCAGAGATGAAAGCACATGCTGACAACAAACCGTTTGTAAAGCCATCCGTCATCAAATAGGTGGCACTTCTGCCAACAATCTACCTTATAGGCACCTCCTGTTTCTGTGATAAAGCAGTGCAGCACATGACAACAACAATGAAGCAAATAGCGAGGACATCTTTCGCGATATTCATCGGCCTGGACCTGATCCTGAGTGTACCTCTACTACCTTTGCGCATTGATACTCTATTATCATGGATTCCATTCTTCTGACTGTGCATCTTTTCAATGGTTCCAATGATTCCCTTTGAAAACTTCCTCCCAATCGAAGCTGTAAAACTGCGTCCTACCACAGGTAAATGGTTGATAGTAACGCCAGAGCCAATGAGGTAAATGTAAAAAGAATCACTTTGCCAGCGCCAGGGCCACCCCACACGGCACAACTGGATATGCACCTGCAACACTGTCTCACAATTCAGCAGTCAGAGACAAATTGGCAAGTTTGCCACATCACAATCCAATTCTTAATATTGTGTTAAAGCATGCCAAAGAACAAAAGGCAAAGATGAAAGCACATTCGAAAAACAAGCGGTAGGTAAAGCCATCCAACATACAAATGGATGACACTTCTGTGCACAATCTACCTGATAGGCACCCCATATTTCTGTGATAAATCAGTGCAGTACATGACAACAACAATGCACTAAAAAACAAGGATGTCTTTTATGATCTTCATTAGCCTGGGCCTGATCATGAGTGTACCTCGACTTCATTTCCGCATTTATCAAACTCTATTATCATGAATACCATTCTTCTGACTGTTCATCTTTTTAATGGTTCCAATCATTCCTTTTGGAGACTCCCTCCCAATGGAAGCTATAAAACTGCATCCTACCACATGTTAATATCTGATAGTAATGCCAGAGCCAACGAAGTAAAAGTGAAGTTAATCACTGTGCCAGCGCCAGTGCCACCCCACACTGCACAACTGAATGTGCACCTGCAACACTATTCCACAAACGAGCAGTCATACACAAATTGACAAGTTTGCCACACCACAATCCAATCAGTGATATTGTGCAAAAACGTGACAATGAACAAAAGGCAAAGATAAAAGCACATGCTGACAACAAGCAGTGTGTAAAACCATCCAACATACAAATAGGTGACACTCCTGCCCACAATCTACCTTATAGGCATCTACTGTTTCTGTGATAGATCAGTGCAGTACATGACAACAAAGAACCAAATAGCGCCAAAATGTTTTTGATATCCAATGGCCTGGGCCTGATCCTGAGTGTACCTCTTCTACATTTCCGCATTGATCATACTCTATTATCATGGACACAATTCTTCTGACTGTGGGTCTTTTTGATAGTTCCATGATTCCCTTTGGGGACTTTTTCCAAATTGAAGCTATAAAGCTGTGTCCTACCACAGGTAAAGGGCTGAGAGTAATGCCAGAGCCGATGAGGTAAATGTGAAACGAATCATTGCACCAGCACCACCCCAAACTGCACAACTGGATGTGCACTTGTAACACTTTTCCACAACCAAGCAGTCAGAGACAAATTGCCAAGTTTGCCAAACCACATTTTAATCATTTTTATGTACAGAACGAGCGGGACTCGAACCTGCAACCTTTGGCACCAGTCACCTAGCTGAAATGGGAAATGCACATATCCACTCGACCAAATCAGTGATGTTGTGCCAAAACCTGACAATCAACAAAAGGCAAAGGTGAAAGCACATGCTGACAACAAGCAGCATATAAAACCACCCTACATACAAATAAGTGACACTTCTGCCAACAATCTACCTTATTGGCACCTCCTGTTTCTGCAATAAATCAGTGAAGTACATGACAACAACAATGAACCAAATGGCGACGACATCTTTTATGATCTTTACCGGCCTGGGCCTGATTTTGAGTGTCCCTGTACAACATTTCTGCATTGATCATGCTCTAATACCATGGATACCATTCTTCTGACTGTGCGTCTTTTGAATGGTTATATGATTCCCTTTGGAGACTCCCTCCCAATCAAAGCTATAAAACTGCCTCTCTATCACAGCCAAATGGCTGATAGTAATGCCAGAGCCAACGAAGTGAATGTGACATTGAACAAAATGCAGAGATGAAAGCACATGCTGACAACAAACCGTTTGTAAAGCCATCCGTCATCAAATAGGTGGCACTTCTGCCAACAATCTACCTTATAGGCACCTCCTGTTTCTGTGATAAAGCAGTGCAGTACATGACAACAACAATGAAGCAAATAGCGAGGACATCTTTTGCGATATTCATCGGCCTGGACCTGATCCTGAGTGTACCTCTACTACCTTTGCGCATTGATACTCTATTATCATGGATTCTATTCTTCTGACTGTGCATCTTTTCAATGGTTCCAATGATTCCCTTTGAAAACTTCCTCCCAATCGAAGCTGTAAAACTGCGTCCTACCACAGGTAAATGGTTGATAGTAACGCCAGAGCCAATGAGGTAAATGTGAAAAGAATCACTGTGCCAGCGCCAGGGCCACCCCCCACGGCACAACTGGATATGCACCTGCAACACTGTCTCACAACTCAGCAGTCAGAGACAAATTGGCAAGTTTGCCACACCACAATCCAATTCTTAATATTGTGTGAAAGCATGCCAAAGAACAAAAGGCAAAGATGAAAGCACATTCGAAAAACAAGCGGTAGGTAAAGCCATCCAACATACAAATAGATGACACTTCTGTGCACAATCTACCTGATAGGCACCCCATATTTCTGTGATAAATCAGTGCAGTACATGACAACAACAATGCACTAAAAAGCAAGGATGTCTTTTATGATCTTCATCAGCCTGGGCCTGATCATGAGTGTACCTCTACTTCATTTCCGCATTTATCAAACTCTATTATCATGAATACCATTCTTCTGACTGTTCGTCTTTTTAATGGTTCCAATCATTCCTTTTGGAGACTCCCTCCCAATGGAAGCTATAAAACTGCGTCCTACCAATGTTAATGTCTGATAGTAATGCCAGAGCCAACAAGGTAAATGTGAAGCCAATTACTGCGCCAGCGTCGGTGCCACCCCACACTGCACAACTGGATGTTCACTTGCAACACGGTTCTACAACCAAGCAGTCAGAGACAAATCACCACATTTGCAGTGACTGTCAGTAGTACAGTTTCATAAGGGGTGTTGCTCTTTTGCCGATTGAAGGGCCTTTGGACAAGCACAGTGTCACCTATTTGCATGTTGGATGGTTTTTATACTGCAGATCTGAAATATGCATATTAGAATTATACCTTAGGAACAAACTGACATTTACAGGACCATAAATGAGACTTTAAGTGTTGAACTAAGTCTAATAACATTTAGATGGCAAATATATCGTATAAGTTCGTAATCATAATCCACCGTAAACTCAAGAACATTTAATCATTATATCTAATACTTAATCCTCAAACTTGTCTTACAGTTGCTAGTGAAACCGGCACTAAAAGACTCTGCACACTTTGCCATGCTCTATAAATGGACATCACTATGATAATTAACTATAAGGATTAGCAATTACAACCTCTGTCATCATGTGAATGATTACCCCATTTTCAGAATAAATGTGAGAGTACTTCCTATATGGTGGGAACACTACACCCGGTTGTAATCTTTGTCTTTCAACGTATAAAATCTTACCAAAATACCACGGTATGTATGTATGTATGGTTGTTTGTTTGTATGTATGTATGTATGTATGTATGTATGTATGCGTTAAATGCATTTTATGGACCCAATGCTCCCGACAACCACAAAATACCACAAATACATGAAGCGTTACGAATCTGAACAGTGTTTACCGAAGCATGTCTTGATCATGGTCTTTAGGGTAATTAAAATAGTTCATATAATATCACTTTTTCAGTACAGCTGTATTTCTGCAGGAGTATTGTATGTTCTTTCAAGCACCTTGCAATGATTATATCTCCATTTTCCAACTTTGTAAACAACATCTGTCTTTTATGATGAAATCACCCTTTCTTGTAGCATTTCTGACCACTCTAAGTATCTGTCCACAGAGACACCATAAGTATGGTTTCAGCGATATTTCCTTGCATATCGGGATGTAAAACAATATTGAAACTGAACAATATTCTTGCTTGTCATACACAAGTATGTTATCTTCAATGTATATGTAGAGATTTAGAAGTGAAGCAGTTTGATCTTGGCCATTTTCTGTTTAAAACCAGTTCCTTCGGGTAATGCTTTCGACATTGTTTCCCGTCAGGTTGTTATTGTTTAGTGTAGCTAAATCAACTATGTAACAGGTGGTTTGTTCATAATTCATTTTGCTATTCCAAATTCTTTATTGATAGTTCCGTCTTCATTTATTTCTATAGCAGTACATGTACACGTATGGCATGTGTGGTGATGGATCCGTAACAGATGGACAGACGACTGACTGTCCTATAATCTCAAGTGACTGAAAAGCTAGCGGAGCTAAATATTCATTAAAAAAATTCAATAATCATAGGGACGTGACCATATGAACAAACATATTAGAGACCCGCCAAAGGTACATACCCACATAGTGTGGAGTGGATCTGGCTGAAGGTTTTGGATAAAATCGAAAATGTCAATTGTGGATGTTGGACGAAAACGACCCATCACAAAACCTCAGCCGGACTGACAAGTCAGCTGACGTAAAATGGCTATCCCATTTGGTCGACAGGACCGGTGCTAGTTATCAATGCATTCTTGGTGGTTCACTAATAAGTCACAGATGTCATTATGTTTTACCGATGTGCAATGAAGATGCGTCATGTTAATAATGTAAGCAAATATTCAATTTTCTTTGCTTGTAATGTAAATATATACAAGGACACAGTTCTACTCAGGCAAGTTCCCTTGTAAGTGCCTTCATCTTAACAAATACTATAAAGTATTGCCGTCTGCAGGTGTGCTTGTGTCGTATTGACTGCATACACAGTTTTTCCTGCTTGTGAATTCGACAACTATTGCTGTTTTACATATAAATATATATGTTATATTTATAGATATAGAATGTAATGCTTTTCCTTTGTTTAAAAATATTTTCAAGTAGAAATTAGTTAAAACAACAGTGACATACCTTGAGTGTACATGAGCACCACTAGGGGGGTTATTATAACGACAGTTGCTTTGTATGACTTTATACTTTATGTCATCAGTTGCCATTTATACATACTGTAGTTCTAGAAATTTTTGCGCGTGTTTAATTTCGCGCAAACTCATTTTTTCTGAAATTACAGAATTTTGGCGCATTTTAGTTTCGCGCAATCCAATGCCAAACAATGTTGTGAAATACAATGCTACTTATTTTCGCGCATTTTAATTTCTCGCGCTTTAGGTGGTAGCGCGAAAAGCGCGAAATTAAATCGAGCGCGAAAATTTCTAGAACTACAGTATACAATCCTGTTTATCTATTTTATCATGCCACGTACATGGCATGTATACCAATTTAGTCTCTAGTTGACAGGTTATGTATGCGTGAATGCACAGCAGGTGCACTGTGAATCCTAGAAACTATTAATATCTCACATGCATCACCTAGAATGTGGATGAGTAGTACCAGTACTTTATTATGTAGGTGCAGTGTTTAACTTTGTGGGTTATATTGCTCATGTAGTGTGTCCGTGATTGTTGACATGATGGCTGTTAGTACCATGTACCTCACTGATATTGTAAACCTTTTCCATGTATGACTAATGAGTCGATGATGACTATTGTCAATAAAATTATTATTATTTGGCAGGTGAATTTACTCTTATTTATGGTCCAACATGTGAAGCATATGAGAGTAGATGGTTCCTTTATCGGCGCTATCAAAATATTTATAGAGACGTGTACAACCACTGCTTACTTCTTTTTTATACAGATGAATTTATCTAAATTGGGGTTTAAATTATGTGAGCCACAAACATACCTTTTCTTCTTCGAAATAATATCAAAGTCAGCTTTCTATAGGACCCTCATCACTATTTGCAACATCAGTCTTCACTCACACAATTCTGGAGTACATTTTTTTTTAAATGAAATGGTACAGGATCCACTATTACCAAGATATAAGCCAATATGTCAGTTTCACATTTCAAGGTCGCTTAAAGTAAAAATTAACGATACCTAGAAAAAAGGTATCGGTACTTTTTACTGGTTTATAGTAACCATGGACATAAGATAAGGTTATGTGATATGTCACAGAAATGCCAACAGCACGATGTATTGAATGTAGTGCAGTCCATTCTCACCAAGCTTGTACAGAATCTAACATGCAGTTTTGGAGAAGTAAAAAAATAGCAAGAAAGCACAAAAATCTGTACAAAAAAGCGTTCAGAGTACAGATTATCCTCGGCGCTGACAATTTTTTTTTCTCACTTCTGCATTTTTAGGACTGTGCAATAGCAAACTTTACGTGCAATTTCTATATTGTCGTCTATGAAATGAAAGATCAATTTTGGATGTGTTTTAGCGTAAGTTCTGGTGACAGAAGCCACTGTACAAGGAAAATTACAATTTACAAATATTCATAGGACATTGTATAAATAAATATGCTTTTATTCATTACGTAGAAGCTGCATTTAAAGTCTTACAAGAGTGAGAAGAATAAGCACAAACCTCTGGACAGAAAAATGTCTTACAGGATAATTAGCCACCCAAAGCTCAGATTTTTAATAAGGAATATCTTCTACTACAATACACAGAAGTATTTGTTCGTAACCTCTATTTAGGACAAGTGCCATGATAGGGTGTAACTGCCCCAAAAGTTTGATGAAGATGTGATGAATCCTCATTGAAATATTATGTTGACCTTGTCCACTTGTCCGCCACTCAGACGGCCTTCAAATAAATACTTTGAAAGTCTCATAACAAGTTTAAAACAATAATAAGAGGAAGCTGGTTTTCAATAGGAACGCGGTCCATTATAATGTGCATCTTTGATAAAAATTTCGTGAAGCTGCAAGGGATCCTTGTTAAGATACTATGGTAACGTCGTCACCTTGTGCTCCACTCGGACGGCCTTAAAATAAATACTTTCAAGTTTCATTTAAAAGTTTATGAATATAAAGAGGGAGTTGATTTTTGATAGGAACCTGGTCCATCGAAAGATGCATCTCTGACAAAAATTGTTAAAACTGCAGTCAATATTTTTAGATATCATGGTCATATCTTCAGGGTTGACGCCAATCAGACCACTTTCAAATAAATACATTGAAAGTTTCATCAAAAAAAAAAAAAAAAAGAAATAAAAAATCAGAGGAACCTGGTTTTCAATAGGAACCTGCTTCATCATAGGTTCTTCTGTGAAAAAGATTTGGTAAAGCTACGGTGACTATTTTTGAGATATTGTGGTAACACCGTCCCCTTGTGCGCCACTCAGACGTACGGCCTTGAAATAAATACTTTAAAGGTTTCATAAACAGTCTGAAAATTATAAGGGGAATCTGGTTTTCTAACTGAACCTGGTCCATTATAAGGTTCATCTCTGACAAAAATTTGGTTCAGCTACAGTGAACATTGTATTAGATATCGCGGTAACGCCGACAAGATGGAGGACGCTGGAGACGACAATACCTCCTGCACTTTACGTGCCGAGGGTAAAAATTGCAGTGCCACAAGTCAAACAAATGAAGGTCTCGTGATTTCAGCTGTGAGCCCGTGAAACTTTAAAGCAAAAGGCCAAGTACTTTTGGAGAAGACGATTGTATTTGATACCTTACCAAAAATTAACTAAATATATAAATAAATAAAATAAAAATATTCAGATAAAAGTCACTTGACTATGACCATTTCAAGACTTACTTGAGTCCCACCTAAAGTATATCCCAACCTAGTTTAAAATGCATCTGGCTAAGTGCTTTGAAAAAGTTAACAAAATAAAAACAAATAAATAAAATAGAAATATTAAAATACGTCGCTGGACTATGACCATTTCAAGACTCAACTGAGACCCACCTAAAGTATATCCCAACCGAGTTTAAAATAAACCTGGCTACAGGTTTTGAAAAAGGTTAAAAAATTGTGAATTACTAATACAATCCCCACTGAGTTGCATAGTGATCAATATGAACGTATGCATCAAACAACAGGTACCTGAATTGAAAAATCATGAAAATCAGGGTTCTGCAACATTAACATCTAGCAAACAGGTTTATTTGACCCTTCCACAATTTACATTTCCATCAAGTTTCAGCACACTCTGAGACATGGTTCTGGGTAAGTCGAAAATTGCTTACACAAACATTCACACTGCCACTTGAATAAATGGACATCTAGGACATCCTATAAAAGTGTCCCAGTGCAATTTCAAAACAACTGGCCAAGTAGTTTTGAAGATTATTTTTCATGGTTTTGTCAAAAACATCAGCAAAAACATAATAAAAAATCATTGTAGCATGACCATTTGAATCAACTTCGCAGAGACTTACCCAAAGTACATCTCCATCAAGCTTGAAGAGCACCGAGCCAAGTTTTAGAAAAGTCGAAAATGTAAATGTGAATGGACGATGCTGACGACAGGCAACTGATCTAAAAATTTCCAAACCGACTTCGCTTCCCATGCAAAATGAGTTCAAGTTGGTTATGTGAAGGATTCAATATTGAAAAGGCCACTGGTGTCATTTTTATATTTTCTTACGTTTTGGTGCAGAGGGAGCCTATGGACAGGATGTAATTATTGTTGGGTTTTAATTTATGCAAGCAATAAAGGCAAAAAGGTTGCTTTAAATCAAATCTTCTTTTTTAGTTTTATCTTATACTTACTGAAATATGATGTTAACAAAATATAGTTTAGTCGTCTATCCTTCAATTAATTTCAACATATATTTTGCCAACGACAAATAATATCTATGGCAAGCCAGGACCGCAAAAATTACATTTCTCACTCGAAACAGAATAATTATTAAAACACAGAGAGAGAGAGAGAGAGAGAGAGAGAGAGAGAGAGAGAGAGAGAGAGAGAGAGAGAGAGAGAGAGAGAGAGAGAGAGAGAGAGAGAGAGAGAGAGAGAGAGAGAGAGAGAGAGAGAGAGAGAGAGAGAGAGAGAGAGAGAGAGAGAGAGAGAGAGAGAGAGAGAGAGAGAGAGAGAGCAAAAAATAAAACAAAACAGATACCTTTCTGATTTAAAACAGAATGATTATAAACGAAAGAGACACAAAATACTAAAACAAAACATATTCATCATTTAAAACAGAATAATCATAGATAAAACAGACAAAAAATAAACTAAACAAACAGATACATTTTCCATTTTAAACAGAATAATTATAAATCAAACAGACAAAAAATACAACAAAACCCAGATATTTCTGATTGAAAACAGAATAATTAGAAAAAGGTCATACAAAAAACACAACAAAACAGATATTTGTCAAAAACAGAATAATTATAAAACAGGCAAAAATACAACAAAACGGACATTTCTTTTAAAAAAAACAGAATAATCATATAAAAAAAAACAGACGAAAAATATAAAAAGGCAGATATCTGTCATTTAAAACAGAATAATTATACATAAAATAGGCAACAATAAAACAAAACAGATGATTCTCATTGAAAAAGAATAATTATAAATAAAACGGACAAAAATAAAACAAAACAGAATAATTATAAATAAAACAGACAAAAAAATAAAACAAAACAGAGAGAAATAATTAGTAAGACAAGCTATTTTTGAACAAAACAGAAAACAAAAGTGAACAGGTGTCGCTGCTAACTGAAAAAGGCAATCGTGAATATCACAACAGACCACTTTCAAAGAATCTGCTGTCAGGTACAATCAAATTTAGTTAGCGCATGCGTCGGCAGCGGAACGGTTTAAAAGCCGAAACAGAACCAAAAACAATCAAACATAATTATCGCCCTTTTCCCAGTTTACGAAAAATCTACAATTCAATTTATGAATGTTGTAAACCTACAAGAAAGAAAACTTTCACAGATACAATTCAGGTTCAAAATATTTGCGGTCTGAGTTTGAATCCCTTTTTCAACCCCTCAATGTGATAACAATCATATGTCTTCCATTCCACACAGCTGCGTTTGTTGTCAGCATAATTTGCATAGAATCTCCATTTGTGATAAATTCTCGCTAAAGTATGTTTTGATGAATCTTGATTTAAGTTTTACCAGTAAAAATGTTTCTACCTTTTCCATAAAATTAAATAAAATGGCAATTATATTCGATAATGTACCAGTTTTAGACTCGCCCAGAGACAGCTGGGCGTGATGTGAGTGGGAAAAATGGCATCGAGGTGTCTAAAATGCGCATTAACTGATCAGTGACGAACTTGCTGAAATCTGTGCACATCTGCTGAAAGGTGACGACACAGGTGGATAACGTTACAAGTTTTGTCAACAGACGATCAAATGTCATTTTAACTTCCCGCCATCATAATATGCAGGGATCAGCAATTTTACTTTAAAGGTATCTGCATGCACCTCTGCTGGATGAGTTTGCCCATTATGTTCCTGTCAAGAACACGCTAAACAGAAGCCCAACCTAGGACAAAAATGGCGGTGTTGTAATGAATAGCATATTGGTAAAATTACTTTTTCTCTGAAAGGTTTTCTTGATTGACCATATTCAAATTGGATACATGGGTGACCCATGTGTTGCTTTAACTATACGGTACACTTAAAACAAATTTGGATGTGAAATTAATACTTTTATTTCCATTTTTATTGTAAAAGCTACTGCGCCTTCAATCGTCCCTCCCCGTTCATTTCCGACGTCCTCAAGGCGCGAAAGGTCAGTGACGTCACAAACGCAACACCACTGGCCAACAGGGAAAACTCCGACCATGGTGGTGAGCTATGGCTGTGAAGGGTCACTTGGTTTAAACGTATTTTATTCACACTCCACCAACAGGATTTAAAATGCATGTAGAATGTGTGTTGCTGTTAATTGTAGCAATACAAGTTCAACAGCTGGTTTACATTCCCGCAAAAAATCTAACAATAACGGTGAGTATGGACAGTGCTGTCAGGGTTTTTTTTTTTTTTTTTTTTTTAAATTTTTTTTACGGTAGTATTCTGATTTGAAAGCTTGCATTACAGAAAAATATAAGTCTAGTAATTCTACAACTGTTACAATGTGTCACATTAATTGTCAACCGAATATCACAGTGACAACGCCGGTCTGGGATGTTAAATTCTGGACAAGGTCTTTTGTATCCACATTCCTAAATTTCCTGTTTTGTCCGTGAGTTTCTTTCTCCGTGACTACTTCTTCGTCTTTGAATACCAGCCTGATTATCATGAAAAGGTGTGCGACCGCTATCAAGAGTTGCAAAGTCCAACTTCCTAACATCACCAAAGCCTAAAATTCTGTCATTGAGCCTAAAAGGAAAAGCTGAATTAAGTGCTTTGATCCAAATATCTTCCATTTGTAATAATTTTCTTGTGTTAACATAACACTTTTCACGTAACCATTTCAATTCTGCGGAACATTCACATTTGGATTGCCGGATACAAATTATTGATTACATAGAGCCAAATTTGTTAGACCAAGACAGTTATGTTAACACAAGAAAATTATTACAAATGGAAGATTTTTGGATCAAAACACTTAATTCAGCTTCTCCTTATGGACACAATGACAGAATTTTAGGCTTCGGTGATGTTAGGAATTTGGACTTTGCAACTCTTGACAGCAGCCATACACCTTTTCGTAATAATCAGGCTGGTATTCAAAGAAGTCACGGACAAAGAAAATCACGGAAAAACCGGAAATGTAGGAACTTGGGTACAAAAGACCTTGTCCAACATTTACTACAGGCTTTCTCAAATGGCACTGATCAATTACATACAGCTCTTAAAGCAATATCATTTCGAGACATAACAAGAATCAATGAAAATATTTAGGTCTTAGCAATTCGAACACACATTTCCGCAATTTATTTTTGCGAAATTGTGTTTGCTTACACAACAACTATTTGGAAACCAGATTCTAATAAGAAAAAAATAGATTTAATGTTTTGCAGCATTCCTTTCAAACACACAATTATTGATTCACTAAACATTCAGGCCCTTTTCAAATTGAAATTTGTTCGTAACATGATTCCCAAGGAGTGCAAAATAAAAGATCCGCCCCCCATCATTTCCTATAAATATGGTAACAATATTGGACAAAGTGTCAGGAATTACAATAAATTTCTGGCCTCAATTACTCTTGAGGATATCGCAGCTTATCAAAATTGCGACTGTATGTCTGACAGTAAATATTCAAATTTTGTTGATGCATACCACAAACATGTATTTACAGGTAATTTGGATATAATACAAAATTCAAGATTTAAAAAAATGATGAAGAAAGGGACAAAATTTCGGATATGTCCCAAGTTGAACATTGACAGTATTTTTCATGATACATGTGATGCATTTGATTCCTACTGTATGAAATGGGCAAATAAAGGAGAAATGGAATTTCAGAAATTTGAAGAATGGTTATCAAACTTAAAGGAGTTTTTAGAAATAGAATTTATCGTTACAAATCCCACATTAAGAATTTCAATACGGTTAATCTAAAACAGCCTAAAGTTTCAAAAGCAGTCAAACAACTACAAGAAAGATTTGTAGTCACAAACATAGATAAGGCAGGTTACAATTTTGGGATCATCTGCAAAAAAATATTATCTGGGCGTTTTGGAAAAGGAACTTAGTATTAACAAGATTTCAGACATAAGAGGAAATGACGTATATAAATTACACAAACAATCCATTGATAATTTGATAGCTACACATAAAGATGAGATGAAAAGGAATTTTGATACCGAAATTTCTGAAGAGGACTCCTCTATTCCACTTTTGTTCTGGATACCCAAATAACATAAAAATCCTTTTAAATCTAGATTCATAGCCGGTGCTTCAAAATGCAGAACAAAACAAATATCAAAAGAAGTCACATTGGGTTTGACTGCAATTGGGAATCATTTTTGTAAATACTGTAATGCAATTTCTAGAAACTGAAATAAATTGTTTTTGGAGCATTTAGCAATTCTTCCGAGTTTGTATCTAAAATCGAAGATGTAAAAGCAAAAAATATCAAATGTTTTGACTTTTCCACACTGTACACAAATCTACCCATAGATAAAATCAAAAGTTCACTTTGAGAATTAATGAGCAAAACGTTTAAACAAAATGGTAACCCATACATAAATATTAATTGACATACAAAGAAAGCATATTGGTCACACAAGAAATATTCAATAAGTAACGTTAAATCTTACACTGTTGAAACTTTGATAGATGCTATAAAATTTCTTTAGGATAATACTTTTGTTCAATGCGGACCATTGGTTTTTCAACAAATTAAAGGCATTTCAATGGGTAGCAACTGCTGCCCTTTTCTGGCAGATTTATATTTAATCTGGCTTGAATTTAAGTATATGGATAAATTGATGAAAAAGGACTTTCAAATGGCTACAAAATTATCAAACAACGCAAGATATATTGATGACATTGCTTGCGTAAATGTATAAAATTTCAGTGAAATTGCAACACAAATTTACCCAAAAAATATCCCTCTGGAAGGTAACAATTCAGATGGTTTCAGAGATATGTTTTTGGACTTGGATATTCAGGTCACTAATGACAGGATTTGTATTAAAGTCTATCAGAAAATAGACGAGTTTAACTTTGAAGTAGTTAATTATCCTTTCCCGGACAGTAATATTTCGGAAACTATTGGATATAATACGTTTTTGTCACATATTTTGATATTTGGTCGTATTTGTTCTAAATTTCAAGACTTTGCATCTAGAACCAAATTTATTTACAATAAACTTGAGTCAAAAGGATTCAAAGATGTACTTTTGATCAAATATTTCTACAAATTTTGCAGTAAATGTCCCGAGATGGTTAGAACGTTTGGCTTCAATAATTTTAGAGTTGTTAGACTTGCCTGTTCTGCAACTCAATTTTATCGTTTGCCATCATTCTGTTTTAATGTTCACCTTTCAGACATTTTAGGCTAGCTTGTTCTCTGTTAGGTCAAACCCCCCGGGGCTATAGGTAGGTAGCAGCTACCCGCGACAGTTACAAGCTTGTCTAATTGCACTTGATATCTGGATAAGAAGTATTATATTTTCATTGCATTCTCTTGACTTAGATACAAAGGACTTTCATTCTTTTCTGACTTGCCCGATAATTTTGTTGTTAATATCCAAAGATTATTAGAAAGTTTGGCTACAATAATTTACAGTTTTTAGGCTTGTCTGTTTTGCTACTTAACTTTTTGGCATCTTTCTGTTTTAATATTCACTATCAAACATTTTAGGCTTGCATGTTTTCTGTCAGGTTACCCCCCCCCCCGGGGGGGGGGGGGCTATCGGTAGCAAGCAGCGGCCTACAACAGTTACATGTTTGCCTAATTGTACTTAAAATCCTGTTAAGAAAAAATGTTTTGAAAACATGTTTTGGGCATAAATGCTAATGACTTTCACTTTTTTTTGACATGCCAAAATGTACATTTACTGAGTATTTAAAAAATTACTCAAAATTGACAGTATTTCCTCAAATGTCACAAACCTGACACATTACGTTGATACATTGACTCAGGGTTGGCAATGAAATAGAGCCTCATTGTTTGAGGGGTAGGTGTCATCATGGAGTTTGTTTTACATTTCTGGTACAGAATGTCCATTGTTGCAGTCCATGTTAGGATTTCCCTTGGTTTGTACAAGTGGTCTTGCTGAAACTGTTTATTCTACAATCACTGGGACTGAATATAATGCCCCAGCTTGTTTCCACTTCAGTTATAGTATACACTGGCGGGGGGTTTAACAAGGATAAGCTGTCCAGCTAGAAAGGGTACATATTGGTTCAGGTGTAAGTCAAATTGTTCTTATCTGAACCTGTACTATACAAATTTAGCAGTTATGGTTTGTTTGACAGGTATTCTTCTTTCATAATGAAGCTCTGCATTTATAAGCAAAACTTCATTTTCAGCACTCTGTAAATGAATTCCAAGAATACGTTTGAAATTTATTGTGGAAAATGTTACGATGCCTTCAACCAATATTTTGACAAACACATCCTTCTTAACTGGCTGGACTGTTTAACCCACCAAAATTATTAATAGCTGTGAATTTAGTGATACTTTCATCCATTGTCATGAAAGTGTTTGATTTCTAATCAGACCTAAAATAAACTCAGAAAATCGTATGGCCAAACTCAATGAATCATGTGGCCATCAAATCGTTTGCATTCATATCTCCCTGTTGTATTGCAGCTGTTTGATAACTCATCAAATTAAACTATTCAAGTTCATTATTACCTGTACATGTATAGCTTGCCTGCTGTACTGTATACCACAGGCTGTCAAATTATTATTATTATTATTATTATTATTATTATTATTATTATTATTATTATTATTATTATTATTATTATTATTATTATTGTTGTTGTTGTTGTTGTTGTTGTTGTTATTATTATTATTATTATTATTATTATAATTATTGTTATTATTATTATTATTATTATTATTATTATTATTATTATTATTATTATTATTATTATTATTATTATTAAACTAATCTTGAGGCCCCCCAGTAGGCCCTACATGTAAAACACACAGTCGTATACAATACACACCAGACGAAACAAAAGACTAAATACACAGCTTGTACAGGAGTAATACAACTTATGCAAAATAGTGAAAATCATATATCAAATTAGAGGATGAAATGTCTAGATTCTGCTATGAATGTCTGAACAGCGTCAAAGATGTATGCATTATCATTGTTCGACAAATCCCCACTACATTTCAAGAGAATATTTAATAAAATATCACTTGAAACATGAACTATTAGAGTTGGATTTACACCTGGAGCACGTAAGTGACATGCAGTGTTCAGTAGATGGACCCTTTACACCATGAACTTTGGGCAGAACAAAAGGTAATGCTTTGTAGCTTCAGAAGGATGAGAGCATGTACACATTGAGGCTCGAATGATAATTGATATTGACATGATGTAGATGGGCGTTTAAAACGGAGAAGTTAAGACGCAGCTGACGATTTCTATATTTTTAGGGTATTTTGGTGACATTTTTAACAGAACAAATAAATGTTTCAAACCCAAGTTTTTTGCATTTATCCATGAGTTTAGAGTATAAGCATGATATTCAAATAATAGGCCGCGCTATTTTCGTCATAATTACTCAAATTAAGGCTTTTTAATTAAACGGCCTGTCACGTAAGTGACGCACAGTCACGTGGGTGACTAAGTGCGTGTCACGTAGATGATGTTGAGCCACCGAGTCTTAGTTTTAAATATTTCAAACCAAAGTTTTTGGCATGTATCCATTGGTTACGACTATAAACTTAATATTCAAATATCCAGCAGAGCAAAATTCAATCTAACAACCGTAATTAAGACTCTCATTAATTGCCTTGTTACGCAAGTGATACATTGTCACGTAGGTGACAAACTGTCATGGAGATGGAATTGAGCCATGGAGTCGTACATGTAGTTTTATGTGGAAAATACGGGGAGCAAAATGGAAAAAAAAAAAGAAAAACAAAACCCATGCACGGGTATAATTATTTAATAAAATGCACAAAAGCCATATTTACTTTAATTCATATTTATGCAAGATTGGTGTTAAAGATTCGGCGACATGTCCATGCGGCTTAGCCTCTGAAGATGTGTGGCATTACTTTTTTTCCTGTCCTTTATATACTGTCTTCCGTTCCAAATTACACACGGAAATAGCAAGATATGCACCTTTCACATTGCAAACAGTGTTATATGGTTCTCCCATTTGTTCTCTTCCCGACAATTTCAAAATATTTGCAGCAGTCCATGAATATATAGCCAGCAGTGGACGCTTTAAGCGTGCAGGTATTGGTTGACTCATACATTGTTTATATCTATGCAAGGTAGGGCTGTACCCTCCTCACAACAGGGCATGGTTATCATATCATTTATCTGGGTCATTGGTATGGAACACGACAATCCTGTTACAGTACATGGAGAACTGTAATGTTCTGTCTGTCTCGTCATAGTTTCGTCTTCTTGTTTACGTTACTGTGTGTTTGGTTCCGTCCTGTTCTTGCGTCTTCCTTCTGCGAGAGAGATTCATATAGGGCCGAGCCCTCTTTCTCAATCGCGACATTGCTATCAAATGTACTTCAATGAGTTTGTTGCGAAATAAAAATATGTTTAAACCTTATTTACTTTTCTGTGTCAATGTGTTTTCCATCACACTAACCACAGGCCACCTAATTTTCTTCTCTGATGATCTATTAGATGAGAAGTTATGCATATACCACAACCGAGTCATGAACAACAAAGCTTAAGACGCGAGTGTAGTAAGAGGCCGGGAACCAGTCTACCTCACTATACCTCGGGGCAGACGTAACGATTCTAATGCTGTGAAGTTATGTCCACCTCAGAGCAACAATGAGGCATACTGGCTCTTTACTGCAACTACGCTGGAGTTTCAGGCCATGTCGTTTACAAATTAGTTCTGCTATGAACATGATTTATTATGTCTCCCGGTGGAAGCCGGGGGACATATTGGTTTAGTGCCCGTTTCTTCCGCTTGTTGTTGTTGTTGTTGTTGTTGTTGTTGTTCAGGTTCTTCAACACTTGGTTTCCGTGCGATAAGTCTTGAAGGACTTGACAGAACTTGATGAAACTTGGTAGGATTATGTATCTAGGCAAAACCTAGGTTTGTATTGTATTTGGGTGACCTTGACCTAATTTTCAAGGTCACAGGGTCACTTATGTGAAATTGGTTTCCGTTTGATAAGTCATGAAGAACTTGATGGAATTTGATGAAACTTGGTAGGATTATGTATCTAGGCAAGACCTAGGTTGGGATTGTATTTGGGTGACTTTGACCTAATTTTCAAGGTCACAGGGTCACTTATGTGAAATTGGTTTCCGTTCGATAAGTCATGAAGAACTTGATGGAATTTGGTGAAACTTGGTAGGCTTATGTATCTAGGCAAGACCTAGGTTGGGATTGTATTTGGATGACCTTGCGTGAATTTTCAAGGTCACAGGGTCACTTATGTGAAATTGGTTTCCGTTCGATAAGTCATGAAGAACTTGATGGAATTTGATGAAACTTGGTAGGATTATGTATCTAGGCAAGACCTAGGTTGGGATTGTATTGGGATGACCTTGAGCGAATTCTCAAGGTCACAGGGTCACTTATGGGAAATTGGTTTCTGTTCAATAAGTCATGAAGAACTTGATGGAATATGATGAAACTTGGTAGAATTATGTATCTTGGCAAGACCTAGGTTGGAATTGTATTTGGATGACCTTGAGCGAATTCTCAAGGTGACAGGATCACTTATGTGAAATTGGTTTCCGTGCGATAAGTCATGAAGAACTTGATGGAATTTGATGAAACTTGGTAGGATTATGTATCTAGGCAAGAACTAGGTTTGTATTGTATTTGGGTGACCTTGAGCGAATTCTCAAGGTCACAGGGTCACTTATGGGAAATTGGTTTCCGTGCGATAAGTCATGAAGAACTTGATGGAATTTGATGAAACTTGGTAGGCTTATGTATCTAGGCAAGACCTAGGTTGGGATTGTGTTTGGATGACCTTGAGCGAATTCTCAAGGTCACAGGGTCACTTATGTGAAATTGGTTTCCGTTCGATAAGTCATGAAGAACAGGATGGAATTTGATGAATCTTGGTAGGATTATGTATCAAGGTAAGACCAAGGTTGGGATTGTATTTGGGTGACCTTGACCTAATTTTCAAGGTGACAGGGTCATTTATGGGAAATTGGTTTCTCTGCAATAAGTCTTGAAGAACTTGATGAAAATTGCTAGAGTAATGTATCTAGGTGAGAGCTAAAATAGGAATGTAATTTTCAAGCAAACTTGGTCATTTGTAATTTGTTATCACGTGTAGCTTATTCAGAGAAGTAAGTGTTCCACGGGGAGACATTTGATTTTCTGTTGGAAAATCAGTCTGTTCTAGTTATCTTCATGGATCATCCGAGAAGAGAATTAGGTGGCCTGTGCACAACATGACAAGAATGAAAAAATGTTCAGCTTACACGAAGAACCTTTCAAATTTCCATCTGTTTCTAAAATATTTCACTTTTAGTAATATACTTCAATGTCAAAATTTTACCAAGGAATATAATCATTTGGCCATGTCATTTCAGGCCATCTTAGCTCTATCTTATGAATTCTGAACATTAACATTACACCATTATTAAACATTATCAATGAATACCATTTTCTTACTAATTAATTTTTTTATAACCATTAACTATCAATTAACAGACAAACACACTGCAGCTAGTATCATTTTTCAACAGACAAAATGAAAATC
The DNA here is from genome assembly GCA_964020975.1 of Hermodice carunculata. Classification (NCBI taxonomy): domain Eukaryota; kingdom Metazoa; phylum Annelida; class Polychaeta; order Eunicida; family Amphinomidae; genus Hermodice; species Hermodice carunculata. The sequence continues at coordinate 55,046,984 of OZ026620.1, forward strand.
AAATTTTAAACCATTCCGTTTTAGATCACTGCACTTAAATGAATGGGCATGGATTTACCGGGTAGATTCAGAGATGCTGAAGCATTTCCCATGTATCCTCTTGCTGTGTTAAACATTTACTTTTGCTTCATTCAGTTTTAAATTTGAAACAAACAATGTCATTCTATCTGAAAAAATAGATGTGTACAAGTTTGCCACTAAGTTCTTTCAGTAGTGAACATGGACCAGTATTATAATCAAAAGTATTTATAATTAAACGAGCGGCCCCATTTTAAAGTCTAGGCTATGCAAAATATCATTATAATATTTCTGGCATTAGCCACCCCATGGCCAGACGGTATCGAAGTAGTTAAAAAATATGATCATTACAAGTACATGTATTTGTTTCCGCAGTTTTTTATTTTCATAACAAACTTTTGAATTTACTGATAACATATATTCTGACGTTATCAGACAGTGCTATATTTTTGTGCTAAAATCATGGAAAAAATTTTGCCATTCCATCTGGCATGAAATGAAAAATATAATGCAGGCAATCTACAGTATCACAAATTCCAATGTTGTCATTGGAGAGATATCGTGGTGAGGTTGGGTGAACTATTTTAACGGGGCAGTATCTAAAGTAGGCCAGTATCGTTCTCATAGATACATTCTTCAAATCAGTTAATTATCTAACTTTCTTTTGTTATCTATCATGTTTGGTCACTACGTGACAGAACAGGTCACCAACTAACATGAAAATTTAATTTTTTTTCAAAATCTAAAGCCGCTCTAGGAAGGTGGCTATGGTAGAGTTCAGGTGGTATATTTTTTTAACAGGCAGTTGGACCTATATTGTTTGCATAATTATATATTCTTCAAATCATTAAATTATCTAACATCTTTTCTCATCTGTCATATTTGGTCACTCACGTGACATATCATATAAAGTATCTCAAATTTCAGTAGCACTATGGGGAGGGTGTTGGTAGGGGGTGGATGGGATACATTTACATGGCACTAAAGTTATATATGGTTCTCATGTTTTCTTCAAATCAGTAAATTATGTAAATTTGTCTTATCATTTATCAGAATTTGTCACTTATGTGACATACACAGGTCACCTCCGTGACATGGTTACGTCACTGGGGTGACCGTCAAGTAGGTCACATTTTTACGGTTTTCTGGCTGGAGTGGCATGGCAAGTTCCTATAATATTACCCAACCGCACCTGGTTAACCTTTTCTATGAACCACATTAACAGACATATTAGCCCTGATGTGGTCCTTCCAAGTATCTGAATAAAGCTTGTCACTTTGTTGACACTTTAAAAAATAACTATCTCAAATTTATATATTCATGAGCAATTTTTAAACTACATTTGGAATCCAGCAGCATGGAATATCTGCCGTTTGGTATGGCCAAGCAAAGGGAATAAGATGTAGGTGACAGCAGGTGGACACTTATCCTTCAAACCAGTTATTTCCAAGCTTTTTGTCATTTTATCACATAGGTGACAGACCCATGGGACAGACTTGGTGACGTCATTTGAACATGTTTAAGAGCAATTTTTCACATTTATCCACCTTTCAGCCATGTAACAAATTAGGCTACAGTAAATAGTATGTATAAATTTAAGATTTGCTATTTTGATAAAGAAATTTGGTTTTTAACATCAAAAATGGGACATTGCCATTTTTCAATAAAACACCATTCCCTGGTACTGTAAATTGATATACTTCACGAAATTTATATAATATTGTGGAATTTTAAATTGGGAGATGTAGTGTAGACATCACAGATCAGACAAAATATATGAAGGGCATGTTGGATGCAAAAATAAATGATTTCTGGCCATGGGACAAGAAATTCCCTAAAATTATAGAAATAGTCAGCTGCGTGTGACCTATGTTCCGAAAATCCCTACAGTAAAACCTCCGTATACTGAACACCCTTGGGTGTGGAAAAGTGTTCGGTATAGAGAGGTTTGCTTACTTTGGAAGTATATATTCTGACACACCGAAGCGATTTGTGGTAAACCTAATTTGGCGCAATTCAGCACGATTTCTCAATAGACGTCCAGTAGTGAATGCAACATCGTGGGGCACCAGATCATGTAGATACTGTGGAGTCAACCTATTATACGTTTTAAAGAAAAGAATAAGTGACAAAGTTTGCCATCTGAGCTCTCCAAGCAGTAAGACATGTGGAGTATACTGGTAGCTAGTTGCGTGAAGACAGATCCTGGCTGCCTGATACTGCACAGCTTCTATAGATTGTGACAGGTTTGCGGTGCAATTGTCAAACAGGACACACCCATACCGACAGGATATGGCAGCTCATAGTAGTAGACACAAAAAGGGGAAGCCGTTAACTTAACTGCCTTTTTTAACAATGCATGTTATACATTATATGTTGGTGCCATGAAAGATTGCTAGATAGTGTAACTCAAAGACATGTATGTGGAGTACCCTCAGGTATCGGCGTGTATCCAAGGAGTAGGGTTGGATGAGCTGGTTTGTTTCATTCAAATGAAAACATTACATTAATTGATTAAGCTGCATAAATGTCATTCACCAGAGCTTGCCCCAGAGATGGTCTTGTACAAGGTTAGAATTCAGCTGTCACAGGTAATGTTATCCGTGATTGTCTTCTACGTAAACCAGGAAAAGTAGGGGGCCAAGGATGGAACCTTGGGGCATCCCAGGCTCCATGGGGAGCCAAGAGGAGGTCTGTCCTTCAAGAGTATTGCATTTAATGCATATTTTGGCGAAAATTTATCACAAATGGGGATTCTGTGCTTATTATGCTGACAACAAATGCAGGTGTAGAATGGAAGGCATGATCGTTATCATGGTGAGAGGTAGAAAAGGAATTTGAATTCAGATGGTAAATATTTTTATCATCAGTTGCATCTGTGAAAGTTTTCTTTCTTGCAGATTATAATATTCATAAATTGGATTGTTGATTTTTTTACCAATTGAAAAAACGGGCAATAATTATTTTCAGTTATGTTTTGTCCCTTTCCCTGCTTATGCGTGTGCTAACTGAATCTGATTTTGCCTGACTGCAGATTCTTTTTAAATATGTCTGCCTTATTTGATGATTCCTGATTAACTTTCAGTACAATGTCTCTTTATTATCTTCTGGGAATGGAATTAGCAGCCTTCCTACGTGAACTTGGTGCCCAGTGTTTAGGAGTAAAGCTCTTGTCTGATGACATATTCTTGATGACAGAATAGTATATATCAAATCAACTGATCATCAGAATGATTTTTATGGCAAAGGAATTTCTCTAATAAGCTTAAATGGGAAAATATTTAAGCATCAAACCCAAAAATCTAGGATGCCAATACCACCCTCTGGTTTGACTGCACATCAAAACGACTACATTCAGTTTTTACAAGTATGCTGATTCAATCCACATATATAAATATGATTCACCAAATATTTTCAATATTATCGTAACTCTGTCAGTGCCATTCCAGCTCTCAAGAAAAGGTAGAACAACGAAGTTGACCCAATTTTCAACAGTTCTTTCCAGGTACATACATTTTCAATTACACAATTTTTTTTTTGATGTTGTCCCAGTATGCTCTGTGGACTGTGCCTCCATCTAGAACTAAATAAATGCAACACATGGAACACATTGCTATTTTCACCTGTAAATCATTAGAACAAAACACTCTTTCATAGTTAGAACAGTGTTTATATTCTTATTTAATAGTATGGCAAAAATAACCTGGACAAGATTTTATAAGTATACGTCACTGTGATTCATATACCTGACCTAAAGACCTACTTTTGGTTCATGACACACCCTTATGTCTATATGCACCTGTGTGTAACTTTTTGTTAATCTAACTTGAAAGACAACAGAATTATAGCCTGGACATGAAGTGTAATGTAGTTTTACATGATTGTATCCCAGTGACCCAGATATTTTACCTAGTGACCTAGTTTTGTTTCGTGACACACCTTTAGGTCATCATATATGTGTGTGTGAAGTTTCATAAAACTAAGTAAAACAGTGAAGCAGTTACACCATGGACAGGATTTTACAATATGTCAGTGACCCAGAAACTTGACCAAGCAGGGTTCATGAAAAGTAAATTCAAGGACTTTTTCCAAGCACTTAAATCAAGTTTTCAAGGACCAGATCCAGTAATAGAACACAACAGACAAAATGTTTAAATCATCACTTTTCAACCCTCTACTAATAAGACCAATGCACCTTATTCCACATTTATTAATTATTCCAACCATGTATGAATCAGACTCAATTTTTGAAAAAGGCAGCAGACTTTCCACAAATTTACAAAGACGCCTATCTGTGGATCATATTGCTGAAAGGCCTTTTAAAGATAGATTTAATATGGATTACTTTATGAGTTTACTGTGACTTATGTAGGCCTACAGCCAGTATGGGTTGTATTCCTGAAATGGACTCTGGTCTATAAAATTGCTACAACTACATATGGGTAAAATTAGACCTGAAGATGTACCTATCCCCATGCACATTTTTCACAAAGAATGCCCCAGTTTCTTTTCTGGGAAGGTGATGTACTTTGTTACCTGTATGTTTGATACAGTGTATTTGTCCCAGAGAATAGGCTGTACATGTAAATAAGCCTCACATAATTGGTTAGGCCTGATTTGATAAGAACTGTCAAACCTACATGGGTTAAAATTAGGTTAAAAGAAAAAAAGATACTTTGTAATTTGCAGCATTACATTTTGACAAATGGAATTTACCAGCCACTTCAAAGGAAAATGACAGCAAAATGTGTTATCTTAATGTGATTCAAGTTCATAAATGCTAAATTTTGTGGAAAATATTCATATTCCTTGGCAACTTGCCTCATTGGGTGATGCTTAAAGATAAAATTCAAGGACTTTTCCAGGACCTTTGTCCAAAATTCTGGATTTTCAAGGCCTTGAAAATGAATGTAGCATATTCAAGTACTTTCAAGCACTTCAAGGACCTGAGCGAACCCTGGACCTAGTAACTTACTTTTGACACGTGACAAAATCTAATGTCCAGATGTACCTGTGTGTACAGTTTCCTTAACCAAAGTTGAAGCATAAGCGAATTATAGCCCAGACACGAATAGCAGAGACCCATACCCAGCAACTTAAGTTTGTTTCATGACACACCTTAAGGTGAGGATATATGTGTGTGTGTGAAGTTTCATAAAACTAAGTTATTAGTAACAGAATTACAGTCCCGACATGATTTTACAAGGATATGCCACTGTGACCTAGATAGTTGACCTAGTGACCCACTTCTGGTTCATGGCACACCCATATGTTTAGATCCACCTGTGTGTAAAGTTTCATTAATCTGAGTTAAAGGACAAGTGAATTATAGCATGGACACGAATAGAAGAGACCCACAAAGTGGACCTACTTTTGTGCGAAACTAATTTAAATAGTAAAGGAACAGCTCGGACACAATCTTACAAGAATATGTCACTGTTACCTAGATACACGACCTAGAGACCTACTTTTGGTTCATGACACACCCTTATGTTGAAATGCACCTGTGTGTAAAGTTTTATTAATCTAACTTGAAGGACAACAGATTTCCAACCTGGACATAAAGTGTAACGTGGTTTTACATGACTGTATCATCATAACCCAGATACTTGACCTACTCGTTTCATCACACACCTTTAGGCCAACATATACTGAACCCCAATGAAAAGTATCCACATAAAAAAATTAACACATTAATTTTGTAAGTTACTAAGTACTGTGTGTGCATACATGCATGGTTTGGAGCCTACATCAGGGTCATTCAGGACAACTTTTTAACTTTTGCTGGGTGGTTACATAATGCATGTGACTTTTGTGCACCGAATATGGCTTCTGACCACCACTCCTATTGGATGGCTAAAATGACCTGATGTTTTCAGTGGCTTTAAAAAGGGATGTTCAGCCAAGAAAAAAGCCAGTGGTCTCAGGTGTGTTGAGGCGATCATGCCGCGTCTGAGCCAAGGTCAAAGACACCATGCTTTGGGGCTTGCAGAGGGTGGAGTCCCAATCACTCAAATCGCACAAAGAATGGGGTGTACTCGGGGCACCATCCAACGACTAATTGAACGGCAACAAGAAACTGGATCCGTAGATGATCGGCCTAGGCCTGGCCGAGAAAGACTGACAACACCTGGCCAAGACCGTCACATCCGGCTGATGCACCTGCGAGACCGTTTCCGTACAGCAGCCCAAACAGCCCGTGAGACTCAAGGGGTGAATCACCGTCCTGTCAGTAGTTCTACTGTGGAGAGGCGACTGAGGAGCAGTGGCCTAACAGCCAGAAGACCTTACAGGGGTAACCTGCTGACCCAACCCAGAAGAGAAAGACGACTGCAGTGGTGTAGAGCACACTCCAGGTGGACTCGCCAGCAGTGGAATACCGTCCTTTTTACTGACGAGTCCCGTTTTTGTGTCAGCAGAGCAGATGGCAGAGAACGTGTGTGGCGCCGGACTGGGGAGAGATATGCAGATGCCTGTGTCCGTCAGGCAGATCGATGGGGTGGACCCTCTGTCATGGTGTGGGCAGGCATCAGCAACCGCTACCGGACACCCCTAGTGGTCATTCAAGGGATCCTCAATGCTAGGCGGTACATTGATGAGGTGCTGGAGCCGCACATGGTCCCATTTATGGAGCAGCATCAAGATCTGGCGATCTTTCAGCAGGACAATGCACGTGCACACTCTGCAAGATTAACAATGAACTTTCTCAATGAGAACAACATCAATGTCATGGAATGGCCAGCGTTCTCACCCGATCTGAGCCCTATTGAACATTTGTGGGATCAGTTAGGCCAAGGTATTCAACGGAGGACACCTAGGCCTACTACCCGAAACCAGCTGATCCAAGCTCTGCAGGAAGAATGGAATAATGTTCCCCAACACAGAATTCAAACCCTGGTCAGCAGTATGCGCCGCAGATGTATAGCATGTGTTGATGCTCGAGGTGGCCACATCCCATATTGAACAGAAAAATTTGTGTGACTTTCAATTAGGGCAGTTAATGACATTTTTTGCCTGTAAGTGACGTTAATGTCGGTAGAGCGTGACATTATTTTTACGCCAGAAAAGTGAATGCTTTGTTAAGTTCTAAGCACGTCTAGGTATGAAATGTTTCAAGTATAAACAATAAAATACTTCAAAACTGGCATGTGGATACTTTTCATTGGGGTTCAGTATATATGTGTGTGTGAAGTTTCATGAAATGAAGTTAAATTGTAAGGAATAATAGCCCAGACATGATTTTAATAGGATATGTCACTGTGACCCAGATACTTGAACTTGTGACCTACTACTGGTACATGACAGACCTTTATGTCCAGATGCACCTGTGTGTAAAGTTTCATTAATCTAAGCTGCAGGACATGCAAAGTATAGCCTGGACACGAAAAGCGGACAGACACATGGAAGAAGTGATTACTATACTGAACCCCAATGAAAAGTATCCACATGCCAATTTTGAAGTATTTTATTGTTTATACTTGAAACATTTCATACCTAGACGTGCTTAGAACTTAACAAAGCATTCACTTTTCTGGCGTAAAAATAATGTCACGCTCTACCGACATTAACGTCACTTACAGGCAAAAAATGTCATTAACTGCCCTAATTGAAAGTCACACAAATTTTTCTGTTCAATATGGGATGTGGCCACCTCGAGCATCAACACATGCTATACATCTGCGGCGCATACTGCTGACCAGGGTTTGAATTCTGTGTTGGGGAACATTATTCCATTCTTCCTGCAGAGCTTGGATCAGCTGGTTTCCGGTAGTAGGCCTAGGTGTCCTCCGTTGAATACCTTGGCCTAACTGATCCCACAAATGTTCAATAGGGCTCAGATCGGGTGAGAACGCTGGCCATTCCATGACATTGATGTTGTTCTCATTGAGAAAGTTCATTGTTAATCTTGCAGAGTGTGCACGTGCATTGTCCTGCTGAAAGATCGCCAGATCTTGATGCTGCTCCATAAATGGGACCTGTGCGGCTCCAGCACCTCATCAATGTACCGCCTAGCATTGAGGATCCCTTGAATGACCACTAGGGGTGTCCGGTAGCGGTTGCTGATGCCTGCCCACACTATGACAGAGGGTCCACCCCATCGATCTGCCTGACGGACACAGGCATCTGCATATCTCTCCCCAGTCCGGCGCCACACACGTTCTCTGCCATCTGCTCTGCTGACACAAAAACGGGACTCCTCAGTAAAAAGGACGGTATTCCACTGCTGGCGAGTCCACCTGGAGTGTGCTCTACACCACTGCAGTCGTCTTTCTCTTCTGGGTTGGGTCAGCAGGTTACCCCTGTAAGGTCTTCTGGCTGTTAGGCCACTGCTCCTCAGTCGCCTCTCCACAGTGGAACTACTGACAGGACGGTGATTCACCCCTTGAGTCTCACGGGCTGTTTGGGCTGCTGTACGGAAACGGTCTCGCAGGTGCATCAGCCGGATGTGACGGTCTTGGCCAGGTGTTGTCACTCTTTCTCGGCCAGGCCTAGGCCGATCATCTACGGATCCAGTTTCTTGTTGCCGTTCAATTAGTCGTTGGATGGTGCGCCGAGTACACCCCATTCTTTGTGCGATTTGAGTGATTGGGACTCCACCCTCTGCAAGCCCCAAAGCATGGTGTCTTTGACCTTGGCTCAGACGCGGCATGATCGCCTCAACACACCTGAGACCACTGGCTTTTTTCTTGGCTGAACATCCCTTTTTAAAGCCACTGAAAACATCAGGTCATTTTAGCCATCCAATAGGAGTGGTGGTCAGAAGCCATATTCGGTGCACAAAAGTCACATGCATTATGTAACAACCCAGCAAAAGTTAAAAAGTTGTCCTGAATGACCCTGATGTAGGCTCCAAACCATGCATATATGCACACACAGTACTTAGTAACTTACAAAATTAATGTGTTAATTTTTTTATGTGGATACTTTTCATTGGGGTTCAGTATATATGCTCCTACTCGGGTAGTAGAGGAGCATAAATAACACATCTCACTTCACAGCGATGTTTCACAGCCATTTTATTACTTGCATATTTACAACACAGGTGCTGCTTGGGTCTGCTGCCTGGTAGATGTTGTGTACACCATTGCTTCATTGCTTTACGGGCAGTGAAGTTCACTTTCAAAATTGCAAGTGAAAGTCAACTACATCCTCAATCTTGACACTGCAGTGATTTTATTTTTAACCATAGCAAAACACATCTTTCCAATTGGGAATTTCCCATGAGCTCATTTATCTTATAACAGCTGCATACTCCCACAGGCACTCCCTGAATGGTCACTGTATTTAAAAAAATGTTGATGGAGATGATGGGTATTCTGGAGTCATGAACAGTCTCTGTTTCATGTTTTCTTGCTTGTGTCTTTGCTTGCAGATGAGGAAGCGTTGGATTTGCCAGAGCCTATCATAGTGAAAGATTTAGGTTCCATGCTTGAGGCCTGCATTGTCACTTGGTGCTCTATGTTGCCCTTGATTGTTCTTTCCAAACTCTGAGGACAGAAAGAAATCAAAATCATAAGACAAAACAGAACTGGCATTATTACGATAAAACACTGGTACAAGGCACAAGAAAAATCTTTGTGTCCCATAACACACTGATATATTTTAAGGAAGACAACAGATAATTTCTACATATGTAAGTTATTATAGTTACAATAACCACTGTGAATGTTTTCTTTGATAATTTGAGGTGTCTTCTCCAGTAAACTGGGAAATAATGTTACATTCTTTTGGTGGTTTCATGTGATGAAATGGTGCAAAAATAAAAAGACGGTTTTGAGCATCATATTCACTGAAAATTGGTACAGCATCAAACATGTTCTCAAATTATTTGGGCCAATGCTTGTGGATGTATCTGTAGCACAGTTTCAATGGTTTTATTCATAAAAGTTCATTGTATGGATAGTCCGCTCCTGTAGTTTTATTCTTTCAATAGAGAAGCCCCAAGCAAGAATTGAATAATTATATGTAAGCTGTAGCGGGAACTGCATACGGTAAAGCTATAAGGACTTCAACAGGTAATTCTTTGTGAAGTGTAGTTATGGTACCTATGCCATGTTACCAGCTTGTTAGCAATACACACATACATGCCAGCAGCTCTGATTAATGTTTATTATGAATATGGTCACAATTAAAAATTTCCCTTTCGAGAATAAATCCAAATGCATGATTGTCGAACAATGAGGCCTCACTCCCATCACAACTGTATTTTTTATAATGACCTTTAAATATAGTGGTGAATTCCAATAAATAATGAAATTTTCAAACAGCTTACAAAGAGCTAGACTGTTTACAGTAGAAAAAGGGAAGCTACCGCTGAATGAGACAACGGACTTTGACCTCCTCTATTTCATCTAATTTTGCCATCAACACACTGAAACTATATATTTCTTTAATGTTACAGATGTCAAGATTTGCTAAAAGTGAAAAATAGAAAAAACCCAAACTTTACTTAGGTATTTATTAGGATTTTTTTTAATAATTTTATATGTCAGTATGAATTACATCTTTTTTGAAGTTTTTTCACAAAATTACATTTTTTTTTTTCAAATTTGACAAGTAAAGAAATTGGAAATACATATCAATTTACATGAGCTCTGTTTTCATTTTTCATAAAAATAATTTGATAAAAAGTTATGAAAATTCCCAGTTGGCTCTGGAAGGTTATACATTTCTTCACTCAATAAGCTACACAAGTCATGGGAGGATATGCCACGAAACCGAATGAAGAAAACCAATCCTTGATTAAATGTTTTTCTTTCAATACCCATTTATGTAATTTAAGATCATAAAAGTATTCATTTCATGCAAGATTGTTCACAAAATTGGTTGTTGGTTTAGTAAAAATTAGGTTCTGGGAAATCACAATAATATACAAATATTGGCTGGCAAGGAGTCTAATATGAACTTTTACGGGACAGCACGTGCATGTCACATGGTAAAGCACTATGCATAAGTATGAAAATGTGACATTACAGCATGCACCCCACGTGACATCATGATGTGCACCATATGGATGACAGGACGTCACACCACACATTTCATATCCATGCCTATTTGAGTCAACCAGACAGCAATAAGTGCAGAGTTTGTGAGTAATAATTGCTGGATCAAGGTATATAATTACTTAAATTGCAGAATATAATAAATATTTGGTGGAAGGGAGTCCAATATGAAGTTTTCCAGGACAACAAAATGTAATAATGGGCTTCCGGCTTCCCTGCTCCCCCCTTAATATTGGTACAGGCTTGTAGGACAGTCTCCATGTAGCTCCGCTCAGCCCGTGAAACCAATATTAACTACTGTTACAACATCTGAAGCATATTATGGGATCATGTACAAATAAAACCATTCCAAAATTCCAAGAAACCAGTGGAGAGCAGGGAGGGGGGGGTCCAAACTCCAAATCAGAGTATCACCCAAGTTTTGGAAACATGTTTTGAGCACGGTCTCAAGCGTGCAGAGTGGTAACAGCCACACCTAGTGAGTCTGAAAATAACGCAGATCATGACGAAATTTCGTCTGTAGTATGTACATCGGTTGGTCCATGCAAACATGGCAAACATGTTTGTGCAGCCAACACTGTTCGACAGTTGGGTCATAAATTTGTCATCCTTGGTCAATAAAAATCCCAAGAACACATATGAAAGAGCTTAAGAAGCTACAATAATTCTGTTGCGGAGTGCTCTCAGTGGTGAACTATTTTGCTGTTTGCGTCATTTTCCAATTACGATGTTTTGCAGTCCACATGAAAGCTGGTACTTTGAGGGAACAGGTGTCATTTGGGCATAAATGGTAAACAAAATGCTGCGTTTTTCAGTCCACACCATGATAATGCCTCATAAAGATATCAACTTTAGTCGTTGAGATGTGGAATGTAATTTTTATGGCATGTTTTGAATACTTTGCTGGCTGAAAATCGACAAAAAAATGCCGAAACTGCGGCAAAATTGCACTCATTTGTGCCAAAGCCTGTTTTCTCAGATGAACACATTTAACATAAAGAGAAACTTAACAAACCTAATTCTGTAAGCCCATGTACCGTTTGAACACTATCAAGTCCGATATTCTAAGAGCAAAGTCCTATTCCGTACCATTCAGGTGCCCTAATGATCACCGCTGTGATGGCTGTGATTATAGCCCTTTAAAGTTTAAGGCTTTTAACCTATTTGTGAATGTCCACAATGATTAAGTACAGATAGTGTTGTTCACACAGGACAAGAAGAGTGGCAAGCAGAAACACTCTGATTTGGCATCTAAATTCCAGAAAATATGTGATTTTTGACTAAGGAAGGCAGAGGGGGTAAATTTTATTCCAACAGATAATTGGCGTTTTGGAATGGTTTTAATAGGGAAGGGCAGTTTCTTCAGTTTCCAGAAACCTCCACTACACGGCGCGAGTGATCGCTTTCATCCGGGTACTCGCCTGCGGGTGAACATTGGTTTCGGCGGATTTGCAAACACTGTGATAACATTGTACGTATCGGCAATCAAAGTGCAAAAAATGTTCCTTTTCACGTAATATATGCTAATAAATTTTACACACACGAAAGATAAGATTGTATTATAGCAGAGCATGAATGCATTTGTTCGTATGTTGGGTTAAGTGAAAAATCCATTTGAACCGCGGTGACCGGGAACTGCATTCTGCTTGTTACATTCCTGCGTAGCGCCACTCGACTATGTGAATGGTCGAAAGAAATGCAATAATAAAAAATATTCTTCGACAGTTATTAAGATAATGCAATGATCACATATAACAAATTATCATCATAGCACATAATTACCCTCAACAGCATGAGGATTTCGTAAGACTCCTGTTGCAAGGATTTCATGTGACCCGGTTCATCGCGGGCGATAATGGTGGGTCGAGTAGAATAAAACATTGGTCATCGCGTTTTAAGAACAGAGTTGCCAACCTGCCAAACTTAAAATCCGGGAAATAGAAAGTAAAATTAAGGGAGATTGATAAATTAATATGAAATATAGAAGGGAAATATTGATGAATTTCCGGGAGGTGACTCAAAATTGTCAAAAATCCACACTTTTTCCAAGAATTTTAAGCATAAAATTCCGGGAGTGTCCCGGGTAATTCGGGAGGGTTGGCAACACTGTAACTTACAGTGTAAGAAGTCGACTGTATTTTATTTGCCGGGTGTGTTGTCATTATGTCAAAAATAAAGAAAAGTAGACAACCTCATCAGAATATGTTATTGTACATGAATCCCCAAGTTTTACAGTGTTACTGTATGTGTGTGGGTGGGTGTGGGGGGGATCGGCAGGTAGCGTTAAAAGTTAAATTAAAATTAAAATCAAATGTGATTAGCTCACAACAATGTGTATTGGGTTGATTCCTTGATTGCATTACTTTCTACGAAAAGTATTTATTAATGACAACATTATCATGATTATGAGTTACACTTGGTTATTTCATTCTCCAAGAAAAACGCTCAGTTTGCACCATGCGTTAACACATCATAGTACGCGACGCTACTCAGGTTGACCCGCTATTGAATACCCGGATGAAAGCTGTCCGCAGCGCCACATGGCGGTCAATTGGAGAACGCAGAGTTATTGCTCTACCATATTGTACATGATCCCTAAGTGGCTGCTCACTACCATACACTGACTGAAGCGTAAACACAAGCATCAAGTTGGGGTGTGAACCAGGCTACCCCAATTTATGTGCCCTAAAGGCCATATATGCATAAGGGGGTGTCTTGAAGGCTATACATGTATATGAGGTGCCTTAAAGGCCACACATGTATACAGCCAGCATGAGATCATGCTCAAGTGGGAGCTCTAACAATTTTATTATGCGATGCAGGTGACATGACTGGGCATCTCATCCCATAGGGTGACCAGTCACTGAGGGCAACCCGGCCACATGCATGGTACTAACATGGGCATGACAGCCCCCCCCCCCCCCCCATCCCCCCCCCCCACCCCAGGGCCTGTCTTCCCTAAATTAACCTGCACCTGTTGGAAGCATTGTAATCAAGTAAAAATGGTTAGTTCCAATAATTACCACCAGTAGCACCACTGTGTCTCCACATTTCGCGTATAGACCTGTTTCTGGATAGTAATGTACTGGTAAATGGATGTGCATCCACAAATAGGAGATCCAGAATTAATAATTATATGTGTATTTTGCTGAATACACAACCCAATGCACAAAATTCTAGCAGACTGGAGGTATGTATTCCTATAAGATTCTATGTTAAAGTAACATTCAATATAGTGAATAGTTTTGTAGTAAAAGTTATCAAATTGACAAGGGTATTTCAATTTTACATGTATACAACCTTTTAGCACAAGAAATTTGGTGTTTCTAGGTAGAGTGGTTTAAAAGTTACATGGGTGCAGATTACAATGGAAACTAATGGAAATACACATACCTAGCCCGTTTGCCTATGTACAGAGCCCTCTACTGAGAACCCACACGAACTAGTTGATTTTGACTTTACCCATTCAGATGTAATGACCATAACAAGAAAATAATTTTCTGACATATATTCCCTCTGTGACCACGAGAAAGTAGGTCAAGGTCACCCACATTTTGTAATATTGAACTTTTACACGATACACATAAATTTTGTTGTACATTTGGTGAAATAAGCCTTATAATTTCTCAGGATATTGCATTTCATAAATTGTACCAAATAATGAATATTTTCCATTCACCAAAAGGTGGAGCAACTAGTACAGTTCAGATTATACATAATCACCCCCCGGAATATTTCCACAAAATTTCATAAGGATCCACTGAAAATCAAACACACTACGGCATTTTCTGGATCCCCCCACACTTTTCGGCCCCCGTATTATGCAATCCACTAGGCGGTGCTACCTATAAAAAACCTTGATTTTTATGTACATGATCTGTCCAAAAATTTCAAGAGGGAAGCTTGAAAACTGTAGATGCAAATTGTGATGGCAAGTGAATGTTTACAGATGGACGGCCAGAATAACAGACATACAGATATGGGAGATAGAAACAAGCTCTGCCACCTATGATCAGCACAGTGAAAAATGACATCCTTTTAGGTCTGTTTCTACAACATACTTTTTACCAAATTTGAATAAAATGTGGTAAACCACAAGATTTTGTTCCACAAAATAATTGTAGTAGTGAAAATTTGCAATTTTAATTAACAAAATGTGTTAGCCTCCACGAAAAACAGCAACTTGTAACTTAGGGTCGACTTTATTGGATGCTCACTAGGCTTAGACCTGTACTTTCAGGAGTATAAGTTTTCATTACAAACTTAATGCCATACTAAGCTTCAAAAACAAAGCACCACACTATACTGTGATACATTATGAGTTTTCCAAGTGAGGGCAGATTTGGTACTTCCACTATCAATGCATTGAAACAACGCCAGTCAAGGTAGCTAAACTTACAGGTACCCTATGTAACTGATAACTGGCTATGTCTAGAACCATGTGCACACCCTGACACGCCATGCCAAGGATTAGGGAATGAACATCAAAGAACTTGACAAAGTTGGATGATCTTTACCTCAGTAAAATATTGCATGTAGGGGCTGGTCTACTGTGTTATCCACTTCAGTCAAGTCAATTACCTGCTGCATAATTAATAAGCTATGCTTTGTGGAGCATATCTACAGAGCCATGCAGAATAAACTACAAATTGGTATTCTTCAGTAGTAGAACCAGTCCCTTTAGCAAGTATTCAAAAGTTAAATGTCAGGGCCAGTTCAAGATATATCACACTGAATCTGAACATCTCACCTTGTGAATTACAAAACCTGAACAGTAGTCCATGATTAAGTAGATGCGGATTGAACTGTTTGCATTCAGTTAACCTCTGAAGTATCCATGGTTATTTTGGCAGAAACCGTTTTTTAAGAAAGTGGTAATTTTGGAGTGAGAAAGGGGCAGTGGGTTTAAATTTCAGTCCATGTTTTTTTTTTCCATGACCCCTTTTTCTTACTCAGTCAGGATGGTCATTGAAAATGGTGTCAATGAACTGCTATGGCATCTCACTGTTACCTTTTTTAACCACTGCAATCAGTAAACTTTAGCTTGCTATGCCACATTGATTAATTAATCAGTCAGTTTGTTTGTTTGATGAAAAGCTGAATGTATCGTATCTTGTTTATATTATATATATCCTGTGTATTTTGCTTATATCTTGTTTATCAATTTGTGTCCTGTATTTTTCTCTAGTTGCAGAGTTGTAATAAAATAATAATTATAATATATTTAACTTATTTTTGCAGAAGAAACTATGGTTCAACACCAGCATAGTAAACTGACAGTAACTTGGATGACAAAGATGAACTTGTTTGGGATAAATTACAAAACTATAAAATCAAAACAGTCATAGTATCTTAACATAGCTGTTAAATATTGATGACATTTCATGCATGGAATACGAGATATGTAAATAAACAAACCAGACAAGTGCCTGGCAACTCTGGGCCTCTCTGAAAAAGCCTTTTTCACTATTTTACGTAGAACAAAAAATAATATGAGATATGCATTTAATTTTCTTCCAAATTCACCAAAGTAATTCTGAAGTATCTTCGGCTGGACACAAGAATACAAGACACTCACCTTTTTTAATTTAGTGGCTTCAACTATCTTGGTCTTCTTGGGGGCAATGTATCTTCCTGAAAACACAGGCATAAAGAATTTGAACATTTGAACCTGTAGACAATAAATGCAAAATAAAAGAGCATGTTATACGCAAGTGACAGAGTTGACTTCAAGGCTGGGCCAGGCACATGTATTCCCAGTTCCTACAAAACTATTTCTTTCATTGACAGTATCACAACTATGACAAAGCCTTCTGTATACATGTACTACAGTGCTCCCTCTTTACAACGCTGGTGTTGGGGTCCACAGGGTATACCGTGTTATAGCAAAACCGCCTTATAACAGAGGGACTTTTAACATTGAAGTAATGGAAAAACTATTTCAGTGGGAGCCATGGTACCCACCATGTTATATCAGAAACTGCCTAGTAATGAGGGGTGCTATAAAGAGGGAGCACTGTACATGTTGTCAGTCTGTAATGCAGTTTTTTTTTTTTTTTTTTTTTTTTAAGTAGCATTACAGTCTGATGCATTAAGCTTTAAAATGAACTAGTTTATTCAATATTTTATTGTGTGGCAATTCAGAGAATACAATGTACATAATAATTAATCTTTCAGATTTGTGTATTGGGCTGTGCATTCACTTCCATGCAACACACACACGAGGTTCAGTGTTCAAAACAAGATGGTGGATCACAAAATTACCAGCTTAAATTTAAAAACAAGAGGGTTCAGATGACCGATGATGAACAGTGCAACATGAAGTAGAGCCACACTGACTGGAAATGAGATTGGAACCACCATACATGAAAGTAAAAGAACAAAACTGTGGCTTATTAATTCAGCTGGAAATAACATTTTTAAACCATTCAATTGGAGTGTGCCAACTGAAACAAATCGGTAGAGACCCACCAATGGTACATCCTCATTGTGTTTGACGTGAATCTTGTAGACATTTTGGAGAAAAAGTAAAAAAATGTGACTCTCCATTGCAATCCCTATTAAGGATATATGTGGCAAGTTAGCCATGATTTTCAAAAGTAACTGAATATAATTTTAGATTCAAATACAAAGTATGGTGAACTACACATTTTCGAAAAAGCTAACAAACTGGATGCCTTTCATTTTAATTTCCTTTGTCAGTTGGTTAATTAACAATTACAAAAGTGATCATCATAATTACGCACAAATATTGCTTCAATTTATTCAAGTCTTATCATACTGCCCTCAAATCAGCAGCACACTAAACTATATGTATGGAAAAAAGCATGTCTCAGATTTTCCAATTTTTGTTCCATTTTGTCACCAGAGTTGATCAAAGGTGGCTTGTCTTTGATGTATCTTCTTCTCCACTCCAAACAGCTGTACATGTATATGAGGAACAGCAAAAGTTCAATATTTGAGACATGCTTTTTACATTTATAGGGTATTCTATAGTTTACCACTCATTTGATATTAAAATCCATTAAAATGGAGGAGTTAAAGCCAAACTTGTATCAAAGTATGATCATCACTTGTATACACTTTGATAATTACCATGTTATCATTGCAGCTAGTAAACACTACTCCCATGCTACAGAATTATTCTTTATGTTTTTTGCTTTCCAAAAATGTGTCCTTTATGGACCTTTTGAATGTATTTAGAGTTATTAATTCAAAAGAAAAGTGGCTATCATCACTAAAAGCAATGCTAACATGGCGTTTATCCAAAACCTGCATGGTAATCACTAAGAATGCATGCATTCAAAGGTACCAGAATTGAAAAAATCAGTAACAATCAGGGATCCAGAGTATTACCAAGGGGTGTACATATTTGTTTAACCTTCCCACAAGCTGATAGAACAATTATTTGAATGACAGTTTTGCAGAAGTTGAAAATAGCTTAAACACAAAAAATATAAAAAAAACTGGAGCCAACTCTTGAACAAATAATAAAGGCCCGGGGGTCCCCAGAAGTGTTCCTATGCAATTTCAAAGCAACTAACTGGGCTTTTTTGGAGAAGATAATTTTTTTTAAGATTTCACCAAGAATTGAAGAAAAAAAATACAAAAATCCCCAAATCACTGAAGCGTGACCATTTGAACAGTTTGGTAGAGACCCATGTATTAAAGATACATTTCCACCAAGATTGAAGTGAATCTGGTTGATGGTTTGGGAGAAGTAAAAATTGTGAATTTCCATTGCAATCCCCACTGACTTGCATAGTAATCAATAGCAACGAATGCACTAATTGATGGATACCTGAGTTGAGAAAATCATTAAAACTCAGGACTCCAGAGTATCACCACTTAGTGAAGTTTTATTTACCCCCTCCACAAGCTACACTTCCACTAATTTTCAAAACAATCTGAGTGACACTCTGAACCAGCTTGTTTCTCACTTTCATGTAAACATATATGTGATGAAGTTTATTCAACAAGTGAATTTAGCATCAAAGTGCAGGTTCCTGTAGGATGTACCAGTAATTAACGTATTCTGTCCTCTGGTCCTAGAGGAAAATATCAGGGAAATCAACCAATGGGTGCAGCATCATGAAGTGCACACCTCATCTATTATGAATTTAAGATTTTATATCCCCCTAGCTCTATTCCCTGCCAGAAGTCCAATATTCTTCAAAGTCAGTAGTTAATTATTGTGTTCCCACTCTGAACCAGCTTGTTTCTCACTTTCATGTTAAAGTGGTGTTATTTCTTCTTCATCTCTCTTTTTTCCATGTAGCTGTTGGTCCCCAGAGGGCGAGTATGGTTAATAAACACTTTTTAGCAGGTGTTGAAAACAGGCAAACCGTGTGGGGGGCACCTGTTTTTATTTGTCCCGTTCCAACCCTAATCAGGGTTTTCGGTGGACAGTGACTTTGGCAATCAGTATGAATGGGTTCATACCAACCAGAATATGATGACAACCGTTCTGCTGGTTGCCCCTGCCCAGGACCCTGTGCTGTGGGTCACTTTTCACACCAATTTGGGGCCATATTTTGTACAGTTTCGGTTAAAAAATCCCTTGTAAAAGTATATTTTTGTGAAAAGGTGCCCTTACAAAAAGTGGGTTTTTGAAACGTCGAGCTGAACAGCCTAACCAAAAATTTGGGGAAGTTCCCCTCCCTCCACCCTGGGTTTGTGATGGAGACGTGAGGGTGCTGAACCCGGGGCCCTGTGCAGTGGGTCACTTTTCACACCACTTTGGGACCATATTTTCTACAGTTTCCGTTAAAAAAATCCCTTGTAAAAGTATAATTTTTGTGAAAAGGTGCCCTTACAAAAAGGTGGGTTTTTGAAACGTCCAGCTGCACACCCTCACCAAAAATTTGGGGAAGTGCCCCTCCCCCCCCCCTTCCCTCCTGGGGTTGTGATGGAGACGTGCGGGTGAGGGTGCTGAACCCGGGGGCCCTGTGCGGTGGGTCACCTTTCACACCAATTTGGGACCATATTTTCTACAGTTTCCGTTAAAAAAAATCCCTTATAAAAGTATAATTTTTGTGAAAAGGTGCCCTTACAAAAGGTGGGTTTTTGAAACGTCGAGCCGCACACTCTCACCAAAAATTTGGGGAAGTGCCCCCCCCTTCCTTCCTGGGGTTCGTGATGGAGACGTGCGGGTGAGGGTGCTGAACCCGGGGGCCCTGTGCGGTGGGTCACCTTTCACACCATTTTGGGACCATATTTTCTACAGTTTCGGTTTAAAAAAATCCCTTATAAAAGTATAATTTTCGTGAAAAGGTGCCCTTACAAAAGGTGGGTTTTTGAAACGTCGAGCCGCACACTCTCACCAAAAATTTGGGGAAGTGCCCCCCCCCCCCTTCCTTCCTGGGGTTCGTGATGGAGACGTGCGGGTGAGGGTGCTGAACCCGGGGCCCTGTTCGGTGGGTCACCTTTCACACCATTTTGGGACCATATTTTCTACAGTTTCGGTTAAAAAAAAATCCCTTATAAAAGTATAATTTTTGTGAAAAGGTGCCCTTACAAAAGGTGGGTTTTTGAAACGTCGAGCCGCACACTCTCACCAAAAATTTGGGGAAGTGCCCCCCCCCCCCACCCCCCCCTTCCTTCCTGGGGTGCGTGATGGAGACGTGCGGGTGAGGGTGATGAAGGGGGCACGCTGTGGCAAGCACAGGTCCTGTTCCGCTCGATGTTTGCCGTCAAGAACAGAGCCCCTGGCCTGGGCCTCCTGTCAGCAGTGTGTCACCCCGGTGTCACTGGCCCCATTTCTGAGGCATCGACGGTCCAAGCCGTCCATCCCAACATATCCTTGGCTCGTACTGGCTGCTGCCCACTGGGGCTCCTCACCTCATCATGAGGCTCATGCCACGAGACAGGAGCGTTGAACATTCGCGCACTTTGCCGACACTATTAACACACAATTTCACTTTCCTGGATGACTGTCCAATTCTACAGAAACTTACCACCTTTCTTTGGGCCAAGTTTTCTTTTTTGGTGGCTACCTTTTTGTTTGGCACCAGCTGGCCGCTGGATTTTTGTTTTCAGTTTGCCTTGCGCCATCGTTAGTGTAACTTCCGTCAAGGCATAGGAAGTTGAATGGGTTGGCCCATTTTACCAAGGGGTGGCAGAGTGAGCTTTTAAATTTTGTGATTTGTGGGTCTGAAAAGATCTTATGAACTAAATATCAGGTTATTATGTTATTTATAAAGCTCTGACGTGTTTTTCAGTTGAATTTAGTGCATTCTCAATGTATTAATACTTTTTAAGATGAGAGCTTTTCCCCCTCGATGACAGTAAAGTAGACAGACCCTATTTACATCAACATGGCTGCTTGAGATTGAGAAGGGAAATGCTGATTTGCTGCAAATTTTTGCCTGGTTGAACGTAAGTAGCTATCCAAATTTTGCATATTACGCAAGATAAGGCATAAAATAGAGAGATTTGATGGGATTTGTGATTTCAAAGGGAACATGGTGTACAATAGACACTTTCAGAGCAGAGACAGATCCACCTGTCCATCACCATAGCATTCATCACAGTGGCTTCAGCAGCAGGCAACGCGCTTCGACCACTCTACAACTTGCTTTGTGTTGGATGTACATGTATTGTGTACTTGGTAACCCATGATTGACACATGGCTTGCAGTGTACAATCTATTGTTAAAGCGCTCCAATGCCAGCAGCAAGGAAGTACCCCCATCAAACGCATCAGGTGAAATGAATGTCCAGCGTTTCCATGCTTTTGATATTTTGTCTCTGCGGGAGAAACAGTAGCCTATGTATTGCATTTCCAAGATGGAAAAAAATGTTGTTTTTCGTGATATATATTAATATATGTATTCATCTTTTTTTGAAAAAAAATACTGGTTTGAAAATTTCGGCGTTGGTCGGATTTGAGGATGTTCGCTAATTTGTGGAATACACAATGAACCTGATGCCGATGGTCATGCTCCAGTGATTTTACCTGTCATCAAGATTGCAGTAACGGCAGAATATGGAACACAGGGATTCATCATGGATTATGGTTTTCTTTGTTTTGCTCCAGTTCCGAACAATGTGGATAATGTGGCACAGTTGCACCTCTTTGTATTATAACATAGGCAGTGATAAATCTTCGAGACTGGTCAAATACAGGCCTCGTTCTCCAAAGGCTGATGCCTTTTTTTATTTTCCCGAACAATACAGCTAATTTTTCTTCCAAATACATTGTGTACAAAGTCAAATGGTGAAAGTCACTGTGATATGCCCAATAGTTTCCCATGGGATGTAATATTTTACACACTAAAACTGAAATTTTGTAAGGGTGCATGTCTATAACCCCCCCCTCCCCCCAGCTTGTTTTTATAGCCTTCATCACTTACCAGGAATATTTCCAAAGCCAGATTATATTTACCCAATTTGTTTGAAAAAGGCCTTCACTGGGAAGTACAGATTAATCCCTATAACGTTGCTGTGTTTGCATGATTGAATTAATATTTGTGGTTATATTATTCAGAGGCTCACACCAATCACCGTGACTATTTTTACCAGGCTGGTGCCAGCCATAAGCCATAGGCTTATGTCGATTGTGAAATTTGGCTGAAAGAATTTACAACCTTTTAGCCAAATTGCTTAAAAAAATTTGTTACTCTTTAGATTCAAAATCAGTTTTACTCACATTTTATTCCTTGAACTGCGGCCTATTACATACATGTTAAATGTACAAAGATGTGACCTGACTTTACCTGACAAGGTTTAAGTTTGACTAAAAGATTTAAGTGATTTTAGGCAAGCTGGCTAAGAAAATAAAATCCCTAGCACAAACTTAGTTTTATGTCACATTGATTTTACTTTGCATCTCTGACTCTGATGGGTATCTGTACATTTTTATATGAAAATAACTCAAATATATTGGTAATGCAACTATTTTCACATTAAAAGATACCTGCAAATGTATGATGTCAAATATTGTCTGCATTTGTGTCATGAAGTCAATATATCCCTGCAACAAGTTTTATTTATTAACATACTAATTTTACATTGCTGGTGTAACAGAGAAGCAACTCCCTGTTTAAACATGTTTAGGAATCATTAATTCACTTTTAATACGCCGTGAGCATATTAATTTCCAACCACAAAGCACTGGTTTGACGCCAGGCAATCATGGGGGACATGCGGGTCACACCACTGTCACAGACAGGGCCATATGGTCATTTCTCTCAAAATTAGCATTTTTTTTTTTTTAGAAGTTTAAGTTCACAAATGCCAAACTGGCATTCATCTAGTATTTCAGGTGCCATACAAAAGAAAAATTGCCATCTGCCATTAATAAATATTCTTTTTTTTTTTTTTTCCAAATATTAATAATATCCCGCTTGTCCCCCCAGGTACTGACCCCTATCTTGCCATATCCCGCCAAGCCAGACTAGGCAGTCATATATGCAGTTGTGGTGGGAAATTAACATGCATATCTCCTATTCAAACATGCTAACTTGTATTGAGCATCTATCTTCTAAAAATATATATGAAAAAAAATGACAATGGTAAATGGTGTATCTACATGACAGAAAGTGGAACACTTCACTCATTTAACTAGATCAGAGATGTATTCCATGTTACAAAACTGAAAATTTTCAAGATACTGTACAGAGGCTTATATGTACAACTGAATTGTCATAGCATGCACAGTGCCACTTCTCATTCAGAGTTAAACTGCTGGGGCTTTTTAGCCATTCTTTTTCACAGGCATTGTGGTTAATGCTTCCAGGACTTTTGGCATGATTCATGTACATGTGTGGTGTCACGTACTGTAAAATGTATGTGTGTCCACAAAGCTCTACCTGCTGAGAGTTGTTGACTCCAAAGGAAACATTTAGCTCCTAATTATCTCTACTACACAAGTGGAATGAAGAAAGCATTGAGATAGGACTGTTTAGCATGCAAATGACTTTTTTGTGAAAAGTTGTGATCAGCCAGTTGGAAAATGCAGTAGGCCTATACTAATTAAATCGTAAAGCAGTTTAATTCGTTTGTATTCATAATTTTTTTTTTTTTTTTTAACCATTCTGCCCTGGACCAACTACACACGCACACACACAGGGCTTGAGAAAAGAGTTCAGTTACCTGTCACTCAGCCCTTTATGGGCAAAATTTGGACACATGGTGAGTTAAATCTCAATTATGCTCAAAATTTTAACTTGTCTTGTCTGGAAATTAACTTGTGCAGGCTTTAAGGTTTACCTAAGTGTTGAGCCCTGAAAATATGCATGTACATGCATGTCACACCATTCACTGAGACTTTAATAGGCTACTGAAACCAATGCTTATACTGTATGCATTCTGCTTATGGAGATCTGTGAACCAGTTTTGAAACACTTGATTCCATTGACATTGACACTGCCAGAAAAGATCTAAGATCAGTTCCACTCCAGAATGGCCCATGATGGCCCTATTTCTTTCTATGATTAATGTTACTTGTAGAAAAGTCCTGTTTTCTGAAACATGTTTTACCTGGTTGATAAGTTCTGATCAGCAAAGCTATTTGTATCCAGCCTATATATCATTGCCATATTGCCCATTTAACCCATTGTCTATTGATTATGTTTGCCCTTCATTGAAAATGTGAAAATTAATTTCAGTGGAACACTTCTGAAAAAAGCTTTCCTCAAAAAATAAAAAAATGCTGAAAATAGTGCATCAAATTATGTAATTTATTCTAAAAAATGAGTAAATAAAGGAATGATCAATTGATCAATGGTAAAACAAAGATTATGTGGTTTTTACCATTGCTCAGACAAGACATCCTGTTACCAGCCAAGTGGGACCAGTAAAACCAGGATAGCAGTGGCCCTGCACTGGCCCACCTTGGCTGAAAGGAGCTGGGACCAGTAGCTAGTGTTGATTTTGATCCTTTCCAACATTTGCATGCTTCAGGCCTAGTATATGATCACATCAGAAATAAAAGTCATGCACCTATTCTGCATAATACATGTGTACATTTACTGTTGTTGTGCATATCACACCAAAAGTTGTGCTGACTGATCTGAATTATTTTAGAATGATTTCAAATTCAAATTCTTGGTGAAAAAACTTCCATTCAAGTGCCAGTATGCTTATCCCTTGCCTCCCCCCTCCCCCCCCCCCCCCCCCCAAAAAAAAAATAGAGAAAGAAAATAAACAGACAGACAGACCTGTAAAAAAAAAAAGAAAAGAAAAAAGAAAACATTTGACTCAGTCTCCAACTTGGCATTGATATCTTAGGGTTTTATATTACAGACTCTCGGTCATCACAGATGAACTTAGAATAAAACAGAATGTCATTTGAGCATGTACAAAGCCTTTTTGCAGGCAGAATGTATACAATTTGTATGGTTTGTCAAGCTATCAACAATTATTGCTGGCAACTGGTCCATCTGGATTATATAAAGAACTAGAACAATGTGACAAATCAAGAGGGCTGGTGGGTCTCAAAGGGTACTGGTTCACTCTTCTGTTAACTGTTTCAGCATGTTCAGTGACAAATTTTGGACTGAGTCAACAGCTTTTCTTGGCATGCATTGGGCGTATTGCGCCCAATGCATGCCAAGAAAAGTTGTGGACCTGGGATATTCTCTCTGTAACTGTAGGAACAGGGCCTACTGGTACTTGAATGAAAGGTCTTTTTGTGAGGAATACTACTCTGGGATCCTAATGATAATTCAGACTAGTCTGACTTAACTCATTCCGTACTATGGTCACAGCCCTTGGTCAGTGGTTCTGGCACTGCCTGGCAAGTCATGCTGCAGCTGCCGCAAGGGCACTGCCTTAAGACTATAGGTATGTTGGTACTTGAATGAAAGCTCTTTTCATGAAGAATTTAAATATGCAATTGTTGTCTTAAATCCAGGTAAATATACAGAAAAAAAATCAGGGACTGGTATGGAATGAGTTAAATAGATTGACTTTAGTTGTAATTGGCACTGAAAGGGTAAAGTGTGTGGACCATGAAGTGATGACCTGTTCAAGCTTGATACATGTACCTTAGGCAAGCATCAATACATACTTATTGATTAATTCTACAACTCTTAAGCACCAAGTGAAATTATAGCACAAATATGGATCTGTGTCATGCACACCTGTATATATGTGTATATACATGTAGTACCAGGCTTTCTGTTTTGTAAAAAATGAACAAGTTGTCATGATAATGATTCTGATAGTTCTTTGCTATTTGCCAGTTATTGTACTCCAAATATTACATGCATCTGATTATATGTTGTGTTGGTGGTTATCTTTGTAGTATGTTCAGTAGCTACAATGTAGACAGTCACCACAAGGGTTGAAAAAACCACACAGATTCTCATCAAGGTCATGGTGCCTCATTCAGCTGCCGCAATCCTTGAAAAAGCCGTGGACGGGGAATTCTTTTAACCCTTTTCCCCTTGAATTAAAACTGATTCAACAGCTTTCCTTGGCGTGGGTTGGGCACTAAGTGTCCAACCCATGCCAAGGAAAGCTGTTGACCTGGGGCATGTGATCCTCATTGGGCTCATCTCCAATTCAAAGTCAAAATTGTTTTTCATCACTGTTGAAATTAGTTGAAAACGCTGAAGCAGACGACATTTGACAACCAGCCGGTTTTGGCCGGTTTAAGGGGAAAAGGGTTAATATCAGTATGTTCTTATTTTTGATTATTTCACTGCGGCTTCAATACCATGAAATTAAAAACACAGTGAAAAAAGTTTTTAACAGTGCACTGATTAGAGACATAACTAATACTGTGAATTTAAAGTCTCAGCGAAAGATCAAAAATATAAAAAAAACCATGAAAACTAATGCCGCTGAAAATAAGTATATTTACAGTATGACTGTGGTGTCATTAATTCATACCATGTGTATTAAAAAACAGACATCTTTCAGATGCTAAGGTTCTTATGACAGCTTCACTTTATTTACGCCTTAAAAAAATGTAGGGATCAGGACTTATCTGGGATTTTTGGGCAGGACCTCTTCTTGAAAAAAAAAATAATAATAGCTAAATGTTTTGCATCAGACTGATGACTTTTTATGTATTGATGACCAAGGGCTAAATTGTGGTAGACTTGTGCTAGAGAAAGAATAAAAAAGCTGTCAAATTACAACACATTAGTCCCGATTGGGGATCATTTTCCTTTAAAACCCAAAAATTGAATAGGGATCCCCATCAAGTTTTGAGGAGTATATTATGCATGGTTGTCAGATAATTGTGGGTGACCCAGGGCTGTCCAACTGCAGCATTGCAGCAAAATTTTGCTACAAAGCTCTTCAAAATTGCTACAGATAATCCCCAAAATAAGTGTTTTGTCTGTAAAGAAGCAGCAAAAATGCTACAAGGAAAGAAAATATTATTTTGCTACAGATATTTTCAGCTGGATAGCACTGTGATCTTTGTGTTTATAGTACACAAAAGCCAGTGCCACTCATCTGTACTACTTGGCAAGGATGAGCAAAGTCAGCTGTCTGTGGTCTCGCAATTAGAACTGAGCATTTCACATCCACACCCACTAGCTGTAAAATATGTGAGAAAATATCAAATTGTGCACATAATTATGGTTCATAATATTTCTCCAGGGACTGTCATTATGATGACATTAAGTCATTGTCATGAGATGCTTCACTAAATAAAAATGCTGGGTGTAGGCCAAGAAGGGAAATTCCTGGAAAGAAAGCACAGTGCTACCCCACTAATACCCCCCCCCCCCCAGAGGCACCATCTCTAGGGAGGCCACTCCTCAGTTCAACAAATATGGTATTTTCATTTTATTCACCCCTCCCATAGATATATGACTCAGTGCACTCGGCATAATCTTGTAAAAGAGGGACCACTGTACACTTGCGAAATGTTCAGAAAAATTATTACATGTATGATGGTAAACACATTCTGTAATGCAAGGGCTCCATATAAAATTTAACTTGTCACAGTGATGGTTTGCCATGGCTACTGCAGTGAGGAATACATCTAAACCCCTTGAGCAATAATCCTCCAATTGAGTTATATCGGATAATCAACCCAATTCCAAAGACTCCAGACATCAGGGACACGCAGAAAAGATTTAATGCTGTACTAAACCGGTGTGGATTAGGTGATACATGGATTCCTATTGCCAATTTAACAGGAGATATTTTCGCAAATTGTTCCAATACGGAAAAGAAAAAAAAAATCCAGCACCAAAGCTGCAGGATTTGGCATGCAGAGCAATTTCCTTTCGAGTATACTGTAGTTTCCTTGTGACCATTCCAATCAGAGACCATCTGTTTGCATGAAAGACCAACTTTTCAGAGTACTCAAGCTAGTACTGTCTATGTTATATGTTCTTCCAGTGAGAGACCATCTGTCTGGAGAGAACACAATATAGTCATGTATAAGGGTGGTCTTTCAAACCAGGTTTAACTCTTTCAATGCTAGCAGTGACTCGAGTGAAACTACTTTTCATTTGTTTTATTTTTATGTATTTGAATATATTTATACTGGGTGACCCAATCAGCAAAGCTATTCTTCCTGTACTTGGGACCCAGTTACACAAAACAGCAAACGCACATTAAGACACATATGACATAAAGTAAAATATGTACAGTATATCAAGATGACATCATAAGACAAAAGACACCATAAGATACATGAAGTGTTGCAGCATTAAAACACAATGTCCGAAGAGTAAGTCCTGAAATTGTCGTAAATTTAGGTTCCGAACATGGGTGTCCTGTATTTGCTCTTAAACTGTTCCAAATTGACAGCCGACCATAACTGAGGTTCCAGTTTGTTCCAGGAATTTGCACCTTTGTAAGCCAGAGTCTGCTTGAATTTCAATTTGTCACACTTTGATACATAAAGATTTTTATGGAAAGAGCTTCTTGTATTGAGATAATGAATGTCAGCAATGAAATTACATGTACTGAAGATGAACTGCTCTCAATACATGTAGGAGCCTTATGAAATCTTAGTTCTCCCTTTTGTCACCTTATCATGATGATCACACGCATGACTGAATTCATAGTTACACTGGCCTGCTGTTACCAAGTAGGACATGCTATGGACACACTATCGTGACCACAGTGGAGGCTTAACTGTAAAACTGGAAGGTAACCCCTATCATCCATGGATATTTGTCAAGACTCAACAATTTACGCCACAGCTTGGTCCCTTGCAATTATACACAGGCATATTCTAGGCACAGTACAGCTTTAACTTCCTCAAAATCACTCTTTCAAACTTCCCCGCTTTATTCACGTCTATACACTTTAATACGGCTGTCGATGACCCTCTGATAGTGGTGTCCCATTTCCCACACAATACCGTTTAATCTTGTCGATCCTGGTGGTTAAAATTGGAAAACTAAATTTCCTTAGGTTGGTATTATAATCAGGATGTCGTATTCATATTTCTTGTGAAAAACCTTTCATTCAAATACCAACATGCTATACAGTGCCGGAGCATATAATGGTCCAGGTCAAGTGCTTTCCTCACAATGCACCCAAAGTGTGCCAAGGAAAGCTGTTGACTCAGTTCAAAGTTTGGCACTGAAAGAGTTCAATGTGTCTCCATTTCCTTCTCCTTGGAGTCAAGACTGAGTTTATGACTGAGTCAGCAGCTTTTTTAGGCTTGAAATGTGCTCAAATTGGCAACTGCAATGTTTGACCTTGACTGACCTTGAAAGGTTTGATTCAGGTCAGAGACATGATATAGGCATATTTTTTTGAAGTTTGGAATTATTGAACATGAATAGGATATAATGCATATGCTGACATTTGGCTTTTTCATTAACTCATTCCATGCTGATGGAAGACCAAGTCAACAGCAAGTGTTCTCCCAATTTAGGTCAAATTACATGAGAGGCCTGATAAATGTGGTCTGAAAGGGCAGGTGGTCTCCCATTTGTCCAGGTTGAACTGTCTCTCAAAGCAGGTATAACTGTATCATTTACTGGGGAATAATGTCTTGCATAAGGCAAATTCAATACCAGATAAGCCATATGTTTTGCTTTGCATTTGAGATTAAGCATCAGTAACCATGGTAACCATCCATCATGAATGTTAACCAAAGAAATGTCAGTACATTTCATAATGAACTTGTTATGTAATATCTGATTGGGTACATATGGACCCATGATGTTTGCACTTATTGATTTTTATGATTTTGGCTTCATGTTACCCTGAACATGCAGAAGTCATGGTTTGGTGAGACATGCATATAGTAGTCTGTCCTTTGAGATACCAGTCCTTTGGGAGACCACCCACATTTTAACTCTTTCCTGGTTAGAGTACAGCTGAGTCAAAAGCTTGTCTTGGTGCCAGTTGAGCCTGTAATGCCCTGTCACTGCACAATAGGAGGCATTCATATTTAACTGCGATCCTGCTCACTTCCTGTGTTGCCAGGGCAACAGACTGATGCTTCCACCATGATCAAGGCAGATTTGTATTATATACTACATACATCCATAAATAACACCTTTTCAACCAAAAGAGATTCCATTTCTAATCAATTTAGGCATCCTTTGTTTCAAATGTATGTTAATACATTTTCTTGAGATTATTCAGTGTTTGTGTTGTTCATTTTCGTAAGAAAGTACTTTTGACCATGCAAAATACATGGATCTGCCCTGATGCAGGTGGCTCCCTCTTTTGCTCAACAGGTGTTAGAGCAGGACCGCATTTAGATATGAATACATCCTATTACAATGAGCATCTGCCATGATATGGTCATTTTATTACTAGAAATAAAAAATACTTACATGTATACCAAGCAGAGGACACTTTCTTTCTTTATCAAGCTCCTTCCGTGTGCCCTTCTTCAATGCTTTCTTGGTGCACTCCTTGGGGGCTTAAGTGCATGTACATACACCACAGGAAAGCTTCTTACTTACAGTACAAAATTCGAATTTAATTTTCAGAACTGATGTGCATTTGATATTTTACTGTTATGTGACAATTTATTAGCCATGCATTTAACCCTTTCCCATTTCAATTGCCCAAAAGCACCCAGATGTAAATTGTTATCTACTTAAATGTCTTTTCTTCAATTTCGTGTCAACAGAAACCATTTTTTTGCTGAAAATTGTTGCTAGGACTTATAATGATGGCATGCCCCAGGTCAGCAGCTTTCTTTTGTAAATGTTGGATGCATTGCTGTGAACCTGTGCCGTGGAAAACTATTGACTTGGTCCTGTTTGGACCAGAAATGGTTAAAAAGCAGAAATTAATTTATTAGGAATTTCTATATTTTGATTGGCAACTGATTATATGCAAATCTGCTTATCTTTGGCCCTGTACATAAGAACGAAAGGGGTTAAAATCATTATTGTTTGTAAAATATTGATTTGTGTCAGAACTTTGGTATGTTAATTGAGATCATGCAGTTTCAACATATGTGCCATTAACTGTTATAAAAATGGAACCATACTGACAGAATAACAGATGCTAGAGACATACATGTACATTATAGTGCCCAGAAAATATTGAAAAGGGTTAAAATCTTTATTGTTTGCAGAATATTATGATTTGTGTGACAACTTTGATATACTGAGATCAATTTCAACATATATGCCATTAACTGTTATAAAAAATGGAAACATACTGACAGAATAACAGATACTAGAAACATAAATTATAGTGCCCAGAAAATATACAATCTATTCATTGTAAGCTAAATCATGCTTGTAGATGATTAAGCCTATATCTGTGATCATTAAAATTCTGTAGGCAATGTCAGCCAGTGTTATAAATGTGGATGAACAGCACTTGCCTTCTGGAGGCTACTTGTGTGATGCAGGACCATGGTACAGGGAGGAACTCATTGCTATTTTAGCATTATAATACACAGTACACATAGGTCAGCCCCATATTTTCGGAACCAGAATGTAGCACCTGAGTATGTGAACATGGAATGTTCATGAAGAATGTTTGAAGTTGTTGTCATACGTGTATGCATAGGTAGAAGATGGCTTAACAGTGTGGAGACTTGGTGTACATGTAGCTGTAGCAGGTAGGCACATTCAGACATCAGCATGGTGGGCACCGTTGAAAGGTAGGTCATCATCCACACGAGCAGATTGATCCAGAATGTGCTTGGTTCGTCTCCACAGCCATTGATTGATGTGACTTGAAGCTAAAATTGTCTTGATGGTGGACGGAAAGAATGTTGATGGATGGTTTCATGTTTAGAAGGAAATGTTCTCCTATGTAAATGATTTCATAATTTTAAGACAAACAGCCCTGCCCCCCCCCCCCCCCCCCCCGTTAGGTCATTAGTATTTTCATTGCTTTATAAACATGATACATATCTGAATCTTTGTTGTTTTGTTATGACATTCTTGACATAAAGCATCATATACATACATATAATTGTAACTAATGTCTGTGTGAACCACAGGAGTTTATTGAAGAGCACTGCTACATGTATGCTGTAAGCTTTCATAATTAATCTACATCATTTTATCTCGACTTTTTTTCAGAAATGGAATCATTATAATGTAGTGCCTGTTAAATATGATGAAAGACTGCTTGTAAGTCTTAGTACATGTACGTGAATGTACATGTATATATCCAATCGTGTTTCCTTATACCTTAATCAATCACAATTATCACATTTGATACAAAAAATTTGAAAATTCAAGGCTTCAACAGCCAAATGAATTACCATTGGGTCATCAGGAGGAAGCCACCAAGCATGTCTTGCAGCCTTAAAATTCCTGGACATGCTTCTTTTTTCCTTTTTTTAAAATTTTTTTGTGTGAAGGCAGCTGTTTGCCTTCAACTAATTTGACAAGGACTATTCACTTGAATTTAAAGAATGTTCGAACATGAAACAATAGCAAATAAATAATATGACACAAGTTCATGCTCATAATGGCAAGACTTAGTGAAATTACATGAACTGGTATATGTACCAATGTGCAGAAGAAATAGTAAAAATTTTGATATTGACTTACCGCAAGGAAAGAATTCCATGTACACTGTATATTCATGAACCTTGTCATGGAAGGAACAACATGAAACTGACTATCCAGAAGATAAAGTACAGGATCACTGCCTTGAACTTGGACTTACAAGAAGGTGTTACAAGTTAACCTGACCCCAGAACCAATCGAATTGCATTCCTAAATTGGCTGTTTGATAAAATTAAAATTTTCATATTATTACATAACTATTGCAGTCAGAAACTAGACACACAAACAAAACTCTTCCTCATCCTATTGCGAATGTGTCCAAATTTTTTTATAAAATGAAATAAAATGGTATTTTAATGGAAATTATTGCAACTCTTTCAAAGGGATTAAACAAGGGTTTTTTTCTTTATACCTTTAAATAAAATCCTGGCTGTAAATTGTATCAGTGACAGTGAGACAGCGGTCCATGTACCTGTCTACCTACTATCTTCTTAATAACAAGAGGTGAAGGAAAATAATTAAGGCTTCAGATGAATTCACAGGTGTGGTTAAAAAATGTCTTTGATTTTTAATCAGTCTTTGTTTTGCAGTTATTGAAAGGCAAAATTGAGTTTTGCAAATTTTGAACCCCCCTTTCTTTTTTTTTTTGAAAGCACATATAGGGAAAATTAAACAAGACGTGAAAAAATTCCTGACAAGTTTTTGAGTCACACTAGTTTTCATTATTTCTGTGAAAAGCAGTTGGAAATTGAATAAACTCCAGCAGACATATCCACACTTGCAAACGTGTAGAGGTCTGACATTCAACATGTTTCCCAATGAGTTTAACATTTATTCAATATTTCGCTTACAGCATTGAAATTAGAAGTATTTTGAAAGATGTTGATCATTTCCTGTCCAGAAATATATACATAGAGAATCTCACATGGCTTAGAGTGAATTACCAACTTTCTCTCACAAGGGATCATTGTGGGTGGGGAGAATCACGAGTGACTGCAGATCGTGAGTGATTTTCCACACCAACAACAATCCCGAGTGAGAGAAAACTAGTAACTCACTTTCCAGCCTTGTAAGATTTTGTTTTTTCCATGTTTAAGTGGGTATTCACTGCAAAGGATGTGCCCTAGGCCTACTTTCCACACCAACCTGGTGTGCCATGTTTTTTACATATATTTTGTCGTAGTTATTCCACATCATGTGTGACATATAATCAAACATCCCTTGTGCACGTTTGATTTTGACTTAATGTTAATGCACTACATCACCGATACAGGCGCATCTCAATTTTAGTTGTAACAATGTTTAGGTCATGTGATCTACAGTGAGTTGCTACATGTAGTTTTAAATTTCACTCCTTCAGAAAATGATGATTCACCTTCGAACATAGAATAAGTCATACATGTTTGCATTAGCACTGTTCAGCCTATGAGTCTTGGTAAGTAATATTTACCCCCAAATGCCTTTTTTTTCTCACTTGTCCATAAATATGATGCAGGCCTTTATAGACATTTTTGTCATACTTTTGTGTAATTACTGCCCAACTATTCACAATCAGTCACAACATGATGAATATTACACATGTAGCAGGTTTCGTGGGTACTTGGCATTGCAGTGACAGCAAATGTAATGAAATGGCAGAATCATCCATGGTTTGATCATGCCTAGTGCTGTTACTGTGATTTACAGCATAATGGCAGGGGGTTATCAGCAGGCCGGGATTGCAGTATGATGCCAGGACAGGTGCAGCATGAAGATTGTATCAATTAAATGTTGATGTACATCAAATCTTTCTTTCTTTCTTTCTTTCTTTCTTTCTTTCTTTCTTTCTTTCTTTCTTTCTTTCTTTCTTTCTTTCTTTCTTTCTTTCTCTCTTTCTCTCTCTCTCTTTCTTTCTTTCTTTCTTTCTTTCTTTCGTTCTTTCTTTCTTTCTTTCTTTCTTTCTTTCTTTCTTTCTTTCTTTCTTTCTTTCTTTCTTTCTTTCTTTCTTTCCCAATTTTCAAGGCTTATTTTTCCATCATTAGGTATGCATGCATGCAACCCTGAGTATGAGCTCCTGGCTAGCAGGCAGGGAAATTGTGATTAGTGGGGATGGCGATGCTTAACCAGATAAGATTAAGAGTGAGTTAACAAAATTTCTTATTGCATTGTGGACCCTCAGCACTCAAAGTATACTGAGAAGAGCAATTAACCATTTCCATCTTAAACTGCCCAAACCAGGTGGCAGAAAATTTGCCTGTTATTGTAGTTTTCACTGCTTTCAACATTTGTCAAGAATTGTATGGAATGGAAAGGGTTAACTTAGCAGTGAAAACTAAACCCAAAGAAACAATACTATTAATCTTCATGACATGTAAGACCTTTGGGGTCACCAGCTGAGTCTGTCAATTTTGCTGTTGAACCAGTTCAACTTTGTTACTCAATCATGAGGTGTATCATCTTTCTCATCTCTTGCTTATATTAATGATTCATTTTGGTACTAAAGAACCTTAACTTGTGACCATTCTTGCAATAGTACTGAAAAAATGTTGGATGCATTGCTGTAAACCTGTGCCATGGAAAACTTAATTGACTCAGTCCTGTTTGGGCCAGGAAAGGGTAAAATAACCCAAAATTAATTTATAAGAAGTTTCTTTATTTTGATTGGCAACTGGCTGCATGCAAATCTGCTTATGTTGTGCCCTATACTCTAAGAAGGAAAAGGGGTTAAAATCATTACTGTTTGCAAAATATTGTGATTTGTATGATAGCTTGGGTACATGTATGTTGGAATCAATTTTGACAACGTGTGCCATAAACGGTTATGAAAATGGAACTGTACTAACAGAATAACAGATGCTAGAAACATGTACATTATAGTGCCCAGAAAATATTAAAAGGGGTTAAAATCATTAATGTTTGCAGAACATTGTGATTTGTGTGACAACTTTGATATATTGAGATCAACTTCTACAAAGATACTAGTGGCTGTTAAAGTCAAACCTCCTTTGGAGGACTATCTGCTTTATGTGACCACTTGGATGGCACTAGGGGTGGTCTCTCGAAAGAGGGACTACTTTCTCTCTCTCTCTGTCTCTATCTCTCTGTCTCTCTCTATATTTATCATATGTATATATATATATATATATATATATATATATATATATATATATATATATATATATATATATATATATATGTATATTTATATTTATATTTATATTATATATTCAGGCCTGAGAATCAAAGACCTGTCTGCATAAAACTTGAATTATACCTTTTTGTGAACGAAAAATATTTTAAACAGGGGTTAAGGTTTCCCAAAGGCTGTTCTGTTTACTTCGCTAATAAATTAATTGATCAACTACATGTAATATTTGTTTTCAGGCTGTCAGCAATGAATTAAAACAACAATGCTGGAAACTATTATTGTGATCATAAAATAGTGACTACTGTTGTCAGGGCCCTGGATGTCTGCTCATCAAAGCACTGCAGCTGATTACTGTGTATCATTATTTTAGATGAAACCCTTTCCCCAGGTCTGGCTTCAAAAGTAGAGAAGGCAAACAAGATGCTGATAGTGCTTTAATTTGGTTGTGACTTGTAGCAATCCTACCGCTGTTGTATCATTTTGAGAGAAGGTTACCGAGTGTAATGTCATTGACATTGACCACAAGTTTTGAAAAGGATGTTAGTTACCAGAATATACATAAGCCGCATCATTTGATATCATGAGAGACCTGTACATGTATTTGACCAAACCAAATTGAACTCAGTATTCCTGGACTTTTTTTTTTCTCTCGACAAGTGTATAGTGCAAATAGGAATCATGTCTTTTCTGTACAGGATGGATGAGATTATTTTGATCTGAATAACACTTTTTGTGATTTTTGTGGACAGAAAATAAAAATTAAACCCTCCGGTTCCTCATTTTCTGGAAAAACCAAAAACGAAAAACTGACAATATATTAAAACAAGAATACTGTTCTATGTGGCCTTACCAATGTTACAGCCTGCTACATGTGTATAAAACAGTGCAGACAATGCCTCCCCCCCCCCCCCCCAAGAGATCAAAACTAGTCAAATTTTTTTGCTATGATCCTTCACCTAACATCACTCAACTCTTTTGAAGTTTGCTGCTGGACTGTATGCACATACACCATTCATATATAATTTGATAGCATTGGATCCAATAAGCTGGAATAGGTCAGGTGATCCCACCATTTTTTTCTTTCGCTGCACATACATATATCTAGGCCCGTTATTTTGTTTTTACTCAATCACTTGGAAAGCAGCTCGAGTTACACACGTTATGCATGATTGTGTCCTGATTATAATGCCTTGCTTCCTGCCCGCCACCCGAAAACATTATCCCTCTCACAGAGTGGTCAAACATCATGTTGCATATCTTGTTTTATTTGCGGCAGACAAAGATCTCATGATAATGGATACATTTCAATGGGTCAGAAGTTCACTGCTGCCACCATATAAAGCCACTAAATACGTAACAGTGAGATACATATATCAGGGGTGTATCTATGATTTACACGTGTGCTGAGGCCTACCATGTGTAACATCCAATATGCTTGAAATGGATCAGGATGACTTGGACTCATCAGAAAATGCTGAAGTTAAGTGTTCTAGGAGTATTTTATCCTCTGTGTACTTTACGCTTTCCTATGCTAGCATACATGTACATGTGCATAAAGTTGAGACAATGAGCTGACCTGCTGATCAACAATGTACGTCTTGCTGTGTGTGTACAAGTATTGTGATGTGGTGATCTACATGCATTCACCTCCTGTACTTTAAATAGGGAGTGAAGAGTAGTTCAAAGGTGAATGTTCTACTGGCCATATGCATACTGTGTGTGCCTCTGTCATCAAAATTCCATGAAGTCTCGCTATTCTGGTGATAAAAGAGTTTCAATGCAGCCATTTTTATGCCAAGTTAGAGGCTGGGTCAAGTGTTTAGTTTTTTTGCAATGTGTCTAATATGTACCAAGAAGAGTTGTTAACCCTGATGTGTCCTTTCTTTGCCTGTGGAAATTTATAAGCAAGCTGGCACACAAGCATTTTTAATTTTGTTTTAATGAGAAATTTTAATCAGAAACCGCTATGATAATTGGGATGATCACTGCTTTTTGCCCTGATTAGAACTGAAAGAGTTCACATATTATTTATAAATTTTGACAACGAACTAGTTGTTGTTGTTTTTTTTTAAGTATGTAATAGTGTGCATTATAACACAATAACAAAGCCTATCATTGGAGTCAGGCTACAGCCTCATATGACATCAGTCATGTTAACCCTTTGCACATGGCCATTTTGCCATTACCATGTAGTTACTGTCAACAGCTTGCCACAAGTCTGATGTATGTTTCTCTCCAAACCTGCACCAAGAAAAGCTGTTGACATCTTTGGACATGGCATGTACTATTCGGATACATCATCTTAATGGATTTAAAAAAAAAAAAAACCACCAGAGGTTGGAACAGATCACGTTTGACCTGATCATCTGCAATATTTTGGTCTTTGCCAAAACAAGTACATTTTTGACCCAGATACTTGTCAGTATTCACACAATTAGTGGGGTGGCCATACATCATTTGGAACTTTTTTTTCCCTTGTGAATCAAATCAAGAGTATGACAATATATGACCAATATTGACAGTACATGTAATTTGAATAATTTGTGCTGTGCATGTTTTGGGATGACAACCTTGCAGCACAACTTGACTTTGATTATCACACTTGGTGTACATATCATGCCATGTTCACACTATACATGTACATGTATATACATGCACTTGAATCAGCATGGTGATTTTGTGTCTTCATCATTGCAGAATTGGAAGAGTTTTGATATCAGCAGCATTGCATTATATATGTGGTACAGTAAACCCTGTGTTAAGTGGGTGCCCTTGGGACCGGGCGAAAGTGCCCACTTAAGACAGGTGCCCGCTTAGTGCAGGTCCATTAACATGGGAAGTATAGGGAACTTGGCCACGCAACAGTGCCCACTAAACACTGGATCCCACTTAGCGGAGGTGCCCACTCAGACAGGGTCTTACTGTATATTATGCTCAATCATGTCAATTTTGTGCACAACTTTAAGGAAAGGGTCCAATTAAATTGAAAGTTATTCATTTCTCGACAAATGATAGAAAAGGGGCAAATAAAGTTTACACTTCTGGGCACACACAGGCAGAAACTTTATCAAACTTGTCATGTTTTCGGACACATTGACTCCCAAGGCACTGCTTGGAATGCCTTGCCAGTTTGAGAAACATGTCTATCGTAAAATTTTACATTGTCTGGTGTTAAGTGATTTGTTTTTGGTTCTGGCAAGTGAGTTTATGAAATGGGAAAGCTTGTATAAGCAGGCCCTTCTGATGAGAAACCAGACAATATGATCCCCATCGCCAGAGGAGTCTTCAGCCAAGCCACAGCCTAGATTCTTCTCACATCGTTTGGATGGTGCATGCCAGGACCTGTGCCTGGGCAAACTCAGTTGTAGGATGGAGTTGACCAAGCAGCTATAAAGCCCCATACACGGGTGGTTTCCTGCCAATAGGTGTCACTTTAATGTTCATTTCCAATCCTAGCCATTGCATCAATTTACATATGAATATCAATATGTGACATGCATATTAATTGCCTGTCCAAATCTCTGACCCTGTAGCTAGACAACAGTGACAATCTGCCAGGACACGGATGTACACATGGAAAACCAAGGGTGTAAGTAACATTTGTAGGGATAAAAAATGTACTTTCATAACATAAGCCTATAACAACTTCTTTTCAGTGTGTATGTGCAGGACATGAGTGTGATTTTTAAACTGTTAGTTTATCCAAGTTGTGAGAGCAAGATACATGTATTTATGCCCTACTTCTACTGGATGAGGGACATATGGTAATCACTGTGTCCGTCTGTGCATGCGTGCGTCTGCCCGCCATTCATGTCTGGGCTATAATTCCCCTGTTCTTCAACTTAGGTGAATCAAACTTTACACACAAGTGCACCTGAACATAATATCAGTGTGTCATGTACAAAAAGTAGGAGTTGAAATGACAAAGCAAGTGCTGCAATGGCAGGCACAAATTTCGTTGTAGGCTCGACTGGTTTCAGGTGTAACCTCACCCTCTTCAGGAACCAAGGTATTGTGAGCAACTGTCAACAAATGCGGAGGCATCCAGTACGGTGTAGCTACGGCATTGCTGATGTGCACGCATTTTATTGTTTACGTCAGATCATAGCTTTGCTGTGGATTATGTCCCTAATCCCAGTAGATTCACATCAAACTCTATTTTAGGGAACCATTATTTTCCAAATATGGAAAAAAAAATTAACTGGCCAGGATGGGGAAGCTAATGCATATATCTGGACTTAACACAGAACAGTAGGGGGTCCCTGTTCATGTCCCTTGGCTAGGGGAATTGGGAGATATCTAGCCTTGCTGTGAATATGATTTAGTGGCAGTGTAAATACTTTTGGAACACCAATGTGTTAAAAAGTGTGGCTTATGGGAACCAGAGCTACATGGAAGACAATAAAACTTAGCAGAAGACTGAGCAAGAAAGTTCACTTTCTCATGGTGTTGAGGCTAAATGGTTCTATGGAGCGAAGCTGGTGCATTCAGTACTTTTCCCTTGTTAGTCTGAGCTACCTGCTGCATACTAATATGGCAGGCGTTTGGATGTACTCTAAAATGTGGACTTCTAGGGCAAGTCCACTGTGATTGGCTTGGGTAAAATGTCTCCCCAGTGGTTGTGTTGTTACTTTGTTATTTGCATAAAGAAAGTGTTCCTTTAATCTTTCTTAAAGTGGGCACTGAGTCTGCCCCACGTATTACTTGAAACATGTTTGCACATGAGAAAGAAGATAAGGTTTCAGCTTTCACAGCAAGTTCCTCTAGAGGCTCAATACACCCTTTTGGTTTGTGTGCTGGTCATTTGCCCTGTGTTGTTGAGGTAGGTGCAATATTTGCAGTATTGTTTGTTTGATATCATTTCCTGATTACTTACCCAAAGTGGCTGGGTTGTAATTAGCTGGTGTTTCTTGGATTCTGGAGTGAACCAAAAGATTACAAAGGTTCTGTGGTCGTTTGAACCCTATTTGTTATTTTCTTGTTGATCAGTACTTGTGCAGTGCAAAAAGCTTCTAAAATACTGCAGTGAGGTTGGAGTATTTCACAGATAGGTGCAAGGGCCAGATTGAAAGTTGTTATCAAGAACAAGGTGTCCTGATAGTTGTTCGCATTATCTTGGCGAGGTGCCAAAAGCGAGGCTCGAGCAATTTGGTCAACTTTTTCTTTAGCTTGAGACAGAGTTGCAAGTGGATACTCTCTATTCTCATAGTATATAATGATTTTGGCCACACTCTGTTCAAAATCAATCTATTTGCTACAGATTCTCTTAATCCGTAGTAACTGGCTACCAAAAGTAGGTCACTATATCAAGGTCGCAGGGACATATCCTTATAAAATCTTGTCTGGGCTGTAAGTCCTTAACTTTTTAACTTTGGATAATGAAGTTTCAGACACATACATATGTCTTGACCAAAAGGTGTGTCATGAAGCAAGAGTAGTTCATTAGGTCAAGTATCTGGGTCACGGTGATGCAATGATGTAAAACTACATCACACTTCATGTCCAACTGTAATTCTGTTGTCCTTTGACTTAGAATCATGAAACTTTACACACCAGTTTATTTGAACACAAGAGTGTGTCATGCATAAAAGTAGGTCAGTAGGTTAAGTATCTCAGTCACAGTGACATATCCTTGCAAATTTATGTCCATGGTGTAATTTCTTTACTATTTAATTTAGTTTTCAGAAACTTCAAACATGCATATATCTTGACCCAGAGGTGTGTCGTAAAGTAATTAGGTCACTAGGTCAAACATCTGGGTCACTGGTTTATCCTGCTAAAATTGTGTCCAGACTGTAATTCCTTGACTCATTAAGTTAGTTTCATGAAACATCATACATACACATATCTTGACCCAAAGGTGTGTCATGGAACAAAAGTAGGTTACTAGGTCAAGTAGCTGGGTCATGGTGAGGCCTTAATGGAACTGGAATACAGCATTTTGCGTCCAGGCAATAAATCGCTTGTCCTTCAAAGCAGATTAATGAAACATTACACACAGGTGCAGCTAGACATAAGGTGTGTCATATGCAAAAGTAGGTTACTAGGTCAACTATCTGCTTCACAGTTGTATATCCTGGTAAAGTCATGTCCCAGACTGTAATTCCTTTACTCATTAAGATAGTTTCATGAAACTCCATACATAAACACATTTTAGCCAAAAGGTTTGTCATGCAACAAAAGTAGGTCACTAGGTCAAGTATTATGCATCTGTCCATCTGCTATTAGTGTCTGGGCTGCAGTTTGTGTGTCCTTCATGTTAGATTAATGAAACTGTACACACAGTTGCATCTTGGCATAAGGGTGTATCATGTAACAAAAGTCGGTCACTAGGTCAAGTATCTGGGTCACAGTGACATATCTTTATAAAATCGTGTCTGGGATGTAATTCCTTTGCTATTTAACTTGGTGTAATGAAACTTCATGCACATATATATCTTGACCTAAAGGTGTGTCATGAAAGAAAAGTAGGTCACTAGGTCAAGTATCTGAGTCATGCTGGCAGGCTATTTTTATTGACTACAGTCATTCCAAAATGAGACCTGTGCTTAGCAAGGTTATAAATGAGGCGGGGAGGGCATGGATCCAGCAGTCTCTGATTGCATTTTAATTTGTTTCGTTTGTGACTGGGATCTGCCTGTACATACATGTATGGATACTGCCTTATTGGATGATAGGGACCAAAGCAGCACTGACGAAAATATGAGTGGCACAATATACATGTATTATTATACTGAATGTTCTCAGTTGGACCTGAGATGGGTTTCAATTGGTAATATGGACAATAGTACATGTATTTCCATATGTATATAGGTTAGACAGGGAGAGGTTAGCTTATGGAGAGTAAAGAGTTCGGACTCCAGAATAGGGTAATGACTACTAGGAAGTGGTTCTGGGCAAAAAGACACAAATACAATACAAAAGTGCAAGTCAAGGTGTTCTTGCCTTGTCTGAGGATGGCAAAAGCCCAAAAAGGGGGAAAACTGCCCTTTTGCATGAAAACGGACATTTCTTACTGAGGTCTCATTTTTATATACCATTGTCAATTTGTGCCAAAGTTGGGCAAAATCCGTTGGATCATATTCAATATCATTATAGACCCAAATGGTGACCAGACAGCCAGCCCTGGGACAAACTTTGCAAGAGTGTGGGCTGCTTGCCACCAACCGTCAGGACAGGGGAAGCTGTAAAAAACACAAGACAATGTATTTTGTGGACTTGTGGATGATTGAAGAAACTACAGTGTATATATAGATGATTCTAAATGGGTTTAGGAGAACCATTGGTTCCCATGATATGTTCAGAGTTATGAAACAGTGGTCTATGTCCAGGGACAGGAACTAGCAGGTATTAGCACTGGTCAAGAGGTACCTTGTGACCTATACCATAGTATTGGTCAGAATAGGTCAGGTGACCTTTTTTCACCAGTGCTGCCCTCTATCTCTTGCCTGTTGACTTATGTC
The DNA here is from genome assembly GCA_964020975.1 of Hermodice carunculata. Classification (NCBI taxonomy): domain Eukaryota; kingdom Metazoa; phylum Annelida; class Polychaeta; order Eunicida; family Amphinomidae; genus Hermodice; species Hermodice carunculata. The sequence goes on from OZ026620.1 coordinate 55,090,466, forward strand.
ATTGCATGGCAAAATTCTAAAGGTACATAAATTGTATGGTAGATGTATAATGGTCATCATGCAGAGCAGCCAAAATGTAGCTGTTGCAGATGATGCATGCATGGAAGATTGGATCAAGTGAAGTACATTTACATAACATTAGCACAATGACGTAAAAGGATCAATGTCAACTCTCTCTGTGATCTCTGTGTCGGATAGGTTAATTGGATTTTCTGTGAAGCAGCACACCTAGACATGTCAAGGCTGTCTGGTGCTGTGTTCATGTGCGTGATTTCAGGGTTTGAAATAAGTGGCTGAAACTAGTTTTCCAGGTGTCTATAATGCATACTGCTTGAGGCCTGGTGGGTCAAAAAACAACTAAAAAACAAACAGTTTATATGTATATGACACTGACTTGTGCAGTATCCACGTTATCGATGACATATGGTGCCACATTGTGCATATATCTGTGTCAATCATTCCAAAGAGCAATGTGTACAGGTTTTACCAGAAACATGACTGACCCAGAAACCATTGAGGTGGGGGTTTAAATCACACCTGATACATGTATCGAGGATTCCACACTCTAGAGGCAGTTGCCATGGGGTGTGTCTGGGAATTCCTGGTATTGGTGTGATCTGTCCCCACCGTACCAAAAATGTAGAAACAACAGGACAAATCCTACGAGCCAGAAGTGTGCTACAATGAAACCTGGCTTGAAAGAAGACCCCTGGGGATGACCAACATTGTTGTCTCTCAAGAGAGGTGTTTTTTCATGCATGCATGAAATATAGATAAGATAGAAAGTATTAAGGAAATTTTTTTGAGAAGGTGGTCTTTTCAAGACAGGTGGTCTCATGAAGAAGTGGTCACTCAAGACAGGTACTACTGTTCAAATAGTGGTTATAGAGAGACTGATATTTATTTCATGTGTGTTATACACATACATCATGCAGGTGATGTTAGTATTTATTGGTCATGTCGGTGTTGCTTCGGTAATTTTGTGAATGTGTGTTTTTGCAGATGTTAGATACTGAAAATGTGTATATTTCAGTGAAAAAGTTTAGAAATTCCCATACCATGTAGTCAGCCAAACTGGAATTTCCAAAAGTTGTGCCAACTCATGCCAGAGTAACCTGTGTCTTTGTGGTATATAACACACATGAGGACACACAGAAAAGATATATGCAACACACACCATATCTGTACAATACTCTTTGTACATGTGCAATACATATAAATATATATATATATATACACACATGAGTTTGCCAACTTGTGTCTGAAAATTTAACAAGTGCCAGTCAATGTTATTGTATGCTAATGCTGTTCTAAATAGTTACGATAAGGGTCAACAAAGCAGAGTGCCCATGTATTTTGTACACCGTCATTGTACCTTTTATTGTACAATATAATTTTTGTCTCACCACTGTGTTGTGGCTCATAAAGAAGTAGGCCAAACAAAGGGACCTTTAGCAAGTGACGTCAAGGAGCGGATCTGGCATCAAACTCTTTGAAACCTTTAAACCATTTTTTTTCTAGAGTTAGTCAGCAACTTTCCTTAGTGCACTTTGGTTGCAACACTGCGCTGAGGAGAAACTGTTGATTTTAACCATTTTTTCCTGTGTCGGGGAGTTAAAAATGCTTTTTTACAAGTTAAAACCAAAAACCATGTTCTGTCGTAGTCCTGATGACTGAAACATTGTTCCAACTGAATTTTGAGGCACCAGCAACATTGACATATTGTATTAACAGGTACATGAAATCAAATATGTGTTGCAACATTTGATTGTACGTCAGATATCATGCGGTGCGACTATGGCCAGCATAAGCAACATTAGCACATCTATTCAGTGGTGAAAGTAGGCCTGTAGGACATAATTTGTGTGGTGAATACCCAGTTAACCATAGAATAAATAGAATCTCACATGGGTAGGAGTGAAATACAGTGTTTGATGTCACTCAAAAGCACATTTGCTGGTAACATTCACTCTTGACCTTCAGTCACTTGTGAATGTTACCAACAAATGGGATCTCTCGTGACAGGAAAATACCATGTGTCATCCTATATATCTGTCCAGAACTGCCAAATTTAGACAAGGCATGCTGATGGTACCTGAATGACGTGTCATGGTATCAGGAATTTGAAAGAACTTTGAATTATCATGATTCAGATCAATACACGTACCTGTGACAATGGCATGACAAAGAGTTAAGAGATTATTGTAACAAGCACTTGTACACTATATACTTGATAGTGGCTCTGATGTCACTTGCTTGTATAAGTATGGTAATTGAGATACATGTACTTGACAGTTGTAGTGTCCTGACTGGCATTCAAAGGGTTAGGAGATGTGTTGTTACAGGCACTTGTGTGTTGTGGTGCTGTGTAGTGATTGTGGTGGCACGTGGGTTTAATATACACAAACTACCTCCTCACACTGTCGTCTTCTGAGCCATAGCTTAACAAGATAAATCTACATGTACATACATTGTAGTACCCAACTGTACCAAGCATTATTTGTGTCTCAAAGATATGGTTCAGAGTATAATTTTGTTTGAACAATGAATCAACAACTTCCATAAAAACTCCACTTTTGATGGTGCATGGAACAAAGAGAGTCTAGGTTTAATCCTTTGTAGACCACCCTTAAGGTCATCACGTGGTTCATAATAATAATGGATAATGACAGATTATTAAGCAGATGGTGTATATTTCAAACTAATATAGTCCATATGAATTCCATTGTGGCCTTTTAAACGTGTATTACCGATCAGAATATGATGTGAGAAATGTACAGTCTCACCAAGGGAACTTGTTCAAACACCAATACAACAATAATTGCTTGTAGGTATTCTTACTTAGGGACGGTTCAACATTTAATATCATCATTTTTTAATTAGTACATGTACTTCGGGTACAAAATCTCATGACGCCCTCCCCCCCCCCCCATTTTAATACTTAAAAGTGATGATCTTCGAAGAAATAATACCAAAATACCGCAAAATTTGGGTTACAAATGACCATCATTTTCCAATATCTGTAGAAGTGTACAAGTCCATTTACCCCCCACAAACTGAAAGTACTAGAATTCAACAGTGATTAAAATGTTAAACCATCCCTTACATCACCTCTTCACAATGTCCTTGGACTATTGCTGAGAAACCTGATGCAAGAACCACTAAAGCAGACAACCGTTGACATCCAGGTATTGTTAGCCAATTGGGAGAGGAACAGTTTGTGAAACAGAGTGGCCATGTAGAGTTATATTATACAATATATGTGTGGGATATCACAATATTAGTTGATTTAATATCAGCAGAATAATTGGAGGCTTAGACATGTTAATGGATTAGATTCCAATGTGACCATATGGCACAATAATGGTGAAGATATGTCATAATATTTAACAATTTCACATCATAAAATCCAATTAGTTAATGACTAATGGAATTTTTAAGTAGAGATGCAAAACTGAAAAATACAATGAAACCTCATAATAACAACATACATACATGTATCTGACATAGTCATTTAAATTCACAAGTTTTGGTGAATGGAAAGTTTATTATTTTTGTTATCTGATTCATTTATCTGACATACTTGGATATAAGCCACTTTTTAGCGGAACAGATGGTGTCATTATATATGTATGTATGTATGTATGTATGTATGTATGTATGTATATATATATATATATATATATATATATATATATATATATATATATATATATGCAGGAAAACCTCTCTGACTAAACACCTCCATATACCGAACACTTCTCTATACTGAACACCATTTCTTGGTCCCAAATATATACTTCCAATGTAAGCAAACCTCCCTATACCAAATACCTCGCTATACCGAACAATTTGTCCGGTCCCAAGGGTGTTCGGTATAGGGAGGTTTTACTGTGTGTATATATATATATATATGTATGTATGTATGTATGTATGTATGTATGTATGTATGTATATATATATATATATATATATATATATATAAATGTACATGTATATATTGACTATTTATTTTAGTAATACCCTTTCTTGGTTTAGAGTAAGATTCATATGTACATAGTCAACAGGTTTCTTCAGTATTATTATGCATGTAACCTGTGCCATGGACAGTTGTTGACCTGATGCATGCTGTCCTAATAGGTGTTATCTACTATACCCATTCAAAAAGTTTTCCCTTGTAGCAAATTGAAGGAGAAATAGGGACACAAGCAAGGAAGGACACAAAAGTTGACAGTGTGGCAATTTATTTTGTGTTGGTTTTGAGAAGAAAGGTTTAAAGACACAGATATCCAATAGAATGATATGATGATGTACGTGCATCACAATAACCTCATGGTCTTTCCGTGTTCTCTGTTACAGGTATCTGGTTTGGCAACTCTGGCACAATGGCAAGCAGCGAAAACCTCAGCAGCAGTGCCACTAATGGGACATTTCAGCGAGTGCCGTCTGAGAGTACCATTGTCAAGCCTGCTGAGGTAAAAGCCATTGGAAAACCATGGGAGAGATCACAGTCAGAACTGAACCTGGAGAAACGTGATTTCAATCGTGTATATTACAAGTCGTCATCTGTAGACTACTCAGAAGGAGGGCCTGGCACAGGTCACGTGTCGGAGCACTCCAAAGTGTATTGGGATCTTTCCAAGGCTGATGATGATCTCGCCACGAGATCAGGAGGCAAGGTGAAAATCTCACTACAAACCATCCATCAGAAGGAAGAGCTCAAAACATCAGGGAGTCCTAGTGTTTCCATTCAAGCCCGTGTGTTCAGAAGAATGGCATCAGAGACATCATTATCACCTAGTAGCATAAGGGAATTTGATCTGAGTTTACCAGCCCCAGGCTCACCACCAAAACATGATGAAAAGATGAACGAGACTCCATCTCCCACTAAGTGTATTGCAGGGTTCTGTTTCGGGATGAACGACTCGAACATGTCCAAACCCAACTTGTCAGTAACTCTGAGCAATGCTGTGCCAATTCTCCAGGAAAATATAAAAATGTTTCGAGCAAATTCTGTGGCAGACCAATGCCATGCCCTTACCACGACGTTGGCCATGATCGAGCAAGCGTGGGCCACTCCTACCATTGGGCGGGATTTAGCATATGGCCTCTGTGATGTCCTACGCACAGAAGGAGGACTTGAAATACTAATACAAAACTGTTGTAATGCCAACCATGATGTACAGTTGGGTTCAGCAAGAGTGTTGGAACAGTCCATGACGGTGTCTAATCGTGCCGTAGTAGCAAACAAGGGGTTAGAGGTGATTGTTCAGTTATCAAAAACTGCTCGTGATGATCTGGAACTTGTCAAAGCAACTACAGGCATTCTTGAAAGTCTCTTTAAGCACTCACAAGACACTTGTGCCAAGGTGATAAAACTAGGTGGACTGGACTCTATTTTATACTCATGTCGTACTTCTGACAAAATGACTTTACGCCACTGTGCAGTGGCACTTGCAAATTTGGCTATATATGGTGGAGATGAAAATCAATATGAAATGATTCAGCACAAGACTCCAGAGTGGCTCTTTCCCCTTGCATTTTCCCACGATGACAGTATTCGATACTATGCCTTCCTTGCTATTGCTACTCTCAGTGCAAACAAGGAAATAGAATCGGCAGTGGTCCAGTCAGGAACGTTACAGTTAGTTCAGCCATTTATTACCACCCATGACCCTGCCGACTTTGCACACAGTGACAAGGCCCACATCCATGGTCAGTCCAAGGAGTGGCTTCGCCGACTGGTGCCCCTTCTGGAGAGCGGACGCAATGAGGCGCAGAGTCTGGCGTCCTTCCACTTTGCCATGGAGGCCGGCATTAAGGCAGAGCAGGGAAAACGGGAGGTAGTAGGTATTCCCACCTAGATGGTGCTGGCTTTATTACTAACTTGACAGCTGCATTTACAGTTTACAGTTTACAATTTACAGTTTTTTGGTTTCTAACAAGCTTCCCAACTAAGGAACCACTTTTCAAGCTGCAGTAATAATCTTGTATGATGAAACATTGATTAACGGTAATTTACTGCAGTGCCAAAGAAAACAGTCATGTCTCTCATTGATGATGCTTTCGTCTCAAAAGAAGTTGAAATTAAAATCAAAGATGGACATGCAGTGATTTGAATGTGGCTCCAAGGTTATCCTTATGAAGTTTTTGCATCATTTTGATTTATTGATTGTCGATGCATTTCTTTTTCAGTGCAGTGGCAGACATAAGATGTGCTTCTTGAAGATCTGGCAGCACTTTGTGACCAAAATGTTCACAGCCTGCAATAATATTCAGAGCAATTTTTAGTTTTACAATTAAACAGGGTTGAGAAATAAATATCATAAACATAAATTAGAAGCCAAAACAGTCTTCTGCCATTTGATTCAGACCTGTCACAAGCTCTAAACATATATATAAGTTTTCCCTGTCTTTGTTGTAAAAAGTAAAGCAAACTGCACCATTGCAAAGTGGACCAGGAAATCAAATTCAGTTTGCCATACTTTTGTCTGCCAGTGTATTTTCAGCAAAATGTGTAGATAAATGGGCGCAAGTTTGGTTGTAACTGTAGATTGTTTGTGATCCGAGGTAGATAAACTGTATGTAATAAAAAATGAGACAGGGTGCTGAAACATTTTGATCAAGGCAAAAAGGGGTGCTTGTAATGTATGGGTAAGGGGCAGGGCAAAGACACTCACCCCCCATGTCAGTGTGTATGTCCACAGCAAATAAGGTCTGACTGTATTTTTGGTGTAAATTGGTTACCATATACAATGATATACCAGCAATTTTTAGCTGTATCAATATTCTGATCGCAAAATGAAGCTGCACTTTCAAGAAACACATTATTAAAGTTGACATGTATTATTAATTTTGTCACAGGTACATGTACATCTACAGCAGCTATGTCTAACATATACAAAGGGGTAAAAGTATCACATACTGAAGAATGAAGTTTGAAGTCATAATTTATGAGGTGTGGGGTCAGCTCACCGTAGTTTTGTGTTTGAGCATAGATGTGTTGAGTAATACTATTTTAATCAAAAGTTTAGGCTGATGTATGCACCATAACGATAGCCCCAGTCCAATGAAAACTAGAATTTAAACTTAATATTAGATCACATACAAGTGTGTTTTTGAAATTTCTTTCTAAATCATGTTTAGTTCAGCTGACTTGTCTTATGGTCATTCATCTGTCAGCATGGGTGTCGTGTCGGCATCAGTCAGTCAACAAGAGGGGCGATCTGGATTGCTTTAATTTCTCAACACACAGCCTTTTGTCCCCCTGGTGCATGTTTGTGACACCTAGCAACCCATGCCACTTGAGGTCAGGTGGGTCAGCAAAGCCCATTACATTACAGTGAACATGAAAGTTTCACCCTGCATATATGAGGACGATTTTTGAAATGATCATCTTCTAAGCTACCTGAAGTACATATTGTTGCCTTTCAAATACACATGTACACCCAGGTGTTATAAAAAGCAAGTTTAATGCTCCATTTGACAACATATGGAGAGGTTAAATTTATGTCTGCTAATTCTCCATGTTAATCTATGGAGAAAAATGAGGGTCATGGAAAGTGACCACAAGATGTGGGCGGTTAAGCATGAACAGGATGGGCAGCACCACCTTTAGGCGAATTTACAACTAACCCAGATAAAGACTATTCACATAAATTTTTGACTTCTTCAAAACTGTTGGCTGGATTCACTTGAAACTTAAAGGGGATGTATATGTACCTTAGGTGGGGGTCTTCCAAGTTAGTTCAAATAGTCATGGTCAAGGGATTTTTGAAAGTTTTATGAATTTTCTGTTCATTTTTTGGCAAAATTTAAAAAAAATTGTCTTCTACGAAACCATCAAGACAATTGCATTGAAATGGGACACTTCCAGGGATCCATGACCTTACATGTATTTTGTTTACCAGGTGGTTCTGTCATTTTTTTCCTATTTTTTTACACATTTTTGTGTGTTGAATCTATTTTTGACTTCTCCAAAACCGTCACTGGGATTCTTCTGAAGCTCAGTGGAATTGTAGCTTGTGGAAGGGTCAAACAAATGTGTTCAGTAGGTATTTAAATAGACATTTGGCATCTCTGATTTCAAACAAACTTTTCAGTTTGTATGTATTATCGGTTACTGCATATGTTCCTGTTGTTAACAATGCAAGTCAGTGGGGATTGACATTGTAATGTCACCTTATTGACATCTTCTCCAATCCCTCCAACAGGATTCATTTCAAGCTTTGTGATGATGTACTACCTTGGGTGGATGTCCATCAAGTTTGTTCAAAGGTCATGCTCTGGACAGTGATTTTTGGAATTCTTATGATTTTTTTTTCCTTTGTTAATTTTTTGGCAAAATTTAAGAAAAAGTCTTCTCCGAAACTGTTAAGCCAATATTACATGTTCTTCCTAATTGCACAGGGGCACTTCTCAGGACTTCTAGACCTCAAGAAGTTTCCCAAGTGCAGCTGCATTTTTTTTATTTTTTCAGTCCACTTGACTTGTCAGTCAGCTGAATTTATATACTGTAGTTCTAGAAATTTCTGTGCGTGTTTAATTTTGCGCAAACTCATTTTTTCTGAAATTACAGAATTTTCGCACATTTTAGTTTCGCGCAATCCAATGCCAAACAATGTAGTGAAATACAATGCAACTTATTTTCGCGCTTTAGGTGGTAGCGCGAAAAGCACGAAATTAAATCGAGCGCGAAAATTTCTAGAACTACAGTATGTTATGACAAGGCATCCATTATCCATCATCCACAATTTGCATTTTTGACCCCTTCAATACAGTAACTCAGATTCACTTCAAACTTGGTGGGAGTGTACCTTGGGTGGGTCTCTACAAATTATGTTTAAATGGTCATGCCCCAAAGATTTTTGCGTTTTTAATGATTTTTTTTTTTTTTTTTGGTTTATTTTTTGACAAAATTAAAAAAAAAAGGCTTTTTCTTCAAAATCACCAAGACAATTTCATCCTAATTGCATCTAAAGACACTTCCTGGAGCCCCCAGACCTTAATTTGTTCAACAGGTGGTGCTGCGATTTGTTGTTGTTTTATATATATATATATATATATATATATTTCTGTGTAAAAGCTATTTTCAACAGCTCTCCTCCAAAATTGTCACTGAGGTTGTTGTGAAACTTAGTGGAAATTTAGCTTGTGGTGGTTCTGTGGATTCCTAACTTTTAATGAGATTTTCACTTTTGGTATGTGTTGTTAGTTCATGCATTCCTATTGATTACTGTGCAAGTCAATGGGAATTGCAATAGAAATTGAATTTTTTTATTTCTCCAAAACCATCAACCAGATTCTTGTCTAAGTAGGTGGCGGATGTACCTGAGGTGGCACTCAACTCAAGCTTATTCAAATAGTGTGGGTCCAGTGACTTTTTAAATTTTTTGTTATTTTTTCGTTCATTTTTTGGCAGAATCTTAAAAAAAAAAAAACCTCCAAAACAGCACAGCCAATTGCTTTGAAATTGCATAGGGACACTTCTGGGGACCCCCAGACTTTAATTTGTTCAACAGGTGGTACTTTTTTATTCTTCTAAGAATTTTTTGTGTGTTTTTGCTATTTTCATTTTCTTCAAAATTATGACTCAAATTGTTCTAACACTTAGTGGAAATGTGCCTTGTGGAAAGGTTACGACAAATATGTTTACTAGGTTGTGATACTCTGGATTCCTGATTTTTAATGAATTTTTCCATTCTGGTACCTTTCGCTTTCCTATTGATTACTGTGCAAGTCAATGGGCATTTGTTCCAATTTCATGTCCACTCAAGGTGGGCCTACTTTACTTTAATCTGTTCATCATAGATCTGCTGAGCATGGGCTCATCACAGCCCTTTTGTTAATAAATGAATTTTTGTGTGTTAAAGCTATTTTTAACTTCTTAAGAAACATCACTGAGATTCGTCTGAAACTTGCTAGAAATATAGCTTGTAGACGGGTTAAACTAAAATGTTTGCTCTATGATGAACATGATGATATTCAGCATCTCTGATTTTTTGTGAATTCTTTAATTTTGGTACTTTTTGGTATATGCATACATTCCCATTGATTACAATGCAAGTCAACATGATCAGTGGGGATTGCAATGATAAGTCAGATTTTTCACTTCTCTAAAAGCATCAGCCAAATTCACTTCAAACTTGGTGGGGCCGTACCTTGGGTAGGTCTTTTACCAATTTTGTTCAAATTGTCATGCACCAGTGATTTTTGAAATTTTTTATGCTTTTTTGTTTATTTTATTGGCAAAACTTAAAAAATATTCTCAAAAAGTTCCGAGCGAATTGCTTTGAAATTGCATAGAAACACCTCTGGGGACCTCTACAACTTAACTGTTCAACAGGTAGCACTGGGATGGGATTTTTTTTGTATTTGTTTTTGTTTTTTTGTTTTGTTTTTTTTAAAGAATTTTTGTGTGTTTTTATTCACCTTGACTTTTTCTCCCAAAGTGTAAGTTAGATCCTCATCCGACTTACCAGGAATGTACAGACTTGATCTCCCCCAAATTTGTTCACTACATGATGGTGCTGTCATTTTCTTATTTTTAAGAATTTATAAACATTTGGAAAAACTGGTAAGTGGATTATAATTATTTGAACATGTTAGCAACAGTGATGATGGTCTTAAACAAAGGTGACCTTGATATCATTCTGAAAGTCACATGACCACTTCAGTCTGTGCATATAAGGTCAGTGGAGCATAGGACTGTCACAGGCCTCTTGCTACTTACCTGAGTTGGTTGTAGCAAATAGTTTTACTTTTCATTAGAACTAAATATAACTTAATTTGCAATAGCTGCTTACTTCTAGCTTGCAAAACTACACATGGCTTTGTAATGTTCAGGTCATATTGATGTGAACTTCTTGGTTCCTTGTTGTGCAGCTCCAGGTTTCATAACTTTGGAGGAAGCATCAACTGGTAACCATCAATTTTATGAACCGTGTTCCTGTGTGTGATCCTGACAGATACATGCACAAGGTGTTCCAAATAGGATTAACCATACAAGTACATTATCATTCGACACATTCCAACATTTTCTGACAAAAAATAGTGGATTTCTCAACTACTGTCCACATCAGCATGATCAGTTTTTTACCTCAGCTGACTTGTCAGTCAGCTGAGGTTTTGTGAGGGTCTGTCGTCCGTCTGTTGTCCATCGTCCATCGTCCGTCTGTCCACAATTCACATTTTCGACTTCTTCTCAAAAACGGTCGGCCAGATCCACTTCAAACTTGGTGGAGATGTTCCTTGGGTGGGTCTCTAACAAGTTTTGTCAAATGGTCACGGTCAAGTGATTTTTGGATTTTTAATGAATTTTTTTTTTTTTGGACAAATCTTAAAAAATCTTTTTCTCCGAAACCGCTCACCCAATTGCTTTCATATCACACAGGAACACTCCCTGGGACTCCTAGTTCTGAATTTGTTTACCAGGTGGCGCTGCAATTTTTTTCTATTTTTTTATGAATTTTTGTGTGTTATAGCTATTTTCGACTTCTTCTCCAGAACCGTCACTCAGATTAAGCTTACACATGGTTGATATGTTCCTAGTACAAGGGTCACACAAAGTTGGTCACTATGTGGGAATGCTGCAGATTCCTGATTTTTCACGATTTTTTCAATTTGGGTACTTATTGGTCAATGCAGCTTTCTTATTGATTCCCATGGAGTCAATGGGCATTCTAATGCTAAAACACATTTTCGACTTCCTCTCCAAAACCATCATCTAGATTAACTTCAAACTTGGTGGCAATGTACCTTGGGTAGGTTTCTACCAGTTTTGTTCAAATGTTCATGCTCCAATGATTTTTGGATTTTTAATGAGTTTTTTTGTTCTTTTTTTTTGACAAATCTTAAAAAAATCTTTCTCTCCGAAACCGCTTACCCAATTGCTTTGATATCATACAGGAGGACACCTAGGGACTCTTTGTTGTTAATTTGTTCACCAGGTGGCACTGCAGTTTTTTCTAATTTTTTATGAATTTTTGTGTGTTATAGCTATTTTTGAATTCTTCTCCAGAACCGTCACTCAGATTAAGCTTACACGTGGTGGATATGTTCCTTATGGAAGGGCCAAACAAAGTTGTTCACTATGTGGGAATGCTGCAGATTCCTGATTTGTAATGATTTTTTCAATTCGGCTCCTTTGCGGTAAATGCACCTTTCCTAATGATTACCATGTAAGTCAATGGGCATTCTAATGCTTATTAACATTTTTCGACTTCTTCTCCAAAACCGTCATCCAGATTTACCTCAAACTTGGTGGGGATGTACCTTGGGTGGGTGTCTACCAGGCTTGTTCCAATGGTCATCATCCAATGAATTTTGGATTTTTTTTATGATTTTTTTTTTTCAAAAATCACTACAAAAATTTTAATAGGAAAGTTTAACATGGGAATTTCTTGTAATGGTCATAACTTAAATAATATTGGCCAGATTTACTTCAAACTTGGTGGGGATGTGCCTTGGGTAGACCTCTACCAAGTTTGTTCAAATGGTCACGCTCTATTGATTTTTGGATTTTTTACGAATTTTTTTGTTCTTTTGGGGGGCAAACCTTAAAAATTCTTCTCCTCTGAAACAGCTCACCCAATTGCTTTGATATCATACATAGACACTCCCAGGGACACCTAGTTCCCAATTTGTTCACAAGGTGGTGCAATTTTTTTATGAATTTTTTGTATGGTTTTGCTATTTTTCACTTGTTCTCAGAACCGTCCCTCGGATCAAGCTGAAATGTGATGGATATGTTGTTGTGGAAGGGTCAAACAGTTGTTTACTAGGCGGCACTGCTTTGGATTCCTGATTTTTAAGAATTTTTAACTCGGGTACTTATCGTTCAATGCAGCTTTCCTATTGATTACTATGTAAGTCAATGGAAATTCTAATGTTAACTCACAGGACAACTGACACGAAATTTACTGTTTACTTGATAACTTGAGATCTGTTTTGAGTTAGCTACACATGTTAATTATTCTGTATGAGGGTCATGCTGAGACAGTACATGAATGACCTCGACCTCATTTGTGGGGTCACAGTGGAACATACATGAATTTTACTCTTCATTATAACTTGAGAACTACTTGAACTTTGATGTTGCACATGTAAGTGTTCTTCTATAAAGGTCAGACTTACTCAGAACATGGTGTCCTTGATCCTTTACCAAGTTCATAGAGCTGCAAGTGTGATGAATGTCAAGATCAGCTGAGGCATAGGCTGTTCACACAGCCCTCTTGTTGAAACCCACCTCAACCCTATAGCCCTACACCAACCCTGGAACCTTATCTTAACCCTGGAACTCTATACCAACCCTGGAGGCCTATCTCAACCCTACAGCCCTACCTCAACCCTAGAGCCCCCACCTGAATCCTATAGCCCTACCTCTACCCTAGAGACCCCACCTCAATCCTACAGCCCTACCTTAACCCTAGAGACCCCACCTCGATCTTAAAGCCCTACCTTTACCCTAGAGACCCCACCTCAATCCTACAGCCCTACCTCAACCCATTTTGTTCTGCAAAAAGAAAAAATGGTGTTGATATTTGTGGGGTTTTTTCTGACAAGTGGTGGTGAAAATGTAAAATAAAAGAGCCCCTCCCTCACCTAATGTGTACAGAATCTAGGCCAACATGAAAAACTCACCATCTAATTGGCATGGCTTCATTGATAATATCATATAAACATAATAAAAGCACGATTAGGGGAGTTTTGTCCAGGTTAAATACCTACCTTTTACAGTGTCTATTCGAAAAATCTGTACATGTTGTGTATGTTGAAATTGTACCAGTTAGTAATCATTTTCATATATAATTTGTGGTAAGCATGTCAACTTGTGTTTTAAATACAATGTTTTGTTATAGTTTGTTTTGGATATTCCACTTATGATATTTGTTTGATTCATGAATAGTTTTGCTGTTCCTTTCCCCATATTCACAATTCATGTTTTATCACCTCCATGCATTTTTTGGATGATATTTACTCTGAATTGTTGCAAAAACTATTTGCTCATGTGAATTGCCTGTCTTGGATGGTCGTATGGAATATTAGAAAATTATTTTTGGAACTGTATCCATTTCACATGTGAAAACATTACCTTGGCGATACAAAGCAGAACACACATTATCAATTGGCATCGAAAAGAAAATCAGTTCCCTACCAGGTGTGGTTTTACCTGGAAGCTGTGAAAAATGTTAGAAATATAACGGGAGACTTAAGTCATCCATTTCTTTGCTATGCATAAAACGTGTTTTCTGTGTGCCTCTAGGCCAGACATAGACAGACTGTTATCATTATAGCCAACTTAAAACCGACTCAGGATGGCAACGCTGGGGCCAAGGTACAGCATAAAATCTTTCTCGTAGCATGCTTCCAACCCTGTTGCCTACCAAAATTTAATAATAATGTAACCATGGTAACCGTGAACTTTCTGTTTGTTCAGAGACTAAGATTAAAAGGAACGCCATGTTGATTATTTATCCATGGAGGTGTTCCATGGAGAGTTTTTGTTTGAACTCATTATCGTACTGAAATTGGTCTCTAACTTTCCATTCATGAATATTATTAATTGTCTTCATGAATGACAACTGTCACTGTGATTGGATGCAGCACCTTGTTAGTGGATGACTGGCCCACTGGTTATGATTAACATTAGGTGTTGTTTTGCTTTTGAAATGGTTACTTTTCCATTTCATTTTTTTTTTTTAAATGGCACATTTTCATGGTCTTGCCTTTCAGAACCCTTTAAATGATGACATAAGCAGGGGATGTATGAGCCCATGTTACTAAAGCTTTCATATGGATGTGCTGTCATTCCCTGAAATTAACCTTCCCTGACTCAGATTGGCCAAATGCACCCAGATGTAAATTGTCTGCTTTATTGTCTTTAGAAAACAATTTTTGTTGAGAATTGTACATGAGAACTGTCACAATGGCATGCCTCAGGACAAGAGCTTCCCTCCACGTGAGTTGGGTGCAGGTGCATTGTACCCGGCCCGTGCTGAGCAAAGCTATTGACTCAGTTTCATGCTGACCAGGAATTCAAAGGGTCAGGAAGAAGGAAAACAAAAAGAAAAACCTTTTTCATGAGGAATGGGGGATATATTTCAGTTTCCAGCTGGTAACTGTTATAGCTTTACGTAGCTTTATCCGTTAGCTTGTGACAAAATTAGAAAGAAAAGAGCCAGGGGATGTTATTCTTATAAAGTTGCAAGTAGGTGTCAAGAGGGCCAAACTGGAATATTTGATAACTGAAGACTTGCCTCACACACAGTATCTTTAGGGGAATGCAAATCAGTCCTATACTAGACTAAGTTTTACAACAGTTGGGAAACTAATTGTCAATGCCCTAAACATGCACAGAATTGAAGTCTACCTGTGGAATGAACTTTCAGCAATATATTTGACTTGCACACCTGTCAGCAATTTTATGTTGCAAACTTTTTTTTTTTTTTTTTTTTTTTTTTTTTTTTTTTTTATAATTTTCGCTATTGAAATGTTTTGTGCATGTGTAGATTGTATGATGGCAAAACTTGAACAACAGTTTATCTTACAGAGACCTGTTGGCTGGGACTTATACATGTACATAGAATTCCAATGTGAAGACTTAATGCTTATTGCATGCGTGCATTGGATCTCAATGATGATATTGAGTCACTTTTATCATGAAATTTTATATACATGTATAATTTCATGTGCATACATGCATACTGTACAGGTGCTAATATATGTACATGTATTTATTTGCAGCAAATGTAATCTATATGTTATATGTTTATGTGTATGTTATTTGAAATGAGCACTGAATCATATGTACATGAGAGAATACCCAGGAACAGCACATGGATAAGAAAAGTAAAAGAAAAACAAATATTGGCTGCATGCACTGCAAAACCTCAGGACTCATGGATATTATCAATGCACATAATGTGCCATAATGCACCTCTCAAATTAGGTTACAGTGCTTCCTCCTTGGAGAGACCACTCCATTAAGTGACCACCTGCCTTTGTCAGACCACATATCCCAGGTCCCTTTAAGTTACTGCGCCTCCGATGTTATTTGGCCACAGTTGAAAGAGCCCCTGCCTTATGTGACCACTCTGGGGCCAACCCTAGGGATGGTCTGGCACAGGAAAAACCAATAAATATATTCTCTCTCTCTCTCTCTCTCTCTCTCTCTCTCTCTCTCTCTCTCTCTCTCTCTCTCTCTCTCTCTCTCTCTCTCTCTCTCTCTCTCCCTCCCTCCCTCCCTCCCTCCCTCCCTCCCTCTCTCCCTCTCTCTCTCTCTCTCTCTTTCTCTCTCTCTCTCTCTCTCTCTCCAGGTATTTTTATACTGTGCATAGGAAGTTGTGGTACCCAGAAATTATAGAGTGTGTTCAGTAAGGAAGCAGGTGGTAGTAGTGTATGTTCGCTGAATGTTTCTATACCCTCCAGCTTGATCTACCTGCATGATTGACATGATAGATATCAGCCTCAGAAATGTAATATTACACAGCACACTGAAGTTATATTGGAAAGAGGACAAAGAGTAAGAAACAATAAACTCTTTCCCCTTGGGATGTTCAATTAACCCATTCCTGGCCAGAGTATGACTCATTGTGCCTATCCTGTGCCGAGGAAAGCTGTTGACCTAGGGCGTGCAGTCAAAAATGGTCTCACATGCAAATCTCAGCAACAATGTTGTCTAGTAATGTGAAATTGAAGTATAAAGGTTTGAGCAGTAAAGGGTGAAGTCTGAGTTAACTGCTTTCTTTGAATGTGGAGCTATGTCCAAACTGTGCCAGTCCCATCACAGAAAACTGTAGAGCTGGGTCATTCCATCAGGCTACATCACTGTAGGTCTCGGCTATAACTCTCTTACAAAAAAGTTACTCATTATATAAATAATTCAAGAACACAAAGCAGAAAATTTGTCATGTGTAGGAACTTGAGTAAGTTATAACAGAAGGAAATGGTTGAAGCCATTGATGCAATGAAACATTGGTTGTGGTGGGTAGGTAGAAGATTAACAAGGTTGAGGTCAGTTGTTGGTTCACGTGCTCACACATTTGGGTATTCCCATTACTGTGGGCATATCACTCCATATTAACCTCTCGTCTCTCAAAGGAAGACATGAGTCTATGCCTTGCTTTTAACATCCCAGCAATTTGGGATGAAATAAGTGGCGGTGGTCCAAATAAATCTTCGCCATAAATTTCATTGAAAACAATCATTTCAAGGTATACAGTGGGATCAATAGTCAATAGTAACCAAAAAAGACACGCAATGTCACAAAATCAGCCTTCTCCTCTTTTTTCTTTCTTTATTGTTATTATTTTTTTATCTTGTAAGGGCTGCAAATTAAGGTTTGATGAGCCCACAGGGGCCAAGGGATGAACTGGCTGTGGTACATGTTAATGTAAACAGTGGGTCGCAGTTACATGCAGACATTTTCCTGTTATCTGCCAATTTCCAGTCTGAGCACACCATCATGTGGTCATGAATAATACAAGATGATCAAATGTAGGTCTCACTTTGAACTTTGAATAGCTAAGCATAAATTGATGTAAAGGAAAGAATCCACATTCAAAAGAGTTAATTTGATTAAATTTTCTTGACAGTAAATACGCGAGAAATCAATTTCATTTTGCACACGGGTCAGGTCGTGTGGCGAGATTGTAATGCTCAGGGTTGCTTATTGCACATGGGATATCTTATGTATACATGTAGAGCCACTGACGCACACTGTATAACCTAGGCTTTCATAAAACAGCTCAACAAAATTCTTTGTTCCTCAGCAGCATCTTATGTACAGATGATATCTCATGTCACAACAATATCTGATATCGGCATCTTGCCTTTCAATTGAAATGTTTTGTGCATCTTTTTCCTTTTTATATGATAATAGTGGAAATTTTCAGTGAAAAATGTTTTTTATTCGTATTGAACATAAGCTAAATGCTGTAAAATAAAACAACAGCAACATTAGGATAGTGGCCTTAGGGGCAGGTATAATTGACATTGCTAAGTAAAAACATAAATGGTACAGATAAACAATGGTTGATTAATACAGTTGATGTTGTTGGGTAAGAGACACAATGTATCTCATCAAGGTCTGTCAAACAGGATGAGTACAAATCCTCCACAGAATCATGACAAGCACGTGAATTTTCAGGAACAGCTGGATGCTCCCATGATTGATTGGTTATATTTAACCTTTTCATGAATGGTGATACCTGCTATTTACTAAGTTCTCTCCTTCTGCCAGCCAAAAATGGTCACATAGAACAGGTGGTCTTAAATTTGAGATAAAGTTACAAAGAATGTAGACTGTTGTGCTACCTGGAATGTGGTCACAAAAGTCAGGTGGTCTTTCAAGGCAGTGTTCTTAAATTGCAGTTACTATTGTATTTAGCTCTCCACCATAAACTTAGCAAAACCAGCCAGAGCTGAAATGTCATCTGCTTCAATGATTATTGTGTTAATTTCAATGTTAGTGAAAAAAGATGAACGGAAAGTATAGAGGACTCTATCAGAATAGCACTCCCCTAGGGAAAGCTGTTGACCCAATCTTAATTCAGGGGGAAAGGGTCAATACACATGTCAGGGTTTCTGGTACTGTAACCCTCAGATGGGAGTATATTACCCTTTCAAATCATGAAACACCCCCTCAGCAAAATTCAAGAGAGTCCCATCATCCTGTATTTTCTTTGTTAATTTTGCAAAATACAGGTCAACTTTTGACTTTCTTTCAGGTTGGAACCCCCTGAAAAAAATTTCTAATGGAAACACAGACATGTGCAATAGTGGTCATCATGATGTGTGCCATTGTCGTCAATGTGCTTCTGTCTGGCTAAACACATAAAAAAAAACAACATGGGTAATCTTTTGAAGTGGCTGAGTTCGGAATGCGTGATCTGTAGAAAATTTATTTTGAGGCATACATTTGCCTCAGAGGATCTATTTCTGGTGCACGCTTGGGCTATTTCTGTCCTTCAATGGGTGCATATGTACCTCTTTCAGAAATGAGCCTCTTTGCTGGCCAATGTACTTGTTTTAGTGGACAGACAGGTGACAAATTTACCAATGTATGCTTTAACAGTGAAGCAGAAAAAAAAAAAAAGAATTCTTTTAGGTGCTTTGGCAGTAATTATAAATTCCTCAAATTCCTGGCCATCAGCTGTAGAACAGATGAAAGAATCAGATTTTCCCTTCAGAGATCATATAACCAGGCTGGCTGAAACTAGTGGCTGTATTCAAAGATGATTTTTTTTTGTATGTATATGTATGTATGTGTATGTGTGTACTGTGTGTATTTGTAAATGAACAAACAAATGAGGAATAAAATAAATTAATGCTGGTTCAGCATCAATATCCCAAAACATTAATTTTCAGGAATTCAGTGAAAATTTTTTTTTTTAAATCCCATATTATCTTTGATGATTCAGTCTGGGAATAAAATGTGCATGAAGTATCCCAAATTGAACCCAGTTTTTATTTCTGAATAATATTGGTCGGAAACTGCATGTATTGGAAAACAAATAGTTTGGGAAAATGTGTGATGATGTAACAGATGAAAATACAAACTGGAAAGACACAACTGTGTGTACATTAGCTCTTCTTGTTAGACATAAAAGTTTGTGAAAATCCTGGCAGATACTCAAAATATAATGAGGTCATTGTGACCAAAATCTGGAAACCTCATGCATATTTACCAGAGTCAATGGGCTGTTGCTTTGCTGGCACTATGCCCTCTGCAGTTATCACTCTCCAGTGATATTACTGGCACATGAAGTGAAAGTCCAGCTCCCTTAATAGGCTTTAGCTTCAGAGAAGAGAATGTATCCAATTGCTGTTGACCCGACATGACTGTACATTTTATGATGTACAGTGAAACCTATACCTATTGGGCCTGTCCAGGTGTCCTTGAGACTGCCATAAGGTGAAGTCATTTGACATCATTGTACTGACAGGTTCATTAGTGTGGTATAAACTAAAAAGTATGCTGTAACCATGACAACAGTTCTGGTTACTGAAACAGTTCAAATGGTTTGAGTAGACAGGTGTCATCCTTCAACACTGAAATTAGATTGTCTGGTCCACTTAAAAATCTCATTAACCATGTAAAATCTGACAAGAAATTTTGATTTCTGACAGATCTTCAAAACAGGTGCATGGTCATGAATAATACATCAGGAAATATTTGAAAGAACTGGTCATGTGACTACACAGTGGTCTGTCCTTAGGGGGTGTGGGGTAGGGGTATTCTGACTTGCAATACAGAACTGATAAAATGACATTTAACTTTTCTTCATGGGACAATATCAGTCAGCAATTGGCAGTACTTGTTACAAGTGGAGCCATCTGGTGGCTGACTTGCTCTTGCTCCTCCTATTGGTCAGGAGGTGTCAAGACGAGCCAGCAATAAATAGGGTCTTTGTATATGACCAGCTTAAACCTGTGCCATCTGTGGGAACAATAGATGCAGCTTTTTATTCCACACAGTGAACTCCCAGGATGACACTGTCCTTCAACTTCTATCACAACTTGGTTTGGAGATATTATGCTCTCTTTCTCAATTGCAAGGAATTGTGGGAGAACATAAATTTTGACTTCTGAAGACACCACGCTATACTATTTTCTGCTCTCCACACTGGGAGCAGGTGGGGTGAAAACGGGAAGAAAAAAAAAAAAAGAAAAACCTGAAGCTTGGCCTCCCTGGGAGGCAAGTATAAGTTTTGAATGTCCTAAATTGTGATGGCATCATCCAAACGAATGCCATACCTGTGCCATACATCGTAACAGTAAACTGCTTACATATACATGCAGCCTGGAATCTGTACAAACCAGCCACAAAATTCATCAGGACATTGTGTTTCAAAATTTGGGCATTCAACAATGGCAGTCTGCATTGACAGAAACTGCCATAGTGGTCTCTGCAGCTTTTCACATGGAAGACAACTTCTGTATGAAAAGGCACTTTTCATCACAACAGGAGGACCATAAAGGGCACTTTTTATCAAAACAGGAGGACCATAAAGGGCACTTTTTATCAAAACAGGAGGACCATTAAAGGGCACTTTCTGTCATAGCAGGAGGATCGTAAAGGGCACTTTTTATCATAGCAGGAGGACCATAAAGGGCATTTTTATCAAAACAGGAAGACCATAAGGGACACTTTTTATCATAGCAGGAGGACCTTAAAGGGCACTTGTTAACCTACAGGAGGACCATAAAGGGCACTTTTTAATGCAGCAGGAGGACCATAAAGGGCACTTGTTAACCTACAGGAGGACCATAAAGGGTACTTTTTATCATAGCAGGAGGACCATAAAGTGGCACTTTAGTGGAACAGATCTCAAGATTGATATGTTTCAGCATGAATAACAGGGGGTTTTAGAACCCTGTCTAAATAATTATAATAAGCATGACAAAACTAATGTGGAATGAAAACTCACATTTGATGAATAATGGAACATGTTTTCAGTTTGAGTCATTGAAAAAAAGGACAGGTGTCCAGACCTTTTATGATATAAGACAAGAATCAGAAAAAAAGGGCATGGGGTAAAGTTAACAAGAGGGTGGGCAAAATAAAAAGGACAGGGATCTAACAAAAAGGCAGGGAGCAAAATAAAATAGGACAGGGAACTAAGAAAAAAGTAGGGAGCAAAATATAGAGGACAGGGAGCAAAATAAAAAGGCCAGGGAGCTAAGAAAAAAGTAGAGAGCAAAATAAAGAAGACAGGGAGCTAAGAAAGAGGAATGGAGCAAAATAAAAAAGGCAGGGAACAAAATAAAAAGGCCAGGGAGCTAAGAAAAAGGCAGGGAGTAAAATCAAGAGGACAGGGAGCTAAGAAAAAGGCAGGGAGTAAAATAAAGAGGACACAGAGCTAAGAAAAAGGCAGGGAGCAAAATAAAAAAGGCAGGGAGTAAAATGAAAAGGGCAAGGAGCTAAGAAAAAGGCAGGGAGCAAAATGAAAGTACAAGGTAAATCTCCCTTTCATTTTAAGCAGCAGGGAAGACTGTGCATCAACAGAAAGCAACTCTATGCAGTATAATGTCAACTGGTACCATGAGGATTAGCTGCTCTGTGGCACTGATGCCCTGACCATCTTCCATTTCTTGAATGCCTGGAATCAAAACTCACATTCTAGGATGCAGAACATTCAATCACAAGTACATAACACATGTTCCATGTATCTTGTACGACAGATATGTAGTGAAGTGGTCAGCTGCAAAGTGTAATAGACTTTTTTCTGTGGCTACCATTTCTCTTTGATTGATGATACCAGCAGTCAATAGGGAATGGGCGCAAGTGCTGCTCCAATATGTACTTGCATGTAGCAGATTGGGAGATAAAAATTCTATTCCTGGAGTTCGCTTGATAAATTGATTCTAAAGTCGGCAATATTGCAAATGACTTGTTCATGACTTGGATATATATCAGTGAAAGATAGGATATTCTAAACTAGATGAATGACTGTTATGCTTGCTGAAATACTGAACGCGTACATTTTCTACAATTATGTGTGCGTTAAGACATTGAGCTCGAATTGAGTGTTTTGTAATAGCTTAATTACCACATTTTCCCCGCAACTCTTTTTTTTTTTTCATGCATCAGCCAAAAACACATGGATCTCACACATCGTTTGTCTTAAAGGTTTGCGGTATGTTGTCATTAATAGAAAACATTTGGTGGGGGATGGGGGGGAGGGGAATCGTAGACAAAGCCAACAAGGCCGTACAGCAAGCCTTGGCTTAAGATCAACTGCGTACCTTAACTTAGGTTGGTTGTTGTCTATAAGCGATAACTCCTTTGTAGCCCAGCAAAGAAAATAAGGGAATATATTACCAAAAATTTCACACAAAAGTATGAACATTGTTTCTGAAGAATGTCAACAAGAGTGCCTGTTATTGCAGTTAAAACATTACAACTTTTGCTGAAAATTTAATTAATGCAACACATCACTTGTTTTAGAATAGTGTTCATTTCACCCAAAGTGAAGGTTGTCATGGTTGTCAAGTTAGGGCATGGGAATTTCCCAGGTACCACACTTGATGTGACCACTGTTGATTATCACAAAATGACATACAGGGTCAAATAACGACAGAAAGCTTGTGCTATATGTGGATCTTTTATTTGCTGACTCCTCTAGTCCAGCAGGTTGCGCCTCTTTTCAACTATCTATGCCACTTTATTGATACAATTTTGTCAATTTGCAGAGTTCACGATGGAAAGAACAAAGGATCTCATTGTTATGATAATTAGTAAATGCTCATGGACGACAAATTTGTGTGATTTTTGTCTGCGAGGTTGCTTTTATAACTTGGGATATTTGTTGCACCTTGCAGACTGACCATCAGGATACAGTTTCTAGGCAGGTTTTCTGTCAGCCAAATTGCCTGAGATTGCAGCTATGTATGCAGCCCAAGAATGATAGTGTAGTGCTAATAGAGATGCCTCATGTAATGAAGATTTTATGGTACACATGTACAAAGACACGACACATACAGATATTAAAAAACAAAACAAAAAAATGTAGAGGGAACAAATTATGGTGAGACACTTTACATGATAAAAGTTAGCAGCAACTGTGATGCTCACAACATTAACTAGACTCAAGACATGGCAAATCTTTCAATGGGAGAACAACATCAGAAAATGTTTGTACAAATCTTCAGGCTGATGTAAACATGGATTCTCTTTGCAGGGGCCCAAATTTTTTTTCAACACGAGCGAGAAATGTAATTAAGATGTTACAACCTGCTTCTTTTCTTTCCAGATTTTCTCGGAGATAGGTGCAGTAGAGCCACTTAAGAGAGTAGCCAGCAGTACAAACAAGTTGGCCTCCAAGTTTGCCGCCCAGGCTCTACGAATCATCGGGGAGGAAGTACCGTACAAGCTGACACAACAGGTACCACTGTGGACAGTCCTTGATGTACAGCACTGGTTGCAACAGGTAAGGACAAACACTGTAGTAGGTCCCTACTTTTACTGCTGCATTTCCTCTGAGGACAAATTTTGCACTTCATCACATTTAATATATCGATAGGATTTACCCACTGTCAGACTTAGGTGGAGCAGGTTGTCTTCGATTTCAACAAAATCAAAATTATTGTTCCAAATATACCCTTTGTCTGGACCTTCTGTAATGATTGGCAGAGTTGTTTCCTGTTGTTGTCAAACAGTTGACATGTATTCAAGATCACTGAAGTCTCAGAGGAGAGCAACAGCAACTTGTACTAAGGAGGCTAAATTGTTTTAGCCTCCTTGCTTGTGCCTGACTGTATACTGTTACCTCACCATTGAGAGACTACTCCATGTTTGAGACAACCAGACTTTTAAGACTGCATTTATCAGGTCCATAGTCTATCTGTGACAGATCACCTGCCTCATGTATCCACTCTGGGACCTGTGCTGGGGTGGTCTTTCAAAGCAGGGACCACATGTATGTCTGTAATGGTCAATTTAGAAGTAAATGATGCGCAGTTCCTAAGTCAGATGTAAATTCTGTAGCTGCCTTTTTGGGCTTACTGTCCATTGTCAAGCAGTTGAACTTGTGTCTATGCCCAAGATGAAATCCCCATGAATTAATCAGAAACGTATTGCCATTCTTTGAACTCAGGGGATCTCATCTCAGCTCAACTGCAAGTCCATCTCACAGTCCAAATTACTCGACTCGAGTGAACTGGACTGCTGGTGGGGGCAATGCCTTTGACACTTGGTATGAAATAGCGAATGTACTGAAGTGTATGTACATGTAATCACAGCTTTGTTTCATACATTGTACTAAAGGGAGAGCTTCTGGGAGCAAATTGCACACTTTCCAAGACACAACCATAAATATAAAAATGATAGTTTCAGCATGCTTAAAGATTATAAAAATCTCTTCCTAAGTACTTCAAATGCCAAGTAGGATATACATTAAACATACGTGTATTTGTGCTATTTCCGCATGTGTACTTGTGCTAGTTATTCTGATAAGGAGACTCCTTTTCCCAACTGCAGACTTCTTTGTTGCTGTGATGCACTTGTTACACAATTAACCCTTTCCCGCTCAAAGCGGCCAAAACCGGCTGGTGGTCAAATGTCGTCTGCTTCAGTGTTTTCAACTAATTTCAACAGTTATGAAAAACAATTTGACTGAGAAATGTACATGAGACTTATCAAGATCACATGTCCCAGGTCAACAGCTTTCATTGGCATGGGTTGGGCACTAAGTGCCCAACCCATGCCAAAGAAAGCTGTTGACTCAGTCTTAATTCAAGGGGGAAAGGGTTAAAATGCATTTCCTCAATTGGACTTTGATTATTGTGTGCCTCAATAGTTGATCCAGCTGTTTATCAGGGATATGAGGGTCCCACAGGCAGTTAAATATTGTACATAGAATTCACAGTTCGTGGTCTTAGTTTAACTTTTTCAGTGCTAAATTTTGGACTGAGTCGGAAGCTTTTCTCAGGGTGAATTGGATGCACTGCACACAGTGCATGCTGAGAAAAGCTGTTGACATGGGATATTCCCTCTAGAGCTGTAGGCATACTGGTACTTGAGTCAAAGATCTTTTTACGAGGAATACGAATCTGGGATCCTAATGATAATTCAGACTAGTGTGACTTAAGTAGATTGACTTAAGTCGTGATTGGCACTAAAAGAGTTAAAGGAGGGTCCCCAACATGACAGTGTTTGGTTTGGACTGGGAGAGTGAAAAGTTGGCTGCTGTCAACAAGGAAGTGAAAAACCTGACTGGCCAGGAGTTTGATAAGCCATGTGTGTGTGTGTGTGCCAACCCAAAGTATCTCTTGGAAAGGGTCACCCAGTCTTTCTTGGTTCATTCGTTGTAAAATATTAACACTTTTCAGTCCAGGCAGAGCCATGAAGTTACTTATGGCAAGGTCCATCCGATTTTGGATAAGTTTATTCATTTTGAGATTTTGGGGACAATTTGGTAGACTGTCTGTCCAAGTTTAATAATTGTTGCTCCAATACAACCTGGAGAAATTAACAAAATTCTCTTTTTTTTTTTTTTTAAATGCTTATAAAAATTGAAAAGTCCTGCAAACTTTATCAGTCTCACAAAACCAACCATTTTCCGATTTTTGTATTACCATTGTAATCACACAGGTACAGTTATGAAAAATCCCCGATATACTTTTGCAGATACATGTGATGATTATAATAGCACAAATTTGACCCTATCATCTTGAACATTTTTTGAGAAATATTCAAAATTTTACAAAAACCACATTTTTACCGAGAACACGTGTTTAATTCAACAACTTTGAATTTTGCGTTCTGTCTTGAGTGCAGACAGTTCCTGCAGAATATGCTGCTCCCCGGACCTTCCGTAATACATCTGTTACAAAATGTCCAGTTCCTGTTTCAGTAACCAGGATTGCCCAGCATGATCTGGCAGTATTTTGTGATAAGGTGTACACATTCTAGAGAGGCCATTGTTGTAAATTGTGAAGTGAACATGGAAGTACCAGATGATACACAGGATTTGATTTGTGTTGGTTCTAGTCAGTTTCAGGTACAACTGCCAGATCCCATGGTGCTGTCTAGACACGAGGTTGGGGGGGGGGGGGGTAGAAGGAGTGTATGAACTGACCTCGTACTAAGAACCCAGATACATAACTTAGGCCAGAAGGTCAGGTTAGTTTGAATACCGGCCAACAGTGGCATATACTGCCTGATGCCATGTGATTGTCACACCAACCTGTGCGAGGCTTGGAAATTGATTTTGTTAACTTGCGACTCAATTAATTAACCATTTGATAAAAATTAACTCTTTCAATGCCAATCACGTCTAAAGTCAATCTAAGTCAGACAAGTCTGAATAATTATCCTTAGGATCCCAGATTTGTATTCCTCCTAAAAAGACCTTTCATTCAAGTACCAGTATGCCTAAAGTTCCAGGGAGAATACCCCAGGTCAACAGGTTTTCTTGGCATGCATTGGGCACAATGTGCCCAATGAGCGCCACGAAAAGCTGTTGACTCAGTTCAGAGTTTGGCACTGAAAGGGTTAAGCATTGACTTATTTCATTGCAAAACTGGGAAGATATGAGCTTTTAGCCAATCGGTGACTAGTTGGGGCGGTGCCATATATGTCTGTATACTCAACAATAATATTAAATATTTCATAATGTGTGTTTTATAGTGTGAGGCAGTTTACAGCAGTTGCCACAGCAGTCTGATCTGAGTGATGTAAAAAGAAAGACACACTCTATTGATGTACATGTACATACATTTAATATACACAGCCATGACACTGTTAGCTGGTGCACAGACAAATACATCAAAGTACAGTAAAACCTCTCTAACCAAACACCTCTGTATACCGGACACCTCTCTATACTGAACACCATTTCTCAGTCCCAAACACATACATGTACTTCCAATGTAAGCAAACCTTCCTATACCGAACACGTCACTGTACCAAACACTTTTTTCTGGTCCCATGCATGTCCGATATAGGGAGGTTTTACTGTAATGGTAAGACTGAATCGTTATTATGTGACGGTGTCCTGTCTTTGTAAATTTACATGTAAGTGCAGTGAAACCTGTCTTTAAAATCCACTACCTAGGTTAATCAAATTGTGGGCTCTCAAGACAGCTGGTCTTTTATAGGCAGTATATATATGATAAAAAGTACGAAGTAAAGTATGCTGGCAAAGTGGTCTTTCAAGACAGGTGGTCTCATAGCACTGGTCTCTCAATACAGAGACCACTGTAAAATAATACACTATGGTCACTAAATGATTCTGTTGGCAAACCCAACATTACTCCATTTTGGTTTCCATTTGTGACTGTTATGAAAAGACCTATTTCGTAGTTGGTCATAGAAGCTCCTGTTGCTTGTGGTGCAGTTTTCACAGGATAGCTGTTTTTTGTGTGATATCTGTCCATAGTTACATCTACTCTAACCAACCAGTTACACTATATGGTTTCAAGTCAGTATGATCTGATTTAATAGCGAGCCTGTTCCTTGGTATGAAGTGAAAAGACAAGAGGAAAGAAAGTGGAACATGAGGAAGCTCATATCAGAACTGTATGTTTAATTTGTAGCATTCCTCTGGTCAGTACGCCCGGTCAGGAAGGCTAGGACAGAAAGGTATCAGGTCACTTGTGTCTTCTGTGATCAAATGTTCATTGTACATGCACTTAGTAGCCGTGCAATATAAATGCTGCTGTGTACCAATACACTGTATATACCTGGGCCAGGTACATAATAGGCAAACAACCCAAAGGGTTAAGTACAGCTGTTTGATGGATGAAACAACTCTTTCAGTGAAATTACAACAAATGGCATGAGTACAGGTCAAACTTCGAGTTGTGAAAGAAATGATCTTTTCAAGAGTGGAGAATGAAAACTGAATTATTAGCAAAGTGTGATGTATGCATTTACAAATTAGCATCTATAGTAGCAGTCTGGGCTGGTTCCAGGAGCTTTACAACTGTAGCCAATTTGGCTAAAGTAACATAAACTTCTTTAGACAAATGCTGAATATGTTAACCAAAATCATGAACAAAGTTCTACATTTTTGTAATTATGCTCAATAAATCTAATTCAGTATGATACCGTGAAAATGTGCATTAAGAGGTGAGTGAATTGTAAAATGTCCTTAGCTAATTTGGCTAAAGCTTACAAAATTTCCCTAGCCAAATTACACCTTTTTTGCCACTGGCTATTTGGCATCTGGGTAGTGATAGCCCAGCCAGTGACCAAGTGACCACCAAAGTGTGCTCACCCAGCTTTCAGTCCTGGCATTCTGTGTTGTATATTCGTACACTGGGGCCATGAATACTGCTGTGTGGCGGTGCAATACATGTATTCCTTTGACACCTTTCTGTGGTGCTGACAAGCTTCATCTGTCGAGGATCCTTGGAACCTTTCAGTTAGTATATAGTTGATTTCCCACATGTGACTGATCAGGGTGTTGATGGAAAACCAATAATTATCAAGAACGGTGGTCTTGCATCTGCAAATGATAAATGATATATTACTGATCATTGTGGTATTATTGAAAACAGCCCCTGTGTTGAATTCAGTGCCCTAATTAATGACTGAGCACTGCCGGTGATATTAGCTTATGGAGAGTAAAGAGTTCGGACTGCAGAATAGGGTAATGACTACTAGGAAGTGGTTCTGGGCAAAAGACACAAATACAATACAGACATGTGAGTAATCATTGTAATGGCTAGTCGTATCTTGTATCAGTCCTGTCGGATTCTATTTCCTGTGATATAATACCAAATCAACTCCAGGTGTAACAAAAATTACCAATGCCTGCAAGTGGGGAGCACTGTGGTGGCAGCAGTGGGATTACACATGCATCAGTGTATCATGCAGAATATTATGGTGAGGGACTCTTCCTTTGTGTTGGCCAATTTGGCCTCCATTTGCTATACATGTACATGCATAGTATGATGATTTGATATGAAAATAGATCTGGATGATTTGATATGAAAATAGATCTGGATTTAAGCAGACTCACAAAAGCCTGCAAGGGAGCATCTTGTTGACAGTGCCCTGTGGGATTGTATACGCTTTCACACATTCTGAAACTGTGGTATATACAGGATGTGTACATGTCCTGTCACTTGTGCCAGGTGCCCCTAAAAATATCATGACAGTGGCACTTCTGTTGTACGAAAGATATGTCGTAAAATAGTAGGTAAATATGTTTGTGTAGCTTTTGGTAGGATACTGAGGAGGATAAAAAAGGACTCTGCTAGATAAGAACCTGGCTGGGAGGTGATCACTATCCTGTTTTTTCTGTGCTTCGGGCTCAGTTTCATGCATTTTATAGTACAGTAGTCCCTAGCTCCTTTGAAAGACCACCCCTTTGGGAGACCACCTCCTTTGAGAGACCACAGTTGTCAGGTCTTCCTGTAGTACTTTTCTTGTTATTTATACCTCCTTTGAGAGACCACCTACTTTATGTGATCGCCTTTTGAGTACCACTAGGGGCGGTCTCTCAAAGCAGGCACTACTGTATTACCTAACCTCTCAGCATCACAACAGCTGGTGACAGTTAGTCAGGAACATGCAGGTGATTGAATATAATTTCATATTATATTGGTCAGTGTCCTGTTTCCTCTATAGTTGCTATGATTATGTACATTTAACATGAAAATAACATTTTCAAATTCTTTGTAAAAAGAGCTTTCATTTAAGTATCAACATGACTAGTGTAAAGGTTATACTTTCTATCTGGCAGGTCATACTACAGCTGCCAAAAGGTTGGCTAGAGCATGACTTACCAGGCAATACAAAACCATTGACCAAGGCCCAAAGTGTGAAATTAGGTGAGACTTACTTTGAGGCTTTTTCACTTGAATTAAATTTGTGCTTAAAGACCTGTAATTCAACAGCTTTGTTTGGCTTGGGTTGGTTACACCCGACACAAGTCAAGGAAAGCGTTTGATGTGGAGCATGGCACCTTGATAGGTCACATAAGCACTTCTGGTTGAAAATTTTTGTTTATTTATTTGTTTGTTTATTCATTCATTTATGGCCAGTTCAAGGGGAAAGGGTGTAATCTCTTAATGTTTCATTAATTCATTAATTCAATCATTAAATCCCAGTTTCGTGTGTGGGGGGGTTAATCTCTTTTAATGTTTTTTTTTTATCTATTAATGTGTCCACTCATTTATTTATGACCAATTCAAGGGTTAAGGGGTTTAGTCTCTTTTAATGTTTTATCTATTTATTTACTTACTTATATACTTACTTATTAACATGAGAGGAAAGTTTGCTTTGTTGTTTAGCACACTGGTAGCAGTAGTGTACCTAGGGCATGCTTTTGTTCATATATACTCTCTGAAGGACATGTTCATGTGTTATTGGTTGAAGTTACCCGAGTCCCATTCTGTCTCTGTCTTGGCACTACACAAAGAAAAGGAAGCAAAGTCCATCAAGTAGGATACAGAACACTGCTAAGGGGGATTTTCTCAGATGTAAAATTAGAGGCAAAAACACGTACAGTTAAAAATATCTTTTCACAGGAAAAACAAATGATAATAAATCCCTAGAACCTGGGCCTGCTTGCCTCATCAACTTATCATAGTTTGTGGTTTCTTGGTGGCTGTTTCTCATTACAAAACGCCAAAAGAATTAACCTGCAGATCACTAGACTGATTACTGTGGTTGGTGTTATGACATAACTGACAATTGCCACAGTAACATTGCATTGCAAGGGTTAAAGTTTGAACGTTCCTTCCATATGCCTTACCGAACTTGGTTTGGTGGCTTGTGGTATCTTTTTCGTGATTATCAGCTGTATTTGTTGAAGGGATATTACTTCAGAAGGTTCAAGCTGCATGGAGATGTATCATCTTTGGGTGGTTGTGTTTTGTTTCCTGCATTAGGCTTAACTCATGCCACACTCAGGGCAAAATAAACTTTCAAAATAAAAATAAAAATAAGATAATTATTTTTGTTTGTTTGTTTTGTTTTAATTTAAAAATCACGTGGCACCAGTGCTAGTGGAAATTGAAAATCCCCATACTGGGTGACCCCTTGGAAAACAACTTGCCCTGAAATTACTAGCCCATGAATATAAATGTTTTAACATATACAAACCAGAATCATGTATTCTTGTAAAGGGTCAGCCCCATGGGGAGACCCTTGCTGTTTCCAGGTTGTTCATCCATCCATCTGTCTGGATGTGCACATTCTCGTTACCGAGACATCTACGTGTATAGAATATCCCGATGTATTTTGCTCAAATTTGGCAATATGCTTATCTTACCTGGTAAGATGAACTTATTAGATTTTGCTTTCACCTTGACCTAATTTGAGCAAATGGCAGCCTAAGTACGTGCTCGTTAGGGCTCATTACCATGGAATATCTCCAGAATGGCTTAATATATTTTGCTCAAATTTGGCAGTATGCTTATCCAGTATACCAAGATGAACTGGTTAGATTTTGGTGTCACCAGGACCTAATTTGAACAAATGGTAGTCTAATTATATGTTAGTTAGGGCTCCTTACTGCAATATCTCTAGAATGCTAACATGTGTCTTGCTCAAATTTTATAGTGTGATCATTTTGTATGCCGGAATGATCTGATTAGATTTTGGCGTCATCATGACCTAATTTGAGCAAATGGCAGCCTAATTACATGTTTGTTAGGGCTTGTTACCACAATATTTCTAGAATGTTTCCATGTATTGTTTTCACATTTGCAGTATAATTATCTTAAAAATATGAAACTGATTATATTTTGGTGTCACTACGACCTAATTAGAACAAATGGCAGCTTAATTACATGTTCATTAGGGCTCATCACTATGATATATCCTGAATGCCTGCATGTACTATGCTTCAATCAAAAGTTTGATAAGGAATAATTAAGGGTCGGCCCCGGGTCCCATTTATGTTTTCAGGTTGTCTGCCCATCCGAATGTCCATCTGTATTTCCACCCATCCGGATGTGCACATTCTGCTTACTGCCATATCTACTGAATGCCTTCATGTATTATGCTGAATTTTGGCAATATACTTATCTTACTTGGCAAAATGAACTGATTACTTTCTGGTGTCACCATGACCTAATTTTAGCAAATGGCGGACCCGTCAGTCAATGCTTTGTTTTGAAGGTGTGTCTAGTTTCAATTTTGTGTGTGTTCGGGTCTCATGACAAATTAATATATTGATATTTGGTTTCCTCTAGTTCAATATCATTTGTCCATCCATACACAAATTAATTAATCCTGCAAGTTAAGATCAAACATTAAATCAACAATTCAGTAGCTCAAGACCCAAAGGGACAGTGACTTTCATTTTAGAATTAGATTCAGGATCAGATTAACCTCTTTGTGAATATGGCCCCAGGTTGAAGGACAGTGACCTTGACCCAATTGGAAAAGTCATTTTTGAATAACAATGATGATTTTACAGGCATGTCTCAAGAAATGGAGTGGACAGGTGAAGGGGTTATTTAAAACCTTTCCCATGCATACTGCTCAAAAGTGCCTGGTTGTAAATTCTCATCTGCCCCTTAACATTTTCACCAAAATTTCTCATTACTCGAAAATATTTTTGCTGAAAGTTGTATGTAAGACCAAATTCTCATCTGCCCCTTAACATTTGTACCTAAATTTCTTATTACTATAAAATATTTTGCTGAAAGTTGTATGTAAGACCATTCATGATGGCATGCCCTAGGTCAATAGCTTTCCTTGGCATGGGTTTTGCACAATGTGTCCAACATGCCCCAAGGAAAGCTATTGACTCAGTTGTACTCGGACCAGGAATGGGTTATAGCACTAGCCGCTATGTTTGAATTTTTATCTTGCGCATTGAAGTTCACATATTTAAGGCAGTTTTGGTCAGTTGGTCAAAGCTGTGGGGTACATTTTGGTATGTGCATATCAAGGTCATTCTGACCTATGTATAAGGTCACTCTGACCTATGTTACATGTAAAAGGATCAAACAAGACACTACATTCTGTGAAGCCTTTTTGTCTCAGCAGCGCTATCTGTGGATGAGACAAAGCACTCACTTTCCAGACATCCATCTGCCCATCCGTCCATCTGTCTGTCAGTCAACAGAAAACTTCGGGAGTGGCATTATTTCACTCACTACACTAGCTGAAGCTTCCACACTTGGCCGTGTGATTTATAGTGATCATCACTAGAGCTATGTGCCATCACTGTCACACTTCGATTATCATGTCATGCTTCAATGAGTCTTGGAATAAAAGTTCAAAGTGCCATCATTTTGTTAACTACACCAGCTAGGGCTTTCATACTTGGGCAGATGATTTATAATAATCATCAGTAGAGACATGTGCCATCACTGTCACACTTCAGTGATGATAAATGCTGGCCAGACATTCATGCCCTGGGGCATGGCTCTGGTTTAAATATTATGTTTCATTTTATTTCTGCTGGAAGTCACCAAAGCATCAAATAAAGTTGGTTTACTGTGTTTGGCCTTTCAAATCATCAGATCTGTGTTATTTTGCAAAATTCCTTATAGTTTTTTTATGTTGATGAGAAAAACTTTTGGCTGACATTAAACTTGTAAAAAATGTGAGTTGATGAACAGGTGCAGTGCTTATACATGTATAAGACAGATTAAAAAAAACACACACAGAGCCCACATTTATTGTTTGCGTTGAACAGCCTTCCAGTGTCTGCTCTGAGAAACTAGCTACTGCCTTTGCTTAACATTTTTGAGGTCAACACATATAATATACACATACAACTGGAAATATTTTGAAAGCATAAACTGTGGTTTTTCAGCATATTTAAAGGTTAAATGACATGTATATCAAGCCTCCTTCAGGCTACTTCACTGGCCAGCTGAGGTATACAAAACATCTTTGCTCTGTCTCTTCTGTTTACTTATGCAAATTAACCTGATAAGGAGAGTCATTCTCCCAGATGGGGGCCTATTTGTTGCTGTGACATCTGAGACCTCAGTCAGACTCTCACCATTAATGTGCCTCATTATTGTGAATGTTTCTCCTTGGTATGAAGGTCCCAGAGGGAATTAAATAGTGCCAATAAAATACACAGTTCTTGTTATAGGTTTTAAAGGGATATAACCAGCATGCAAGGAAGATCTCTCTCTCTCTCTCTCTCTCTCTCTCTCTCTCTCTCTCTCTCTCTCTCTCTATATATATATATATATATATATATATATATATATATATATATATATATATATATATATATATATGTACAGCGAAACCTTATTATAACAACACTCCGATATCGGACATATTCATTGTAATGACACACGTTTTGAATGGCAAAAGTTCATTTTCTTTGTGATTTGATTCATTTATTTTACATACTCAGTTATCTGACACATTTCTAAAGGAACAAATGGCGTCATTATAAAGAGTTTTCACTAAGGCAGAAAAAACAGGGGAAGGAGCAGCTTTGATGTTGGATTTTGAGTCAAATGTAATGAAAATTCTCAGGTGTGTGAAAAACTAAAAAAAAAGAACAACATAAGATGTTGAAACTAGCACTGTATGCACATCTGTGATAAGTTACAGAAGGTCTTGTGCATATCAAATACTATGGTGTCTGTGTCAGAAGATATAAAATTTAAGTGAAAGTGGGCATCACAAGATTTAGTGACCATCTTCAAGGTAGGTTTTATGGGCCACAGGTGTATCATCAGAGACCAAATTGCTTGGAAATTCACCACTTTATGATGAATTCGTCTAGACATACAGACAGCAAAGCTGTAAAGTGAAGTCCAGAAAAATGTGTTACTCTTTCCGCCTGGGAATGAAAGAGTCAACAGCTTCTGCTGACATGTATGCATTTAACATGGGGCACTGTTGGCAGATTTATACTGCACACACAACTCCTCCCTCAGAGAGGTTAACCCATCAAAATCTGGTGCATGAAAACTGATATTTACATTCTTTGGCAGGAATGTACAAGGAAATAGTTTTTTTCTTCAGATTTTGGTATTACATGTACTATCTCAACATCAGATTTGCAGATAAAGTCATAAAGCACCCTTGGGTGGAAAATCTTCTTGCGCAATTTTCTTCAGGCTTAAAGTGTTGTGCTGCATGAAAGTTCAGCTTAAAGCTGTCTCAGTATATTAGGGGTACAGTAACGTGAAGTAAACCAGTCTGCAATAGGATTATGTGGCTAAGTGAATCAGTACACACTTGTGCTGGCATTTACAGCTCAGAGCTGATTATGCTCAAAGATGAAAGCACGGAAACACATAAGAGCAAAGTGGCCATGAGTAACAGACTTTAAGAACAGAAAAACGAAACAAAAACTGAATTTATTTTTCCTGAGTATATGTTCATGTCAAGGGATTTTTAACATAAAACCAACATTTATTGATGTAAAATTTGTGAGGAAGGTAATCTTTGGAAAGTACAATATCCAGCAGAGGGGGGGGGAGGGAGGGAGAGAGAGAGGGAGGGAGAGAGAGAGAGAGAGAGAGAGAGAGAGAGGGAGAGGGAGAGGGAGAGAGAGAGAGAGAGAGAGAGAGAGAGAGAGAGAGAGAGAGAGAGGAGGATGCACTGGCCTCATACTGACCCAACCAACATTATATGATTATCTTTTTATTGCCACTCATGTAGAAAAAAAAGACACTGATTTTTTTAAACTTTATTCTTGTAAAAATCAAGCTCCAACAAAAAAATCCGGCACTCAGTGAGTCCGATAGCCTGTCTGCTCTGTCAACAGCCATTTTGAAGCAAAATAAGGGGACAGCTGAACCTTGCTCAGAAGCATGCTTCCGATTGGTTAACAGTTTGAGGTTGACTTTTGCAAGAAGACTTGTTATTGGCTATACAGAAATTGATCACAGTGTGCTGAAAAAAAATGTGTATCAGCTTCTCCTGAGCTTTCAGGGCCATCTGTATTGAAGGACCTTTATGTATACCAGCATAAGACACAATCATACATGATATCCAGGGCTGTATATAAGCATTGAGTGGTAATAATTATAGAGGAAATAACCTGTGGAGAACTCGTATACATGTATTTACTTATCAGGTCAGTGGTATGATCCCT
This sequence comes from Hermodice carunculata, assembly GCA_964020975.1. NCBI lineage: Eukaryota > Metazoa > Annelida > Polychaeta > Eunicida > Amphinomidae > Hermodice > Hermodice carunculata. The sequence goes on from OZ026620.1 coordinate 55,126,957, forward strand.
TAACAGATTATCCCCACAGTTCTCACCCAAAATGATTACCTGGTAATTATTTCTTCAAAAAATATTTAAACAAAAAAATTTGATGGAAGAAAATTATGTGGGTCCATGTGATAGATGAGCCCATAAATGTCCATGTGGGTGTAAAGGGTTAACATTGACTCTTTTGAATTTGCTGACAAATCAATAAATGGTGTTTTCCTGGTCAGAATACTGAGTCAGTAGGTTTTCCAGGCACTGGTTGAGCAATCTGTTGACCTGGGGCATGCCAGCCATGATTATACTAAGGTCTTATCCACAATTCTCAGCAAAAATGTTTTCTATTGATCATGTTGATACTAAATTTAAGGCGTGCATAGATCCAGGATTTGTTGGAGGGGATCTGGAGTAGTAGGCCAGATCGAGGCTTGGGACCCGCTAAGCTTGAGGCCTATGATGGGGTCGGAAGCAGTTACTCAATGGGGGTCCATGGAGTGGATCCCTTGGGAATGTATGGGATTTTTTTGTGTTGCTGGAGGCCAAGAAGAGTGTTTTCTTGCATCAAAATTGGGTTGGTGGGTGTTGGTTTTTTGTTTTTTGTTTTTTGTTTTTTTTTTGGGGGGGGGGAGCAGGGAAGAGGCAGGAATACATTCCCAGGACTTCCCCTGGATCTATGCTTGAGTCTAAGACAACAACTTACATCCAGGTGATTTGAGCAGGGAGAGGGTTAAAGGGTTTTAAAATGAGTTTTGAAAAAGTAGTTGCATAGTTTTCATGCAAGTAGCATCTGATGAATTAAAGAATGAAAGGCGTTTTGTCCACCTTCAGAGACATGTGTACAACTTGTTAACATTCTGCATAGGGTAGTTGATAAATGTAGATGATTTATGAAGTTTTGCAAAAAAAATGAAGTTATTATCACAACAGTGAAGTAGATTTCTCACAACATGAAAGGATCCAGAGTGAATGAATGATGTGGGTGGGGCAACCTCACCCCATAGTGAGGCAGCTAGAGTCAGACGGCATTCAGTGAGGGCCACAGACAAATACCTCGGCTGAGACATGCACTTTAGATGCCTGGCCCAGCAGAAATACATGTCAATCACTATATGTGTATGTATACACTTACATGAAACTCTTGCCATTGGGACTATCGCCATCCTGTGATGTGTATAAGATGTATGTTGTTTACAGCAGAACACATAGTAAATTTAAGTGCTGTAGAATACAATGTTTTTACCCTCGGCACATAAACATGATAAAGGAGGGTATTGTGGTCCCCTGCATTTCCCATCATCCATCCGTCTGTCAATCTTGATGTTGCCACAATATCTCGAAAGCTATTTCTCGTAGTTTTACCAAATTTTTTATCAGAGATGTACCTTATAATGGACCAGGTTCATATTGAAAACCATGCAGCTTCCTCTGACTATCTTTAAACTTTTTATGAAACTTTTAATGTATAAAATCTAGTTGAAGGCAGTCTTAGTGGTGTCAACCATGAAAACGTTACCACAATGTCTCAAAAAATATTCCCGGTAGCTGTACCAAATTTTTATCAGAGATGTACCTTATAATAGACCAGGGTCATATTGAAAACCAGCTTCCTCTGTTATTTTTAACGTTTTGTGAAACTTTTAATGTATTTAGTTGAAGGCTGTCTGAGTGGCGCACAAGGGGATGACGTAATCATAATATCTCCACAAGCATGCATCGCAGCTTCACCAAATTTTTGTGGGAGATGCACATTATAATGGACCGTGTTCCTATTGAAAACCAGCTTCCTCTTCTTATCCCCCTCCCACAAAGTGGGGGCGAGGGATTTAGTAATGAGCTCCGTCTGTCCTTCTGCAACAATATTGTCCTGCCCATATCTCTTTCAGGGTAGGTGCAGGTTATATAGTAGGTGTGCATAGACACATTGATTTTGGCATACTTATCCTTCATTCATTAATTAACAATGTTCATTAAGCAGCCGCAATATCTTCCCTACAATTTTGTCCAGACCATATATCTCAAAATATAACAGCTGGCCATTTCAAATTTTCAGGGCAGGTACATGTACATCTTTAATATGCAGAAGGTGTGTATAGGCAAATGTTTTTAACTAAACTTGATTTTAATTTTTTAAAATGCTATTTTAAATTTGGTATAGAATTTAAGAATTTAAATTGAAATATAATTACATCAATAGCGATGTTTAAATTTTATATTCAGTACCAGTCAAACTTGATGATCTGTTTTCTTACAGAAAATATATATATTTTTTAAGGGTATTAGATGGTAACCATAGACAGAAATTAAACATTTGCATTTGAGTCATAAAGTGTACCACGCCCTTAAGTTTTGTTTAGCAAGAGTGATGCATGGGGGGAGTCCCCAAAGCAAACAGACATGCTGCCTGTCCTTGTAATGTGGACAGCCCAGAACACGATAAACTTGTGAGCCAGCTGTCGCATGTTTGACAGGTTCTGTGGCAGATGGAGGATTCCTTCACAGAGAAGGCGTGAGAAAGAAAAATGCAATGTGAATTTAACACATGTGAAAATTGGTGATAAATTGGGGTTGTCGACTCCCTGCAAGAGAATGTCAGGCCAGTGTTTTTTTTTTTTCCTGGAGTGAGCACTATAAAAAATAGGCCCACCCTGGGGTGGATCTGGCACTATAATTGTAGGTGTTTCCAGCAGGTATCTTTGATCATATGGTGTACATTTTCATGGCTGTAGGCATGATTTTAACTGGTGGACACAAATCCTTTTTTTTTTTCTGTACGCACCTTTAATTATCATAGTCTCACATATAAAAAATTAAGATATTTCATGTGCAATAACTGAGTCATGCCCATCCCTGTGTTAATGCTATGGGTAGAAAAGTGTCAACTGGTATCCCCCCCCCCCCCCTCGCCCCCCCCCCCCCCCATTTGAGCAGTCATTGTTTACAAGATGCAAACCCAACTACATGTACATTGTGGTCAAGTTGCCCGTACAGTGTACATTGGAATGATAACTATGAATTTCTGCTCATTTGAGCTGATACGTCTCATTTATAATCCAGTGACATGTTGCACCAAGTTTTGTCCCAAAAAAATCAACAGTTCATGTCATAAAGAAACACTCATGTGCTGATGAATCAGGAAAATTTGCCGATAAGCATACTTTTTTAACCTAAGACTGAGTTTATCAAGTTTCTATCTGCCCACCAGGAAGCAGAAAATAGTGGTCTGCCTGTTACCATGATCATTAAAATGAGCAAATACCATGAATACCTGCTACCCAACAGGTGAGAACAGCCAGTGGTCTCTTTATGTGTGCGGGCAAACCAGTAGGGGGACAGTAATGGTGAGACAAGAACCAAGTATGGGGTGCTTTAATTTCAGCATATCATGACAAAATGTAGGAGAAATATGTCTAATGGCATGCCCTGAATAACTGAAGTTCCTTGTTTAGGCTGAATTATGTTTATCAGTGGCGTACAACCCTGTGCCATTTTCATACATACATACATACATACATACATACATACATACATACATACATACATACATACATACATACATACACACACACACACACACACACACACACACACACACACACACACACACATACACATACATACATACATACATACATACATACATACATACATACATCAAAATGCAATCAACATGGCAGCTGCTGTTATTGGGCATGTACCCTGGAGAATAAAAATGTAAATGTTGTGGGGAGCAATTTCACTTTGGGCATATTTTGAACAGAATGTGCACAGATTATGGTCACTTTATTATACCCCCTGAAAACAAAGTTTGGGGATATACTGCTTTTAGCTTCATAGACTGCAAGTCCAACTGTCATCAAAAGTATGTGTTCGTAGCAGAATCCTTACAAGCAAAATATCTCATGATTTACAAGTCACATAAAACTCAAATTGACCTCCATAATAGCTTGACAGTCTTTCTTGACCTGATTACATTAAGGTGACCTTGACTTCATTTTCAAGGTTACAGGACCCATGTGTGCCAAGCATGGGGTATCCAGTCTGCCAACAATGACTTTTCTAGTATATACCAGTGGTTGGTCTACTCATGGGATACTGTGGTGACCCTGAAAAGGACCATTGTTTTAAAGGGACATAGTATGTGGGTGTTTTAGTTTTACCCTCCATATCTCTGTAAGCAGATCTGTATTCTCCTTGGCAGCGTGGTGACCTATGCTATGTGAACAGATCTGTATTCTCATTGGCATAGTGGTGACCAATGTAAGCAGATCTGTATTCTCATTGGCACTGTGGGGACCTATGTAAGCAGATCTGTATTCTCCTTGGCATAGTGGTGACCTATGTAAGCAGATCTGTATTCTCCTTGGCATAGTGAGGACATATGTAAGCTGATCTGTATTCTCCTTGGCATAGTGGTGATGTATGTAAGCAGATCTGTATTCTCTTTGGCATAGTGGTGACCTGCGTAAGCAGGTTTGAATTCTCTTGGTCCCAGTGGTGGCCAGTTCGACTACATTTCCACTTGCGGCATGTTTCACTGTTGCCCTAGATGCTGTGTGTGCTGATCAAGTACGACTGGAGGGTCCTTTTACTCATCTCTGATGAGGCAGTCTTGTGTTGAGGGATTCATACTGCAGGATGGTGTGACCTCAAACTTGCTTTCACCGATCTCTTGTGGACTGTCCAATTTAATGCTGTCATCTTAAATGCATCACACCACTCTTGTCAAAATCTCAAGTGCAAGGAAAGAACTGTCTTCTCACAAACTGTACAAGGTTGCTATCCTTTTGACTGTCTGAAAGATGGGTTTACAAAATTCTAGTTTTCTCTGTCATGTCCTTATAGCCTGAAAAAGATCCCATGATTTCTTTATTGTAGCTGATGAATGGTGCATCCTCCTTGCTAATTCATGTAGTGACAGGTCAGCTTCCAGCATTTCAATAGACCTGTTCATACTGAGTCGTACCGAACTTTTCCGGACCATAATTATTTATTTTATTTTATTTTTTTTTAATGTCTCAGAATGTTGCCAATTGATTAGAAAGTAAGACCAGAAAGATTTTTGAGCAGGCATGGATTCACTACCAAAAATTCAAGATGTCTGCTCCCTCCTCCCCCCCCCCCCCCCCATTTCTTTCCTGCTGCATGGACTCCACAGTAAAATGTGTATCCCAAGGAAAGTTTCCATGTACATGTATATGGAAAGTAAAAGTGACTTTGTGCTACCATTTTGTATCACCTTATTGGGGGGGGGGGGGGGGGGGAGCTTACCATTACAAATTTGCAAAATGATGCAGTACAGGGGGTGATTTTTTTTTTCTTCAAAATGCAGCATCTGACATAACATTGGACAATTTAGTTTCTGGCAATTCCTAAAAGGGCCAGCCCTGATACTGTACAGGAAGTAGTCCCTTGTGGCATATGTTTCAAGGGAGCAGGCACTATGCTGTGTGTAAGCATAAACACTGCAGGAGCTAATGCTGTCTCCCAATCTTTAGTAAGACAGTCATAAAGCAAGGGATACGTGGTGTTGGGAAAAGATAAAAGCAAGCAGCTGATAAATACGGCATGGTTAAAATAGACAGAGAACAGTAAAAAGTTGTTTGACAAACATAGCTTCCTTTGTGGAGAAAAACTCAACATATGGCCCAAAGATGTAATTGTATAACTTGCAGGTTGGATACTGTGTGTTTTATGCCTGCTTGAAGGCTAGTTCGGCTTCATGTGTTTTTGTTTTGTTTTGTTTTGTTTTTTTTTTTTTTTTTTTGGGGGGGGGGGGTAATACTTGTATTGTATTAATGGGCACTTTCATTTTGTGTGAAATGAAAACCTGATCAATTATTCAATGCGAATCATAATGGGCACAGTGAGGATGAAATTCTAACCAGAGAAATTTTTTTTTAGCTCAGCTGACTTGTCAGTCAGCTGAGGTTATATGGTGGTTATAGGCATCCATTGTCCATTGGCCTCCACTTTTCACATTTTTTACTTCTCCAAAACCACTTGCCAGATTCACCTCAAACTTTATTGGAATGTACACTGTGCCTTGAGTGGGTCTCTACCATTTTTGTTTAAATGGTCATGCTCCAGTAATTTTGGATTTATTATGCATTTTTTTTGTTCATTTTTGGCCAATTGCTTCAAATTCCTTAGGGAGACTTTCTGGGGACCCTGAGACCTTAATTTGCACAACAGGTGGTGCTGTGATTTTTCAAATATATATGTTTTATGTAAAATAAGTGGGTTTTTTTTTTCACTAGTTTTGACTTCTCCAAAACCATCTCAAAATCATATTTTTGTTTATGATTTTTTTGGTTCATTTTTGGCTGAATCTTTGAAAATCTTCTCTGAAATTGCTTGGTCAATTGAATCACTGATTTTTAATGAATTTTTCAGTTTGGGTACTTATCAGTTAATGCATACGGTCCCATTGATCACTATGTAAGTAAATAGGGATTGCAGTACAATTTCTCCAAAGCTGTTAGCCAGATTCACTTCAGACTTTGTGGGGATGTACCTTGCATGGGTCTCTACCAAGTTTGTTCAAATATTCAGGCTCCAGTGATTTTTTGGATTTTTTTATGATTGTTTGGTTCATTTTTTGGCTGAATCTTTGAAAATCTTCTCTGAAATTGCTTGGTCAATTGACTTGAAATTACTTAGGGAGACTTCTGGGGACCTCAAGACCCTAACCCCTTAACCACCAAACCCAGGATAGTCCTACACGCCAAAACAAAATAGGGAAAAAACCACTTTTCTGAAAATTCAGTAATACACTTTAATTTTAACGTCCTTGATGCCAGGAATAATGTTTGTAAACACTATGCGTATTTTCAAGGTATTGTGGACCTCACCTAGCCATTGTGTACAATGTTCAGTTTCTCAACTTTCTGCATCCCTCCCATGTTGTTTCTTCTGACCTTGTAACCTCTTCAGTATGGACAACAACAGATCATGTGACCAGTCATGAATAAAATCCAATCCAGCCGATAGCAACCTCTAGTGAATGTCACAAATACTATTGCACTGCATATGTAATGCCACATTTGGATATATATGTATTTACCAACCTGGTCTACTAAAGTTATAGACAAAATTACCCATAATGACAAAGTTGAACAACTGCAGAACTGCTGTATGTATGTATATATATATATATATATATATATATATATATATATATATATATATATATATATATATATATATATATATATATATATATATATATATATATTCATATTTTATAGTCGAGTGATTATCAGACACCCAGCTGGTAGGTTTGTGTACGCATGTACGCCATGTGCTTTTATTTTCGGGTCGCCAATGGGCCTGTACCAGTCAATATAAAAATGCTGGAAAAATCTGGCAATGAGGCGTGTGTGACTATAAAAGTGTGCAAGATATTTCCAGCCCCCAGGCTAGTAAGGGGTTAATGTGTTCAACAGGTGGCGCTGTAATTTTTCAAATAATTCATATGTAAAAAAGTATGTCTTCATTATTTTTGACTTCTTGTCCAAAACCGTCATTCAGATTATGCTGAAACTTCATGGAAATGTTCCTTGTAGAAGGGCAAACCAATTTATTCTCAAGATGGCATTACTGTGAATCTCTGATCTTTAAGGAATTTTCTAATTTTTGGGACTTATCGCTTAACGCATACAGTTCCAATGATTACCATTACTATAATATATGTAAGTGAATGGGAATTGCAATGGTACATGTAATGCATAATTTTGACTTCTCCAAAACCACTGACCAGTTTCACTTCAAGCTTGGCAGGGATGTACTTTGGGTGGGTCTCTACTGCATTGTACTTTTGGTCAAATGGTCATGCTCCAGTGATTTTTTGGATTTTTTATGAATTATTTGTTCCTTTTTTGGCCAAATCTTAAAAAATCTTCTCCAAAATCACTTGATCTGTTGATTCAAGATTACATAGGAACACTTGAGGGCATGACAGTGGGAGTAACACAGTACATGGCAGGGTTTTCCCCAGTTTTGGTCACTTTTGAGCTTATAATGTGGGGAAAACACTGGCATGGGTGACCTTGACCCCAATCTCAGGGTCACAGGGTCACTTAGGTGTATTTAACTCTACAGATGATAACTTGAGAACTATTTCATCCAGGACATTGATGTTTTACATGGTTATGATTCTCTTTGAGGGCAACACTCAGACGGTACATGAGTGACCTTGACTTCGTTCCCAAGGTCACAGGACAACTGACATGAAATGTACTGTTCACTTGATAACTTGAAATCTATTTTGAGGTAGGACCTTGATGTTGCAGATGTTTTAATGTTTTTCTATAAAGGTCGCGTCAGTTAGACAGTATATTAGTGACCTTGACCTCATTTCTTAGGTCACAGTGCAACATACATGAATTATACTCTTCAGTATAACTTAAGAACTACTTGAACTGGGATCTTGATGCTCTACATGTTAGCTAGTGTTTTTCCATAAAGGTCATGCAGACTTACTCAGTACATGACTGACCTTGATCCTATCCCAAGTTCACAGAGCCACAAGTGTGATGAATCTCTAGGTCAGCTGAGCATGAGCTGATCACACAGCCCTCTTGTTTATTTTTTCGTTTCAATGGCTAATTATCCCAAAAGATTTTTTTCTGTCCAGAGCTTTGTGCTTATTCCTCTCACCCTTGTATGAGTCTTTCAACATAGCCTATTGCTCTTTCATTTCATAGACAACATTATGGAAATTGTATTCTACTGTGAAGTCTAAAAAAATGCAGAATTGAGGAAATAAAGATCTGGGTGCGGAGAGTAATCCGTTCTCTGATCGCATTTTTGAAACTGAGTCAACAGCTTTCCTTGGTGCACAATGGGTACAATGAAGTCAGGGTATGCCCTAAATGGCTGTTGGTCGATGACTTCATTTTTAATGAGGAAAAGTAAGCAATGAGCATTTACAACATACAGTTACACTATCCAATTTAGACCACCTCTTTATAGAGACCATTTCCATATTTAAGACCTCCAATTTGCAGTCCCATTTTTTTCCTCTTTTATTCAATTACACCCCCATGAAGATTACTCCACTTTTTAACTCATTGCACCCTAATGACGCTTTTTGCCACTAATATCTGAATGTCATATGCTAATTGTATTTTACCAATTTAGGGATTAATTTTCAAAATTTTGGATGAAACTTGCATGGAAGTTCGTTCCAAATTATATGCCCATAGTCAACAGCTTTCCTTGGCACGCTCTGGGCACATTGCGCCCAGAGCGCGCCAAGGAAAGCTGATCCAAAAGGTTTGGGTGTAGCATTTTATAAATACAGTGAAAACTTGTTATAATGACACCGTATGTTCCCTAATAAAGTGTCAGATAACTGAATATGACAGATAAAGGCATCAAATAACAAAGAAAAGAAAATTTTTCCCATGCAAATTTGCATCATCATATTGAATATGTCTTAACCCTTAGTGGTTATAATGAGGTTTCACTGTATAACATAAAATGAACCATGTAGTAAATAGTGAATGTGATCAAATAAATAGCTGATACAATAATTCCTCTTTTGAAAAACCTCCCGTTCGGCAGGCCTAAAAGTGTTCATGTGAAACAGGTAGTCTTTCTCTGGATATATCAAGAATGTGGACAAAATAATAGACTCAGGGACCTGATGAATGAGATCTTACAATGCAGCTGGTCTTTCAGTGAAGTGGTCTCTGAAAAGAAGGACTACTGTATACAGTACTGTATATGGTGTCAACAGTTGATCGTTGACAGTGACACTGCCAACCATATCATGTACACTTGCCTGCTAAACAGACCATGCTCCCTTATGGATTCTCCACTCCACCACATAGCAGAGCCTGTGTAGGAGTTTTTCATAGCATAACAATTAGTGCAAAAATCCTAAATGAAAAGCTGTACTGTGGTCCCTCTTTTGTAAGACCACTTCATTAAGAGACAGCCTGCTTTTTAAGACCACGCACACCAGGTTCCTATATTAAAGTCTTATCTTTTCCATGTTATTTTGCTTCCAATGAAAAACCATCGGCTTTATGTGACAACTTTTAAAGCTACACTAGGGGTCATCTCACAAAACAGGGACTGACTACTGTACATGTGCATTAAAGTATGTATTTTAACTCATTCCATACTATGGTCACAGGTCTTGGTAAGTGGTTCTGGCACTGCCTGGCAAGTCATACCTAAGCTGCCCTTGTGGCAGTTGCAGCATGACTTGCCAGGCAGTTCCAGAACCACTGATTTAAGACTATAGGCATATTGGTACTTGAACAAAAGCTCTTTTCATGAAGAATTTGAATATGCAATTGTTGTCGTAAATCTAGGTAAATATAGGGAAAAATCAGGGAGTGGTATGGAATGAGTTAATGTCAAGGTGTATGAAATCTGTGTAACTGGATGGGGCGCTGATATTTTATCATTATACACTGTACACTCTGTGTATACACAAGATTTTCATCTACTTACTCCCTGCTGGAAGACCTATGTCAGCAGCTGATCTCCTTGTGCGTGTGAAATTTTTGGTGACCTTTCAGGGGACCAAAAAGATTAATAAGATTATTTACATGTGTGCAAGGCAAAATCGTAGGATTGGTGAAGATCCCCTGTGGATGTAAATCAGGTTGATTTCTCATTCTTCCGTCAGTTCTTATCAACATCAGGGAGACTGAGGTGTCATAATGCAACCTGATGCACAAAACTGTTGGCCCAACAGGTGTATCTGTTGCCATGGTCACAGTTTCAACAGTCTCCGAATGGAAGAAATACAGAAGGTGAAAGCTTATTCATCTGTGGTATGGCTAATATACCTTGAATATCACTATAAAATAGAATTTTTTTTTTTGGCACAAAGTCAAGTTCTGAGGAAAGAATCTCGCTTTTTTTTTCACACACAAAATGTGAAAAATGTGCCAGTTTTACCAAGTCAGTCTCATGTTGTCTGGATGTAATATTCTGTGTAAATACTGCATCAAAAACCTACATCTAGATGCAGGATTTTTTTCTGTTGTACCTGATATGCCATAGATAGATACCTTGCCTGTGCTTGCTGAGTAACCTTCTCATCTCTATCTGTGCTATCAAATGGGAAACCTATTTTATTATATACACTGTATTTATTTCTTCCCCCAGTATTGGGTCACATGTATTTATCTTGAGCAATAGAATCTATATACTGAGAGTTTCCCTATTAAGATCATCTGAGGAGCTGAAAAATATGGTCTTAATAGGGGAGTGGTATTAAATTTAAAGGGGAACATAATTTAATTAAGGATCAACAAAAATGGGACTGCAAATTGGTGGTCTTATTATGGAAATGGTCTCTTTAAGGACATGGTCTCAAATGAAGATTCTACTGTTTATGTTTGCCTGTTAACCTTTTTCCTGCTCAAATTGAACAAAGTGCCCAGATGTAAATTGCTGTCTGCTAAAATGTTTTACATTTAAGGCCTGATTTTTGCACAGTATCATGGTACATATGTTTGTGTAGAAACTGCATGTTACTCTCTTTCTCCCAGTTCCTGTGCTGGGGCTTTATGGCTTAAAACACAAGTGTCCACCTGGTAAAACAGCCCATCTGTCTGCATCTGCCTGCCCTGCATGATCATGACCCACTACCCATCTTAGCTGATTCTCCATAGATGTATTTAGAAAATAAATAATTTCAAACAGCCCTTCAAAAAGCCAAGGTCATATGGCAACAATGTGTAGATGTGCTATGTGGTCTGCAGTGGGCAGAAGCAGTGATGTGTACTACCAGGCAAAGGCTGTCTTACTCCCTACTCTGATATGGGATAGATGCAAGTAGTTTCCCAACAGTCCATAGTGAGACCCACATACAGTGTAAGGTTGAAATGTCGCTGCATTGTCTCATGGCTGCTATTTTCCTTGTATTCTTTGCTTAATGGACAAGCAAATTGCCATGTAATCATGATAGTTCTTGTCTACTTGTGATAAATGTAAATTATTTCCATGTTTTTTGAAGATGACATTTTCAAAAGAACCCCAGTTTTTATCCTCCCCCCCCCTTGCCCCTTTAGCTTGCCCCTGTGATAGAAGAGGACTATGGGGGATCCACCTAGCCCCAAAGTAACAACGGGCTGGTCCTTGTTTAACCATGGAAACAAAAGACTGCTCCTACTTGTTACCATAGCAAGAAGAGACCAGTCTTTCTTAATATATTCAAAATGTATGGACACTCAAAGTTAGAGCAAAGTAAAATTATTTGGACAAGGCTTAAATAAAATTTTAGATTTCTGTGTCACACCAATGGCCTCATCGAAACAAGCATATCGATCCATACTAGCACAATGTATAAAAACTTGCTTTGATTATGCATCCCCCATTGGAGGGGATGCATATAGTGTTTGGTCCTGTTGTCTGCCACCTCTGCATATCTTATTTTTGTTATATTTCTGTCCCCTCTTGACCTATTGCCTCCTAACTTGGTACAGACAATCTATGGGTCTGGGAATTTTTTCTCATATGAGAATATATAACCTTGAGATCCAAGGTCAAGGTCAAATCCTTGTTGCATTTTTCTGCTGACTCAGCAATTTTCACATATTCGCTAATTTTTAATTTCACTATGTCAGACATGATCCCTCTCAAATCAATGTTAAAATACTATTTCACTGTGTTTTTATTTTCACGGTTTTGTGCCATCAGCAAAATAAAAGCAAGTTACAGTTGCAGAGTTTATCACATATCCTCATACAGCTGGCATGTCTTATCTCACAAGCGAAGACAATAAACAGGTGGTGGTTAATTCCACCATACCTGTACATGACAATGAACTCTTTATTGTTGTGTGGTAGGCACAATTAATAAATCTATCTCAGCGCATTTATCATTGATTACAACTTCAGGTGACACACTCCACATTTGATTAAGGTAGGGGGCTGGTATATTTTCACATATGTGATTGATCCTGACATTTAATTTAATGGACAAATTACTGCATGGGCTATGTATCTTGTACACATCGAATGATGCTTTATTGTCATGGTAAACCCTTCCTCGCTCAAATCACTCAAAAGTTCCAGAGTATAAATTGTACTTTTTAGCTAATATTTCATGTTAGTAGGAAAAAAATTTTGCTTAGATTTGTAGATAAGACCTATCTTGGTTGAATATCACAGACCAATTACTTCACTTGATGCAACATCTAACCTGTTCCAAGGAATGCCACTGAGTCTTATTTCAACCACAAGGGTTAAGGTTTGATGTAACCAGTTTTTACCTCAGCTGACTGGTCAGTAAGCAAAGGTTATAGGATGCTCTGTCAGTCAGCTAAGGTTACAGTATGGTCAGTCAGCTTATAAGGTTATGGGATGGTCTGTCAGTCAGCTATGGTTACAGTATGGTCAGTCAGCTAAGGTTATAATGTAGGATGGTCTGTCAGTCAGCTAAGGTTATAGGATGGTCTGTCAGACAGCTAAGGTTACAGGATGGCCAGGCAGCAAAGGTTGTAGAATGGTCTGTCAGTCGTCTGTCATCCATCCCTCTCTCATCCCTCTGCATCCACCTACAATTACCATGTTTCATTTATTTCTCCAAAACCATCAGCTGGACCCTGTTCAAACTTAAAGGGATTGATAATTTTTACCTTGAGTGACCTTGAAAGGCTTACATCACATATGTAACTGATATGTTGGCTAGAGTGGATTTTGTCACTTATTTTTTTTAAAAAATGATGATTCTGTAACTGTGTGAGTGAAGACTTTGTTGTTTGCAAGCAATGATCTGGTGATGGTTGTCTTAAAGAAAGATGACCTTGATATTATTTTGAAGGTCACAGGACTGTGTCAGCCTGTGCATCCAAGGTCAGCTGAACACATTGTCACTGTCCTCTTGGCTAAACTTTGTGGGGGATTTTGTCTGTAAAATACAGGCCTATAATGGATCTCACTTAACATGGATTCCCACGATGGCTTGTATACCTGTTGTCCAAATGCTAGAGCAACATGACCAGGTCAAAAGTGACATAGGCATATAAGTTTTAAGGTGATACTTTTCAATTTGCATTGCAGAATATAACCTTAAGCATGTCACCGAGAGGAGGCACTACAAGTAACCCTCTCCCCACCCCACCCTCTCACGCACCCACACAGTGTGCAGCTATTGCAGGTGGAGACACCTGGGGGATGCATAAAACGGTGTTCATTCATTGGTTGGAAGGGTACAGGAAGCAGGTGCTGCCACCATACAGAATAGTGTATCTGTCATGCCTTGTTGGGCAACCATGGAATCTTGAGCTTAGCTGTCAGTACCAGGCCAGCCTGAGTGCATGGTTTAGATTCTGGAATGCAAAACTCAAAACGATAGTCTTAGAGCTTTTAAACGCATCCCACTCAATAAATACCTGACCAAATTAAGGGTTTCACTCAGGAACAGGGTTCAGGCAGGTTTAAGCAGTAGACAGTTACATGTGTGGTACATGCTTGCTTTAAAAAAAATGTCAGTGGTGGGGTGGGTGTGGGAGGGGTGGATTTTTGTAGTTAAACTCATAATCAATTTGTTTCATGTCATGGAGCATGTACTCTGTTTTCAAGTGGAGAGGTAAAATGGAGGAAATCAGTAAGTGGGCCATATCTCATGTGTAATTACAGTGGATTAGCTTTAAGGTAGCCTGGCATGATACCAGTAGGATCGATGGCCTTTCATCTTTTATCAACATTTCACTGGTTCCTGCTTGGAAATGACTACCACACAGAAGCAAGTACAGGCATTACAGATAGAAATACATCCACTGAAATCTGATGACTCACAAATTACTCATCAATTAGGAGTGACAGTTTATCAGTCTCATTGTGACATCCCCAGCCATTAATCATGGATGACTTCCTTGCGGGATAGAAAAAGATGAAACCCTATGACCAAGCTAGGTCAGGGCTAGGTTTCAGCATCAAAGCATGTTAAGGTAAAGCATTAGGATGTTCAAGTGTACCTCCTAATGAGATGTGAAGCAGGGAAATGACCTTGATTGTTGATTAGTGCCTATAATGGTGTATAAAGTAAGGTGTCCTTTCATTGTTAACCCAATAGCCCGGGTACACCACACACCACTGGTCTGACAGCTTTCCTGTGGTGTGGGTCAGATACCAGCTGCCCAGCCCATGCCAACAAGATCTCTTTGATGTTGGGTGCTGCTTGTTTTCCCAAATGATGAAAAATTAACCTTTTCCTGTCCAGAATAAGATGAGTCAACAGCTTACCTTGGCACGAGTGGAGCACAATGCACTTAATCCACACAAGGACAGCTGTTGGTCTGGGTAGTACCATCATGACAAGGTCTCTACAAGAATGTTTTTATTAACAAGAATGTTTTTATTAACTTGTAATTTTAGTCAAAACATTAAAGCAGGCAATAATTTACATTCAGGCATTTTGAGAGGATTTGAGTGGCAAAGGGTTAAATAGAAACATTGAAACAGATGACATTACATTCAGGCAGTCTAAGGCAGTTTGGGCTGAAAGAGGGTTACATGTCAGGACAGGTGGGTAAGGTGCATGTCTCACAGGGTACTCCTAACAATGTCTACACACACTGGCCTACAAAATAAATATGTGTCTTTATTACAGTCATTTTGGCCCTTATCCAGGGATACTGTCCTGGCCTTGGTAAACCTGGTAAAATATGAGACAACCCAGGGCTGGGTGATGAACAAGACCTCAAGATAGTTGCACATACCCAGTGAAGCTCTTAAGTGTTAACCTCCTTTCTTCCGAGAACACTTTGGCATCAAATTTTGTGACACTGGTCATGGCTTTGCACCCTGAACAGACCAACTCCTCTATGTTTCTTTGT
The DNA here is from genome assembly GCA_964020975.1 of Hermodice carunculata. Classification (NCBI taxonomy): domain Eukaryota; kingdom Metazoa; phylum Annelida; class Polychaeta; order Eunicida; family Amphinomidae; genus Hermodice; species Hermodice carunculata. The sequence goes on from OZ026620.1 coordinate 55,142,741, forward strand.
GGAGTCAACGGTACATGGACTTCAATCTGTTCAGCAGGCAAGTCATAACCTGCCAAAGGGCAGAATAGAGAGACCAGATGATGGCTGTTGGATGAGGGTATATTTTGAGGATTCTATGCCATATATGTATATATATATATATATATATATATATATATATATATATATATATATATATATATATATATATATATATATATATATATATATATATATATGTATATATATATGTGTTTGGTGCTTATATGCTTTGTTCTCTGCTCATATTAAAAATAAAGACTGCAAGACAGAGTGGAAGCTACATGTAGATTCTAAAAGTTAGACCCTTTCCCTGTCAGAATAAGACTTGAGTCAATAGTTTTCTGTGGCATGGGTGGATTGCACTGTATCCAACTGATGCCAAGGAAAGCTGTTGACCTACCACAAGTCATCATGATAGGTCTTGTCTGCAATTCTCATGAAACATGTTGTCTATTAAGATGAAATTTGAAGCAAAATTATTAATGCAATTAAGTAGCAATTTACATCCATGTGCTTTTTGTGATCAGGAAAGTGTTAATTTTTAATGACAGATAATGAGGGAATCCTCTCCTACCAGCTGCAGGGAGAGCTGTGGTAGCAAAGTGGTTGTGTATGTTATAACTGGTCAATGCCAATGACATTGAACTTACTCATCAGAGAGGTCATAAGGTCATACACCAGGTACAGTTGTCCCTCCTTTGAGAGGTCACCCCTAGGACAGGTCACAGGTCACAAAAGTGGTCACATGGTCTCTCCATGGAGGTAAAATAACATAAAAAAGATAACAGCGAAGACCTTATAAATTTGGCCTCAGAATACATGTGGTCTTATCATTAGAGTGGTCTATCTAAGGAGGGAGTACTCTGTGTGCAACCCACACTGAGGAAAACCATAGTTTCTGTCTTTACTGTTCAGAATAAGACTGAGTCACTTGTTTTCTTTGGCACCAGGTGGGCTGCACCCAACCACAGTAAGAAAAGCTGTTGACCTGGTGCACACCACCATGATAGCTCCCAACTACAACTGTCAGGCAGAAAAAAATCTACTGACATGAAATTCTAAATAAGAACAGTCAAGTGTATGATGATTTCAGTTTGGGTTTTTTTGAAACTTTAAGTGGGAAAAGCTTAATGCAATGGCTTTAACCCTAGGAAAACATGAGCAAGGCACAACTTTACTTGTTTTGCAGCACAATTTAATTGCAACTCAGTTTTGAGCAATTAGACCTCAACTTTTAAATTGAGCAGAACTGCAAAACCAAATTTGGTTGGCTTGGCTATTGTACACCCTGCAAAAATTTGACCATTTTTCGTAAACTGTCTCTGAAATTGAGGAGCACTTTTACCCCAGCAATTTTCAAACGAAGTTGTGTCCTGTGAGGGGGAGAGAGTTCATTTGAGAAGACATCTGAAACTATAAAGGATCACACACACACAGACTATAGTCTGTGGGGATTCTGTATTCACTTGGGTTCGTTTAATTTGACAATTTCGGTTTTACCTAGATTGCATGTGAAAATTGAATAATGAGTGTCACAGGATAATTAGATCACATGCTCAAAACATAATTTTCTCAGCTGATGACCACAAGCAAATAAGGCTCCTGGGGAAAATGTAATTTACAGAATACTTGTAACTAGTACAGGATCTGAAACCATGCGTTATTAGATGTCATTTAGCGTTAATGAAATCAATGCGTTTGTTACCGGTTTGTAGTGTATGGGCGGTATAACAGTAGCCTAGATTTACCTTTCTTGATAGTGTAAGCCATAGGGGTAGAAATTGTTCCGAAAAATAAGTTCAGAAGTAGGCGTGAGATAACAGAAGGTGGAAAAATGTGTGAAGTTCTTTACTGATGCCACAAATACCGTATTCATTCCAATAAGCGCACAGTGACCTTAGGAAAATTAAATTGGGAAATATGCCTTAACAACAGGTAATGGACTAGAATTGAAACTGAAAATTGACCTATATCTCTGAAAACCAAGGTTCTTTTTCTGATAAAAAATGGGGGTGTGCCCTTAATAGAGTATATGTTCTTATTGGAGTGAATGTGGTAGGTATAAAAATACACAGGCAAAGCCAGTGGTATCAAGGAGTTTTTAAAGTGGTACCTGCTATTTAAGACCACCCCTGCATGTCCTCACTCAACAAAAAGTGGCCTAAAACTGCAGGTTGGGTCTTGACAGTGGAGATAAACTTAAAACAAAGAAATATAGACAAGCTTCACCGAAGAATGATCTTGAACAGACATGTTGTCTCTCCTGGGAGATTGTCATTCTTACAAGTACCACTGTGAACAGATATGCTGCTGTGGCCACGTCACATTGTATTCCCCCTGGGGTGGGGGTAGGAGTACTCCCATTTTTTACCATTGCAGGTAGGCTTAGCGGGAAAGACCCCTATTTTATTAGCACTTGTCGCTCTCAAAGACCCCCCTTTTTCAAACCATCAATGGCCTAAAGGCCCCATGCTTTTAATGTCGCTCCCAAAGACTCCCATAAACTGTGCTCGACCTCAATTACTGCTCTTTTCCCCCTTTGAGATGTGCATTTCTACCCTGGGACTTTGTCAATACCAGCTCCCAAGGACCCTCCTATTTTTGTATTGAAGCTCCATTTAATTTGGATATGAATTTCATACCCTCAGTGGAGAAAGGAGCCTACCCACCCTAAAATATGGGCAGTGCCCACCCCACCCCACCCCTGGGTATTCCCCAACATGTGATCTGGCTGTATGAGTTGTCAGCCAGCAGGACATGTCCTTTTTGCCCTTGTTTCAGGGTATGAATTACATGTAATTTTATGTGAGAAATCATAACTTTAGTACAAGTTTAGCATTGTTGGCTTGGGTGTGACATTTTTTTCTTGTTTCATTTGTTTTTTATTTCTTCTTTCTTCTGTATAATAACATGTATGTAACCACAATTAACATTTCCGTACGGCTGTTAATCAAGAAAACATAATAATCATGATAATTCATATATCAAATATTATTTTCAAACCCTCAAGATAACATTATCATCCAGACAACTTGTCATGATATTTGCACACATACATTTATAGACCAGCAACTGTTAAGCGTCAGGTGCGTGTTTTCACTGCCTGACACCATGTTGATGCGTTAATTCACACCCTGGAACCCGTACAAGTGGGAAAAGGGCAGGTATACCCTGTGGTAAGACACCTATAATTATCCAGAAAAAGCCCATCGAATGTGTCACATTTGTGCCATTACAAGTCAGGACAGCATGAGCAGTCGTAGAAAAATAGGTACAATTGACAACATAATTGATCCCATACAGGAGTTGGACAAATCTGTCAAGGATTCTGTGTATGTGTCTGTGAGCAGAGGGGAATATGGAGGGAAATAAGGTCATTCAGCACCTTGTCTCTTGATGGTTTGTGTGTGTACATAATTGTTAAAAGCCAAGGACGTGGACGCTTCAGGCACAAGAGCATTGTACGTCTAAGTAACTGGGGCAAACACATGTACAGAACATCCAAAGATGTGTGTGGTCTATTTGATGGTGGTGGGGGGGGGGGGGGGAGGGGGTTGCAGATGATGGGTGAAAACAATTTTAACAGAAATAGAGGCATAATATGGTGTTCATTTTAATATGGGAGCATGCCAATCCAATCCAAAAAAGATATCCTGGATTGAACATCTCTTCAATTTAAGATAATGAGAGATTTCACAGTCCCTATAAAGCATGGAATGCTAAAAGCACCACTAGAGCTGTCGGCCTTTTTTAGCATAAATCAATATTTTTGTTAAAAATATTATTTAAAGGGGCAAAATTGATACTGTGTTATGAATCCACAAAATGAAAAGTTGAATGCATGCTTTTATTAGGGTGCATGCTACAATTGAAATGAATACGGTATAACTAAGCATACGTGAAACTTGATTTCTGGATGAAGCTGGATGAAAACGGGAGACCTGAGTGTGTGATGCCAGCTGTGTGCCTCAAAAACATTGAACGAACCGACGATATATTCATCCCTTACTGTCATCCTGATTATATTGTCTCAGAAAATCAAGCAGGGAGGATATGGAAGAAAAATTTTTATGTCAAGTCCCATGCAGACACATCAAAGACCACCCTTACCATGATATAGCGGTCTGCTCCAACCAAAGCAGTCCACTGTATTAGCACTTCTTTATTGCTTTTATAGAAGCAGTCAACACAACTTTTCTGAAAGTAGCCAGCTTACTTGTTAGCTGTATTCCCAGCTTTCTCAGAAGCTGTATACACTGCTTCTCTGAAAGCACACAAGTTACTTTAAAGCAGGACTGTTGCTTTTCTTAAAGCAGTCTGCTTACAGTAAGTTGTACTCACTCCTTTAACAGAAGCTGCATCCACTGCTTCTCTCAAAGCAGAGAACTTATTTCAAGGGAAGAATACTGCTTCTGATGAAGCAGTGTGAACATAGAAAATATTTTGAGGCCACAATGCTGCTTTATTGCTGCTTCTGGAACTTCAATGATTTTGAAATAGTCCTGCATCACTGTATTACTGCTTCCTGGACTTAGTTATGTTTTATTCATGCATGCATGCATGCATGCAGTCTAAACCAAGAAGGTATTCACATATGAACATATATCACTTTATGCTGTTATAGCACTACATTAAATAGATGTTTATTGATAAGGTTACATCCAACACTTATAAAACTATATGTATAGTCTTTGTTGGCAGTTTTACAAGCTTCCCAGCGGCAGTCAGTCTTCTTATCCAGTGTGGGTGGGGTGGGAGATGTACATTGTAAATGAGATGAACATCACAGAAATAAACACAATCTTCCCAACCGAAAAAATATACCCCCCCCCATCCACCCAGCAGTCTAGTGTGGCTGAAATCCCTGTTTTATACATGACAAAGGGTCTCTTTTCCCTTAAGTTGGATAGGATGGCCAAACAGCATCTGTAAGCATTCAGAGCCAGGGTGTCAAGGAACACAGTATCAGCTATACCTATTGCTACCAGTTAGCTTTATGCATTGCCTGGCATGGCCAGGGCAAATGACTGTTGATACAGGCACATCTGGAGAAACTTGAGAGCCTGCTGGAATGGGGGGGGGGGGGGGGGGGGGGGGGGAGACAAGACAAAGCCAGCCTGGAATAAGAGGGTGAAAAGTATTCCAACATGCATATCTAAATGATGATGAAGTTAAATTAAGCAATTAATTTTAGTAGTAATTGATTGCATTAATCTATGATATCAAACATTTGCTACCCAGTGTCACTAAAGCTTAAATTAGCCATGGAGTAGTGTACGAAACAGTGGGGGGAGCCACAAATGGTATCTCTGTTGGTTCATTTTGGCGGTTATTTCACAGTTATTTTAAGCCTGGCTCAGGACTATTTGTGGGTCAGCATCATTTTACAATCATTTTTGTCCATTGAGTTGCGGCTGTTTGCAAAAGTCAGCAGTATGCTAAGTCTGGTGGAGTGGCAGGACAATGGATGACCAGGTTGTGGTTTTACTACAAACCCCCACACCAGGGAAGAAAGGAGCTTGACCCCTACAAAGTTGGGGAAACTTTTTCTTCCATTCAAGGGCTGCCCTGGGAAAGAATTTGAGGCAGTTACACTAGTTGGCAACATGTGGTAAGTGTTCCTGTTTTCCAAGCTTGAATATCTGTGTGTATGTGCTGATCAAATGATATATTCTAAACTGAACAACTATGTAAGATTCTAAATATCTCATGAGTGCCAGGGGCTAAATTCAATGCAAGCTAGAACAGATGTGAAAAATTTGAAAATGGTACACATATTTGTTTCAAGTATCCAAACTGCACTGGTAGTGTTCGAGCCAGAAGCTGTGCATGCAAACATTTACATGTATATGTATTATAATCTTATAATTCACAATGTACAGTACCATAAACTTGTTATTTTTCTTTTCTTTTTTTTTTATAAACAGAGCCTTATTAATAATAATACAATGAAAATTCATCAATCAATATTCTATATGTCTTAGTTCAAGATCAATTTATAACTGAGAGTATGGGGTTGATCAAGAAATTATTTCTATCCTCCTGGCAGCCTGTTCTGGTAAGATTATGAGATAAGTTAAGGTTTGACATGCATTTTTATTCATGTGAGATATACCTTTAAAATGACCAATTATGTGGTTTCTAGGAACTAGGTACCATGGAGGAACTGCAGGCATTGCAGAAACATTTGAAAGAGAGAGGGTTGAAGGAAAACTGCAGGAAGATGGCTGGTCAGGTTAACTTTAATAATATTTCTACATGTACATCATATAATCCCCAATGTAACATGACACACATATGTGCATATGTACTGGTATATTTCTAATAATTGCAGGGTAGACAATCAGGATCCATTTAAATCAAATACTTAGCATACATGTATATAATGAAAAGAAAAATGTACAAGCAACTAAACTTATTTAAAAGAAACATGGGGAACATAACTAAATTCAAGGTTCTTATCTTCTGATAATAATTAGTGTGGGCATTATTGATTTGATATACATGTCCACAACATGGGAGTGTTAGCTTATCGTTGTATGTTCAAAGTGTAATGCTTGTTTTTCAACTTTCTTTGCTTCTCCAATTTCAGCCTACTGCGTGGAGAATATTCAGTGGCTCAGGTCCATGCTGAGGGAATTGCTGTGTTCTCTTGCTGCAGTTCTGCCACAACAAAGGCCAAAAAGAAGTAGACGAAGATGCCATCTCCCTGCAGCTAAGACCAACTTATCAACTTATGAGCAACAAAGAACTGTCAGTTAATATAATAGATAATGTGGTTGACCTTGAACTGCTTTTCAAGGTCACTAGAGTTGTGCAATGGATATTTTTCAGCATTTTCCAAGTATGATATAGGCTGTAGCGCATGTAAAATTGATGATGCAAACTCGGATATTTGATGGAAGGGAAGGAAACACAAAGTTTGTAATTATGGTAATTAAATGTGGCTTTTAACTGACAAACATTTGTTTGTATTTTCTAATAATTTTTGTGTCTAACCTTCAATGTCTGCAAGTAGGCAATCTGCAGACATTGTTCATGAAGTTCCCTTTGCCCCCTATACAGAAACTGGGCCATTGGTGATTTTCTGTCTTGTACTGGTACTCAGAGTATGAAGCCTAAGGGGGCAGTAGTCAATATCACTGTATACATACGAACAGGATTTTTCCCTGTGGCCAACACTTGCTGCCTTACATTCTTTCTTCTGTTAGAATTGATTAACTATTTTTTTCAGAGTTTGCAGATATGTCAGTCCTGGGTTCTCTTCTGTGCTTCCAAGATATGGGTCTTTCATTCAGTTACATGAATGTTGCACCTCACATCTTCTCAACATCATATCATTTCTGATGGTGCTTTTCTGGGATTGCAGAAACAGAATGGCTGAATGACCTTCATACCGCTAAATTCAGCACATTGTAAGAGAATAGATGCTGAATTTGGTGGTAATAATGCGTAGAGTATAATTGACCCCCACCCCCACAAATCTAACATTTTGACCGATTAAATGTTGTCCAAAGACACATTTTAGGGTCCCAGACAGTAGGTACAAACCCATGGAAATCATTATGCTTTCATTTGAACAGCTGTATGCATGCTTTATAGCCGCTACTTACAAAGTGGTTACATTGGCAGTACCATGTATTAAATACTGCTTTTTTTCAGCAATGTAGTAATGCAGTGCCGCTGTATGGGTGCTTAAGAGCTGCTTCTTACAAAGCAGTTACATGGAGAAACCCATGTAAGGTACACCACTTTACAGCAGCTGTATTACTGCTATGCCAGAAGCAGTAACACCACTTTATAGCAGCTTTAGAGCTGCTTCTGAAAAAGTGGTTGCATGGAATAACCCATGTAAGGTATACTGCTTCTCAGCAGCTGTGATGCTGCTCCGCCATAAGCAGTAATTCTGCTTTATGGTTGCTTTATAGCTGCTCCCTACAAAGCAGTTACGTAGAGAACTCCATGTTATGAATGCCACTTTTCAGCAGCTGTATGATCGCTTTTATGGAAGCAGCTATAAAGCAACAATAAACCGTAGCCAAATATTTAAATGAGCACAGCTTATCAGCCGCTTTAGTGCAGCTTCAGTGAAAGGGGTACTGCTTCTCAGAAGCTGTATTGTTGCTTTGTACGAAGCAGGGTTGCTGCTTTGTGAAAAGCTGCGTTATCCCTTTGTAGAAAGCAGTATGTCAACTTTCTTATAAGCGTCATCACTTCTCAGTTGCTTTATTGCTGCTTTGCAGATAGCAGTGTACAGCTTTCCATGTCTGCTTTATTATTGCTTCTCCATTGCTGTATTACTGCTATATCATGGTAAGGGCAATGTAGACTGGAAATTGCAAGAAAAGTCGAAGAGATTTTGTCAGTAGTAACTGCTGTAATTGCATGTAAAGGTTGAATAGCATTAGTCAGTCAAACCTGTTTGTGCGGAGGATCCTGTGAATGACCTCACATGTTGACTCTTTCTTGCTGTAACAATTGACACCTGGAGGTCAGAGGTCATCTGTAAAGTGTTTTTAACCATTGCAATGCTCACTTAAAGATGGAGCCAGTCTATGATGCTGCAATAAATAACTGTATGGCTTGGATTGAAATGGCGCTGTACATCTTATGAGGGAATTATGCTGTGGTGGTGTTCCACATTTTACTGATTAGATTCTTCACATCGTAAAACATATTCTGATATACATAAAACTTCTTTGTGCTGGAAAGATTGCAGGGGATGACTGCTTTTACACAGTATTTGTTCAATGCACCAGAGAAGCATTAGTAACGGTGCAACGTGTAGAATCGGGTAATTTTTTGAGTGATATCGAGAGGAGCCGTATGAGAGGGAGAAGATTGTTACCAGAACAACATACGTACCCAGGTCAGCAACTTGATCTGTTTGGTTCAGCCATTGAAACGTATCATTGACTTAGTACTTCTCTGATTTTGAAGGTAAAACAGATACACTTGTGATCATCAGTATCAACATACATGTACTGTCTTGTTGTATCCAGTATTGTAAGTCTAATCCTTCAGGACCTTAACTCTGTTCCCGTGAGACTTTTTCCTTCTTGGTAAGGTTGATAATTTATTTTTTGAATTGTCAATTTCATTAATGAGTTCTGTGACCTTGAAAAGTGACTCAAGGTCAAATGTTTTTCAAATCCCAACCTAGACACTGGACAGCTGCATCATGTTTAGACCCAGTAGAGGATCATATTTACATGCAATATCCACTTTCCCATCCACAAATAATTAGATTTGTATTATCTGAGAAGGAAACATACACATGTGGAGCATATACACAATGCTGGTCCTGCATGTGTAGAGAAATATAATCATGTGCGATAAAAATCATTGCTCGAGGGCTCAACACTTAAGTTTCCAGGAACTTGCCCTGACCTTCCACATATTTGATATTTCTTTTCTATCTTTTCCATGTTAATTCTGGGCTAAGCATAAAAAATCTACTTGCCCTGAACTGAGTATTTTCAGGAACTAGTTGCTCTAGGCAGTAGGGCAGCCACTGTTGTTGAGCCCTGCACTCCAAAAATTTTAAAAATAAGAATATGTAAATTGTCGAAAACAAAACAAAACAAACAAACAAACAAAACAGAACAAAAACAATAAAAACTACTGGTGGATATATGGATTTTTAGCTCAGCTGACTTGTCAGTCTGCTGAGCTTATCTTATGGTCCTCCATCCGTTGTCCGTCCGTTGTCCGGGAAACATGGGAATTTCTTGTAATGGTTATAACCTAAATAATTGTGGCCAGATTTGAGCCAAACTTGGTAGGGACGTACCTTTTATAAGTGTCTACCTATTTGTGCAAATGGTTATGCTCCAGTGATGTTTGGACCTTGACCTCACTCCAAAGGTCACAGGACAACTGACGTGAAATTTACTGTTCACTTGATAACTTGAGATCTGTTTTGAGTTAGGGCCTTGAAGCTGCACATGTTAATGTTTCTCAATGAAGGCAATACATGAGTGACCTTGACCCCATTTCTGGGGTCACAGTGCAACATACATGAATTTTACTCTTCACTATAACTTGAGAACTACCAGAAATGGAACCTTAATGTTGCAGATGTTAGTGTTCTATAAAGGTCAGACCTACTCAGAACATGTGTGACCTTGATCCTATCCCAAGTTCACAGAGCTTCAAGTGTGATGAATGTCTAGGTCAGCTGAGCATGGGCTGTTTGTACAGCCCTCTTGTTTTGTGATTTTTTTTTTTTCAGGGAGTGCTTACATAAATTTGGATATTTTTCTCCATGGCGAAATGCTACATCCAGATGTCTATACTAAAAAGAAGACATGTACTTGCTGGAGCTGCTTAAAACTGGATTACATCTGAAACTGGAATTTACAGTAGGAACAGAAAAAAATAGTTTACCTGAATTATAATTTGTAGGGAAGGCTCAAATATTTCTAACATTGTTTGCTTTTGGATCTAAGTTACAAAAAAGTGATAGTGGTATGAACAAGGTAGTAGCCATATGGTTTTTGCATTGTGTGGCAAGTTATGCAACTGGTGAATGAATGACTAAATGCGGAGGAAATATGCATGATAGTGACATTCCTTGAAAACTTTCAACAATCACTGAATAACAGTGTAATAGGTAGTATACAATATTTTATTCCATGTGGTACTCTAACATCACTGATAAACATTAAAACTTATGTGGCACATTAATGACCAGAATCCTACTGAACATTTAGATTGTTCAGCCGATGTGTCACAAGAATCAGGTGGCCTGAACCGGGCAAATGACTTCCTTATCAGATTAATTTGCACAAATAAGCGCAAGTGAATGAAACAGATGTTACGTACACTGTAGGTGGCCTTTGAAGTACTGGGGGCCACACTTGTGCAAACTTTAGGGATGCTGTAACTATCATGTACTAAAGCAGCTGGCTTCAGATACTGGACATGGGGGAACTTGGAAAAAAAGCTCTTTTTGCGAGGCAATCCAATTGCACAAATTCTCTAATAATTCTATCAAACTGGACAGGACAAATTCTAACTGGTATGGAACTCATGAGTTAAGAATAACAACTCTGAGATCAAGGCTGCAATTGCCTGATGGTGATCCTGGTTGATACTTCAGACACTGTGCAATGATGGCACATATACACAGACACTCTACACCTTGACTTGCCGTTATCAGGATTACGTGTTTCTAAGCTGTACCTAGCAATTTTGACCCTGCTTTAGAGGTGGCCAAGTAGAAGATAAACACACGAGGATATGCTTTATGTTCTCATGCAGAATTGCCCTCAGTCTTGAAAGCGCCAGCTTTCTTGTGAAAGCTACTCTGGCAGCTATGGCAATCATTCATCAGCACTTTGCAGTTGTTTTCCTACGTTTAATGTATCAGTGATTCATGGGGGGGGGGGGGGAGTGGGGGAGGGGGGATGCTCTTGTAGGAAAATGCTTTTCACATGGTAAACATGTTCATGTAACAAGTAACAGACCTTTACATCATGTACTTCTGTGATTCTCAGAATGAAGTTTTACCCTCTACTACTACCACCCCCCCCCCCCCAAAAAAGCCAGAATGGCCAGGATGGTAGGCACAGAACCGCCCATTATTTTCCTGTAGACTTTGACATGGTGACCTTCTGATATTTACAACTTTCAAAGCTTCATCATGTCTAAAAATTAACAGAAATATAGAACAGTGGTCCGGTAAAGTTTACTTCCACAAGCAGCAATTGTACTATGGTCATTTTATTTTTTGCCAGTGGCCATACATGTACTTCTTGAGTACTTTGGGTAGCCTCATAAGAGGAAGGTCACTATACCTCATTCATTCATTCATTCATTCATTCATTCATTCATTCATTCATTCATTCATTCATTCATTCATTCATTCATTCATTCATTCATTCGTCTCATTTATTTATTTTGTACCTGAGTATTTATGGAAGATTTTTTATATTTCACCTGGTAGATTACGCAAAAGTGATTCAATTCCTTCTGAAAAGTCAGGAATGTTAGGCAAACAAGTAACTTCAGCAAAGCTGCATTGAGAGTAATGAAAAACAAATATGTACATGTATATACATACTGGTACATCAAACTTCCCAATAGAATAGGCCTAGTGATGTGAGGGGCTCATTTTTTTTTTAAGAACATTTAGTTTCCTAAGAAGGACCACCCCTTTGACTTGAGTTTGAGTAGGTGCAAATAAAGCAAGTGGTGTTGTGGACCTGAATCTGTGTGGTGCATGTTGACTGGTCTTCAATGCTTTCCCACTTACACTGGCCAAAGCCAGTGGGTGGTCAAATGTCGTCTGCTTCAGTGGTTTCAACTAATTTCAGCATTAATGAATAATAGTTTGACTGAGAATTGCAGATGAGACCTGTTAAGATCACATGAACTCACTTAGTGCCTGATCCGTGCCAAGGAGAACTGTTCGCTCAGCCTCAATGAAGGGGAAGGGTTAAATCATTCCACAGTAGGGCTGGAACTACATCTTTGCTTTAAACAAAAAACCTTCCGCAAGGAATCATGCTATTTCACATTAAATCTAATATTCTTCCAAAGAAAAACCCCATCATCTGTCTCTGTTTTTGTTTTTTTCAAGTGTTGGGAGAAAAAACAAATTGATTGTCTGTTTTATGACTGTTAAACCTGGCCTTTTGAAACACATAAGTTCAATGGTAAAGGTATCAAAATGTGTTGTCCTTTCCTTGTAATTGCTTGCACCTGTGGGACCAATGTCTTCAACCATTGTGAAACAATGAAATTCGCTTTTGGACAAGTACATTTGAATTGTAGTACATTGTGTGTGCATAATGATAAATTGGGGAGACATCAGCTGCAAGATTTATACTTTAGTGGCACTGAGCAGGTTGGACACTTCTTGTGAATAACATGGGAAACCTTGGCTCAGTCGCTTCCCAGTGGTGTATGATGTAAGAACTGCTGCTCCTGTTTACAGGGAATTTAAATAGGCATGCTGACAGATAGCATTATTTGAACTATCTAGTAAACTGTAGATTGTTCATGAACTCAGGAAAACATATAGAAAGTTGATTCCCGTGCTTTGCCTATCTCCATATCATGGAAATCAGCAAAGGGCACCATCTCGCCAAATTTACGGGGCCACGTTACCATGCAAGTGTTAATCTGACACCATAATGGGTTCACATGACATATTAATGTGATCTGTTTTGTTGGTTAAATTTCAATAAATGAAAGCAGTTTGCAGTGGAGATACGTGTTGGTGTATCCTGTGTTGCATTCAATGGTGACAGGTACTATGGTTGCAGGCTGCTGTGACCATTTCCAGAGACAAACCCTCGAGATAGCAGTGTACCTCAAATAGCTTCATGTGCCGCTGTATATGGTATGGATGCTTAGTGCCCAACTTGTGGCAGGAAAAGTTGACTTAGTGCAGGAAATGGTTATTTGGAGGTCAACTCGTACACGATGCTTCAACTTCATATGTAGGATTGTGTATATACACTCATTGCTGACTTCATTCTGTTTCTTGAGTCACACTGAGTGCAATAGAGAACTACTTATTACAGGTTTTGAACAGAAAAATGGTGACCTCCATTGCATTTATCCATTATGTTCATTGAATGGAGTACATGTAGTATATCATGGTATATATCGCCAGATTAAATCTGTAGAGACCGAGTCAACAGCTTTCCTGGGCACACTTTGGGTGAAGTGCACCCAGGGAAGCTGTTTGTCTGATGGTATACTATTCTGAATGACAAAAACGAAAGGAGTAGACACTGATGGTATTTTATTCTAAATGATAAAAACAAAAGAAGTGGATGACATTTTTAACATTGGATGTACAATTCAGGGTGTGAAAATTGCATCATGGGTGTACTTGTCCCAGCACAAGTGCCCCAATCATTTACATGTCATTTTAGTGAATTTTCACTTGTCCTGCATGAAATTTTACTTGACCCAGGCGATAGGTCATAGAAATTTTCTCAGCCTGCTATTGGTATTTTTAATGGGAAAAAGTTGCATGCCAATGCATAGACATTAGGATACTCAGAGTTAATCCTGCTGGGTGTATCTCCACCAGCATGTGATGGAATTACTGAGAAAAATACTCAGGTTTTTATGAGGAGGTTGTGCGTTTTGCATCAGTCAGTGTCCATTACTTGCACACTTCATAATGATATTTCAGAGTATTCCTTTCAATCTTTTGATGTGGAAATGGTATGGAAAATTTAATAATGAAAGGCTCTTCACTGCTGTGAATGAGAAAACTGGTAAAGCCATACAGATACATAGTGTATATACATTGATTTGCTGTTTAAGTGTAGTATACATGCTGGTACTAGTGTAAAGATTTGTCCTTTCATGCAGAGAATGGAGTGTATAAGTACAAAATTAGCTGTCTTGCAGAATGACAAATACAGCTAAATGATCATGCAGGTTTTCATAAACTTACTGGCTACAAAATTCCAGTTGATGTCAAGTTACCATGGTTACAGAATTTAACTTGCATAACTTTTGAAACCCATTTGCACTCCATTAAGAGGATTAATCGATCGTCATTTTCAAGAGAAGTTCATCGTAACAGCAAGAGAACAAAACAGGACTGCATGTGGCCCATTTGTTATAGATGTGAATGATTATCCTGATTTTGTATGGGAACCTTGTATACTTGTGATGATCATCATTGTCTACCCACTGAGTAACCCTCAGTGTTAACACTCTCACCCTGAGGTGATGTCATTCCAAGCTTTGATGTTTCAACCCTTCCTCGCTTATACTGTTCCAAAGTGACTGAGTGTAAATGTTCATCTGCCTCAATCTTTTTACATGTTTTTCTCGTTATTAGAAAACATTTTTCTGAGAGTTGCAGCCAATGTCTGTTATGATAGCATGCTGAAGGTTAACCGCTTTTGAATGCATCTTGTTCTACCCAGGAGAGGCTTGACCCTTTGCCCCTCAAACTAATCGAAGCTGGCTGGTAGTCTATAATGTCATCTGCTTCAGTGTTTTTGATCATGACTAATTTCATCAGGAATAAAAAATACGTATGAATGAGAATTGTAGGAGAGACGTATCAAGGTAATGTGAATGAAGTCAACACTGGCGTTGGCACGGGTTGGGTGCTTAGTGCCCAAGCCCAATGCCAAGCAGGGCTGTGGATTCAGTCTCTAGTCAAATATCAAGGAGGAAAGAGTGAACATCAGTTTTGAATGTAAATGTGAATGTGTTCTTGCCAGTGAGAACCCTATAGTGAGTCGCCATTTTGGAACTACAGTTTGAACATTGATAACACAACAAAAATGGTTAAATGATGTAGAATTGTTTTAGCTTCCTTTGATCTCAATGAAGGAGGAAGCACTTATTGGAGCTGTGATGTTCATTTGGAGCAATGTGGCTGCAGCCAAAGACATTGAGTAAGAATGGTTGAGGATGCCTGTTCTGATGTAGATATTTCAGCTTAACGTGTCCTTATAATCAATGGCTTTACTTCAATTTTTAGCAGGGGGAACTAATTGACCACAGCCCACTCACAGAAATATATGAACTCTGCTTTATCCCATTCTTGGTCAGAGTACAACAGTCAATAGCTTTCCTTGGTGCTGGTTTGGTAATTTGCATCCAACCAGCACAAAGGAAAGCTATTGACCCAGCATGTGCCATCATGAATGGTCTTATCTACAAATCTCAGCACAAATGTTTAGAAGTAACAATAAATTTAAGTGAAGACGTTAAGGAAGATGGCAATTTGTATTCGCGTGGTTTGGGGCGATTTGAGTAGGAAAGGGCTATCCTTACAGTGTACATTTCCAGACTCAGTCAGCAGCGTCTCCTGGTGTCTCCCAAGTGCACCAAGGCAAGCTGTCCACCTGGACCATTTGTAATTTTATTGGAACTGCCAAATTTAGACGAGGCCTCAGCCGCTTCTATTTGAATGTGAGACCCTTGAGTACAGAATCTGAAGGTGAATAATTCTATTGCATTCAGCTAAATGTGATTATTGTTGTGACCAGAACTTCAAGGGTTAAATGGGGGCCAGGTGACAGGAAACCAGCAAAGCTAAAAAAATTATGTAGATTTGATAACCATCGGTTATAATCCAAGAATAGCTGTTTGAATGTTCAAAAATGTCCTTATAAATCTTGTTCAGGGAAGATGTTAAGATTATGGATAGGGGGATAAAAAAAACCCCGGGAAGATGCTCTAGCTTAAACCCCTTTATTTTCCATACTCCTTCCGAGCCATTATTTCTGAATTTTCTTCTCTTCAGTGCCTTGTACTCAGGCAAAATTACTACCTGTACCAGCATACTGGAATCTCCCTTTCTCCACGTCAGTGGAGGCATGCTTAAAATTGCTTTGAACATCGTGCAGTTTCAAAGATTCCTTTTTACCATCTTGGTAAGATTTATTGATGATTTTTCAGTGTGCCAAGTTGTTTGACTTAAAATGTTTAGCTTCCTGGGAATATTGAGCCTTGGAGCAAATGTCAAGGTGTCCAGTGAGGGTTCATCAAATCAGTCTTAGTTTGTGTTTAATCATTATGATCAGCAACCATTATGTATGGATAAACAATCATGATTTAGCTATTTTGTTGCTGCAAATGTCAATAAAGGTATTTAGTTTGACTCATCAACGCATACAGTTACTCTCCCTCACACTGGCCAATGTTAAAACAAAGATCAACTAATACATACCATAATAGTAGTCCCAGTACATTGTACTGTCTAGGCATATGGTTACAGACTACAGTTGTGATTGGCTGGTTGCGCATCCCAACGGAGATAGTCCGTAATTGTGAAAATACCGTGTTTTCAGCATGCTGTAGCTTCTGTTTAAATAAAGTTGGCTAAGTCAGGTTTGCTGCATCGCAGAGTTGCTTCATTGGAGGTCATATAGGTGCACTGTCTTCCAGGCCAGGTGGGAACTTTATGGTGGGGAAGGACAATGATGTGACCCTGGCAAGAGCACAGTTCATACACCTGTATAAAGCTGACATCCAGGTGTTGTTTCGTATTTCAATTATCACAAATTAACGAGCTGGGAATTGTATGACAAAAATCCGTCCATATTTTTCTGACATTTTTATCTGTTAAATGCCGTTCACGGAATTTCAAAATACCAAAATGCTGATTTTTGAGACTGAAAAATGCTAATATGAAAAATAGAAGGATTTATAACTGTGGTCTGTGGCCTATTAGGGCTAACTCTGTATGTATTGGGACTCACATGGTCATGTTGTTATTCTATTATCGTTCATCAAGCAAGTTAAAATGGGAAGTCAGCACTTTTTGACATCTGCCTGGACAATTTTGAGTGATCCTAACAACTTTTACATGAATGGAGCATGCAAGATATGGTCCTGGAACTGTAGATCACAAGGCAAATGGTTCGGGCTATGGTATTGTGTACCTCAGGCCAGCTTATGAAAGGAGAAAAGAAGTTTTACACCCACATATCGGCTGTGAATATCAAGTTTAACAGTCTCAATTTTCTAAAACTTCATTAAGTATCACATTTATGTCACAAATCATCGTGCATAGACATGTTGCACCTATCAGTGGAACCACACTGCATAAATAATAACAGGATTTGCTGCAAGACATTTATCAAGTGCACAGGCTATACCTCCTTTGCTGACTGCTTGGTAGTTAGATAGCTTCCATAGCCCTTTGTATTTAGCGATACCTCACAGGTACCACACAGGTAATCATATGTGTGTATCAGAAATTAACAATGCTAATATGATATGAATAAATTATGCTAATCCCATTGATATGAAACTTAGTGACCCTCTGTTTCAAACTTTTAATTTTGTGGAATTGTCATTGTAGGCCTACAGCCTCCATTCATATTCAGAGCTGTTTATACAAAATCATGTCAAAGTGATTTTCGGCATACCAGAAAAAAATGCGCATTGTCTGTCAGTAGAGCTGTACAAATCTTAGGTAAAATGTAAAGTTCTTTGTTTTTGTTTTTGTTTCTCTCTCCCCCCCCCCCCCACGCCACCCCCTTTTATTTTTTTTATTTTTTATTTTTTTGGTAGACAAAAGCTTGTCATATATGTGTGTCATTTGACTGGGGTAAATCATTTAAAATCAGGCATGCTGACTTTGTTGAGCTGTTGAGTTCATCAGCATATTATTTTCACATAAAGGAATCAATTTATATCCATGAATGTGGATGACAGCACTTATGAACTGCAGATTTTATAACTTTTACCAAGCTAGTGTACATAGGTGGCAAAACATTTGAACTTCGACATACAACCACATAATATTATAAGAGTTTCAGAAAGTGAAACAAGGGGAAAAAAGTTAGCTTCCATTAAACACTTGCCTGAAAGCACTTGCGCCTGATAATTGGATTGATAATTGGATGCTTATCAAATTTAAAATCAGAGCACTTGTGAATACAAATATGCATTTATGATATTGGAGTAACTGTACAAACTTTTGTCATTTTCTTTCTAATATGTGCACATACACCAGAAACCATGTCAATAAACCACAACTTATACAGTCTACTGCAGAAAAAAAGACATAGCACTATTGGTTTGTGGAAGCTGGATCACCCAACTGCCCCCCTAATGTTCAAACAAAGGGCGCGTTAAAATTCCATAATTTTAGTACCAAAAAACATAATTTGCTGAATACTGCTACTCTAATCTGTGACCTACTGGTCTTAAACTGTGCACTTTGATGGGCTAACAATGTTTAAACACTGAAACTGTTCCATTGTCTGCCATAATTCAGATAATATCAGGAAAATACTGCCATAATGACTGGTATTAGATGCTGACTTGGTGTAACTGATACTCCCCCCATCCACCATTAATGCCTCAGCAGTGATAGATGTCATATTTTTTGTAGACAAATGTTACGAATCTATCCATAAATAGTAAAAAAATCACCAATTTCACTTAAAAATTCATAAAATTTTAGCAATATATTCAAATTTGGGGTTAAAATTAAGGGGTGGGGCATTGTAATTTGATCTCTCATTGTAAGGGCAGGACATGCAGGCAAGTGATTATGGGTTTGCATCATAGCCCATTGTCTATCGTATTCATATTGGACAGAAAAGAATTGATTGGATGCAATTATATAATTTTCCTCAAAATTTTAATTAATTATTTTATTTGTCATAAAAACTGATTTTTCAGATTTAAAGGTTGCTTGCAAAAAAGTTGATATTTTCTTTAATATTGAAGTTTGGTAAAGTTAATGCAAATCCTTTGCAGAAAACAAGTTGTGGCTTCAGTTAAACAAGTTTTAAAAATTTTGATAAGTCTATTAGGTTACAGACTACAGTTGTGATTGGCTGGTTGCGCATCCCAACAGAGATAGTCCGTAATTGTGAAAATACCATGTTTTCAGCATGCTGTAGCTTCTGTTTAAATAAAGTTAGCTAAGTCAGGTTTGCTGCATCGCAGAGTTGCTTCATTGGAGGTCATATAGGTGCACTGTCTTCCAGGCCAGGTGGGAACTTTATGGTGGGGAAGGACAATGATGTGACCCTGGCAAGAGCACAGTTCATACACCTGTATAAAGCTGACATCCAGGTGTTGTTTCGTATTTCAATTATCACAAATTAACGAGCTGGGAATTGTATGACAAAAATCCGTCCATATTTTTCTGACATTTTTATCTGTTAAATGCCGTTCACGGAATTTCAAAATACCAAAATGCTGATTTTTGAGACTGAAAAATGCTAATATGAAAAATAGAAGGATTTATAACTGTGGTCTGTGGCCATATGGCCAACTGATTGGCTGGGCCAGGTTTGAGTGCAATGAGCTAAGAAAGAAGTAATCTGCAGACTTCCTAATTTTTAAAACAGCTGTGCTCAAAATTGAATAAACCAGTCTCAATAAAATCAATGTGAGTCAAATGATGTTGCTATTGGGGGGGGGGGGGTGTTGCTCGGAAAGGGGGGGTGATTGTAATTTTTTTTTTCAACACACCAGTTTCAAAATTCAAATGAAACCCCTTAATTTATGTTTTTCTTTTACCTCTAAGAGTATACAAATTTTATTTTTATATCAGAGTAAACTACACATCTATAGGAACTTACATGTAGCTAAAAAATGGGTGAAGATATAAAAACATCCCAAAACAGTGAATTCAACAGTGCTCTACCATTGTTGCATCTGAATAGCCAAGTCCATGGTAAATCATGCATGTGTGTGTAAATATATTATATATATATATATATATATATATATATATATATATATATATATATATATAATATACATATACACACACACACACACACACACACATGATTTACCATGGACTTTGAATACAACATGTCGGGTAATGTATAGGACTGTCAATGATAATACAATATGGCTTCAGTCAAAGCCAGTTTGACCTTTGATGGAGTTCACAGATGCGCAATTAATAAAAATATATGCAGTCAGGAAAGTAGTCCATTTAAATGTTCAATACATGTGGTTCTTGTATATATTCACAGGATCCAATTATTTTCCTCTCAGTTGGAGATATGAATAAAAATAAATACTCCTGTTGGGGGATAAAAAAAGCTGATGGTAGAACCTACCCAGATGTCACCTGAGGAAGGAAAAAAATTGAGAAAATAGGAGGGCCTTCACACAGAATGCTAGCTTTTGAAGGCTTCAATGTTGGCAATTATGAATGGCTCCATAAAGCATAAAAACACATGTAGTTTTGTTTTGTTCTTTTCCTGGAGTGGAAAATGTGCATAGCCTGAACAAGTACCCTGTGTCAATGTTTGTTGAATTCTCCAGGTGCTAATTACAGGTAATACAGGTTTAACCCTTTACCTGATCCTGCACACCCATGATTAGCTGTAACCATTTACCCTGTCTTGCTCATGATCACTTGTAACCCTTTGGCCTTTACTTATCACTTTTAACCCTTTACCCTTCCCACTTACTCATATGAGATCACTTTTAACCCTTTAACCTATTCTGTTTATTCATTATCATTTGTTACTTGAAACCATTTACTCTTTCCCCGTTATGCTCAATTGTAACCATTTAGTACCCTGTCCTACTTTCTCATTGTCATTTATTCTGTACCCTGTCCCATGTACACATGATCACTTGTAACCCTTTACCCTATCCTGTTTATGTACAATCACTTTTTACTTATAATTTAACCTTTTCCCACTTGCTCGTGATCACTGGTAACTCTTTACTATTTCCCTTTTACTCATGATTATTTGTTGTATGAAGAGTGTTGATTAACAAAATTGTAAAGACCTGGCCCATTCCTGCATGAGCAGCAAAGTTCCTGTATTGCATTCGATAGGTATAGTTTCTGGTAGCAAAATCAACTAGAAAAGAAGATTTGCTTCACAGCAAATATGTGTGGGTGCCTTAAAAATTAGAGAACAGTTTGAAATGCTACACTTTGCCATTGTTCAACACAATATAAATTTTGTGTATTAGGGTAATTTGAATAAATTAAAATGCTACACATTTGGTTCTTGGATCATTGGATGTGGCCATGTCACAAACTTATAAACTAAAGTGTGAATGACACCACTATCTATAATGATTTTGAAGCTATTCAAGATCTTAATTTTTGTGTATTTGCCTAATTAGCATAAATGAAAAGCCTACAACGTTGATTCGTGGTTCATTGGATGCAGTTATTTAATTTACAAACCTGCAAATTGAAGTTGGATACGTCTATGTATAATAATTGTGAAGGTATTCTAGATTTAGATTTTGTGTATTCTTTTATTTGTATAAATTAAAATCCTACAACTTTGGTTCTTGGTTCATTGGATATACCTTTGTCACAAACCTACAAATCAAAGTTGAAATGGGACCTGTATCTATAATAGTTTTAAAGCTATTCAAGATTTGGATTTTGCATATTCCCCTAATTTGCATAATTTAAAATTCTACAACTTTGGTTGGTCATTCTTTGGAAGTGGCTATGTGTCACAAATCATCAATTTTAATAGTTTGGAAGCTATTCAAGATTTAAATTTTGCATAATTTCGCCTAACTTGCATAAATCAAAATCCTACAACTTTTGGTTCATGGTTCATTGGAAGTAGCTTTGCCACAAGCTAACAAGTTGAAGATGGAATGGCATCTCCATCTATAATAGTTATGAAGATATCCATCTTTTCAAAATTTTTGGTGCTCCTACTTAGCATAATTTAAAATTCTACAATTTTCATTTGCTGTCCAGTACATTGGCAGATGCCACAAACCTACATATGCATATTGAAATTCTGTGTCTATCTGCAGTAGTTTGGAAGATAGGGAGCTTTTAAAATTTTAATTGCCCCTAATTTGCATAATTTTAAACATCCTGACTATTGCAAAAGATATGCACAATTATACTGGTAGGTCAGGCACACTGGCAGCTTCGGTGATTTTCAGAATGATAGTGTCGAAGAAAACTATGGACAAATTTGGTCTTAAAGAAGAAAGAATCCCAATACCTGAGAGTTGGTCGAGTGCCCAGCTGAACTATTGCCTGAGGCCATCGGCCAAGGGCAATAGTTCAGCTGGGACACTGGAACAACTTGAGGGTATTGGAATTTGGACTATTGGCCAGATAAAACAGTCAGTATTTGTTTTATTTAATTTTTGATAAAAGACTGTAACAAGGAAGGCTGTTGACCTGGAGCACCCTATTGTGATAGATCCTACAGGTCTACAAATCTCACGAAAATGTTTTATGTAAATGAGCAATTGTAAAACGTTAGGGCAGATTACTTACATGTATATGATGCAGGTATGACGTTGGTGTGAAAAGTTTAATTGATTTTGAACCCTCACTAGATAAGCTGGGAAAGGATTCAGAGGTAGAGGCAGTGAAACACGACTACAGAGACATCAGAGGGTATTTGACTCGTAGAAATTGAGTCACATCTGATCTGGCAGAATAATGAAGAGGGAATGTGTGAGTCAGCGCTTTATGTATGTTGTCTCTGCTTTGCCAGACATAACAACAGTTAACACTCTCTTCCCTCTCTCCACAGCTGTTTAAGCACTGGCCTGCTTTGCCTTACATGTCACAGAAGCTGCTACAAGACTTGCCAGGCAATGCAAAAAGTACTGACTGTAGACAAGGCATGTTGGTCATTGAATAAATCTTCTTTGTATGAAGAACTCAAATGAAAAATAGTAATCTTCAGCTGAA
The DNA here is from genome assembly GCA_964020975.1 of Hermodice carunculata. Lineage (NCBI taxonomy): Eukaryota > Metazoa > Annelida > Polychaeta > Eunicida > Amphinomidae > Hermodice > Hermodice carunculata. The sequence goes on from OZ026620.1 coordinate 55,165,890, forward strand.
CCCTTTTAACGTGAATTAAGGTCAAGTTTAAGACAGGGTCAACAACTTTCCTTGGCAAGGGTTGAGTTCTGAGCACCCAACCCAGGTGTCAAGCTGTTGACTGGGAACATATGTATCATGCATAAAAGTTTGATATGGCGTAAACTTGACCTACTTTCTCAAGGTTTTGAGAAAGTGAAGGTCAGGAGATGATTTTATTGTGACAAACATGACATGATAAATTGAAATAAAACTGCAAAACTTACACCAATATGCTTTAGGCCGACGGTCAAATTTTGTAATATGTTTTTATGATCTTGACTTAATTTTCAAGGTCATTAAGCCCTCAAGAAAAGCACACTAAAATCATTATGTTGATAAAGAATAAGGGGAATGATGTCAAATGCAGAAATATTTGTACAATTGGAAGTTCGATGTTGCATCACATAGTTGACCTTGACTAATTTCTCAAGGTCATGGAGGAGATGCATTTCAGGAAATGAATTTTTTGGTGATGGTCATCAGATTATATGTCAGCAGAGCACTTACTCCCATCGGCCTCTTGTTATGTGAATACATTGGTGTAAAAATCCAGGCCCCAATGTGGAATGATTTAAGACCAGCCCAGTCTCCCACTGAGACATTACATTATTGTATATATATTTCATCACATGCACATTTGTTATACCATCATGTAACTTGATTTCTGTTATGTTATAAAGAAATAACAAACTGATATTATGCCTGGACATAGGGGTCAAAAGGTTTCTAAATGTTGGATATTTTTTCACTTGTTGTCTGCTATTTACCACTAACAGAGTGATGGGAGGGCAATCTGACTCAGTGGCTGTGTATTTTGTCAGTGTAGTGTTCCAGTCACTTTATATCATGCTGATGGACCTACCTTTTACTGTGTCATGACTAGGTCCGTAAGAATCTTTACTTTGCAGTAAACAGACAACTTAGTTCCATGCTCCATTTTAACCCATCCTGCTTCATGTATCCAAATTTTTTCAAACATAATATAATGGCTGCTTAATTTGTGTGCAGATGTAAAAATCTTGACATCATACAGAAAGACTATTTTTGTACATGTTCCGAAGCTGACAATCTCATGTTGATTCTGCAAAAGAATCATCAGTTATTTTGATTTTATCTGCAATAAGTGTTATGTAAGTGTAACTTGTAACTGAGTTTAACATTGTCAAAGGTGAAATGAACCCAATTATTTTACTGTTGAATTGATTTTGTCATGCTACATGCACATGTACTGATGCAAGATAAACCATTTCCTATTATCAAAGAGTTCAAAATTCAGTACTGAGTGAATACTGGGCAAGTACCGAAAGAGGTACACCTGCTGGTTATAAACTATTCGACATAGCAGGGCTCATCAGGGACTGAAAGTGAACAGATGCTGTCACTGTGTTTCTCCCAGACTTGGCCATTTTGTGGTGACAATACATATATGTTATATGAGAGTCATAATGGTGAAATACCATTTTGTGTGATATACATAATCAAGATAATGAGGTCTGTAGAGTGTGGATGGTGTCACTGGTCATGTATGTCTCTGGTTGCTACCCTTGCAAGTGGAGACACCTGGTGATACACAAGTTTGGCTGATCTAATTGACCAGTTATCGAGAGAAAATGGGGTGTCCTGAAAATTACTCAAACCCCCCCCCCCCCCAACATTTTCTATTAGATGTGCACTTCGCTATATCAGAGATTGGCTAAGGCAGTATGTACATGTGACCAAACCAATGTCACATGACTCCACAGATATACATTAAGAGATGGCCTTTTCAATACAAAGAACCTGTCTTAAAATATATAGGGACAAAATTCTGCATATGATAGAGCTTCAAACAAAAAGTTTAATTTGTGTTACCCTTAAAATGACTATCATACAGACTAATGTTTCAGGTGGACTGTTGGGTGGTTATACTGCTTTTAAATGAAAGTCATTTATCGAAGTTGCTTATCACAAGTCTGACATGCGGCACTTACAACTCTAGTTTGGGGAGTACAGTTGCATCTCAGCTCCACCTGGTGACAAGGACTGACAACTTGGGTAGTTTTATAATTAGAGCAGAGCTGCAAGTTTGTAGATTTTAAAGATACATGTAGAGGATGTGCATGTTACATATCCTTAACATGGTTAATGTTTTATAATACAGCAGGGATTATCAAGAAAATTTTACTGTGTATCAGGAGTTAAGTTCTTGTCAGGAAAATAATGGAATCTATATCCAAATAAACTTTTATGCACAGCCCATGTGTAGGAAAATTTCTTTATATTGAGGTGTATAGGTGTAAGTTCTGTGGTCTTAGGATCATTGGGATGAGGATCTACTTGCTGAGACTCTATAGACAGCCAGTTTGAAATTCAATACATGACTGACCTTTGATGTACAGTTGATTTTTTGTGTGTGTGTCAGGTGTTTTGTTGTGAGTTTGTATATTATGTATATGTGCCGGCTACATGTATATGTTGTTTTCATACCAGTTCCTGTTTCAGCTGTATACATACACACTGTAGAGCAAACACTGGGCAAGGAGGCAGGCATGAAAAGAGGTAGAAAAAATACACAGACAAATAAACAAAAAAACACAGTGAAAAACAAAGATACTTAAGGTGTGTGCCTTGTACAAGTCATGTATGCATTTATGGACATCTTTGAAGTACATGTAATTGTGTTTCGGAATTCTTGTGAGCTTCCTGGTTCTGTGCATAGGACTGTCTGGGCCAAAGCACATGCTGAGTTTCCCTCTTATAACAGTACCCGAAATAGTCTCATGCTTGCAAGACCACTCAAAATAGTCTCCATATAAGAGCATCCAAAATAGTCAGTCTGTTATAAAACCATCCAAAATAGTCTCCTCCTTATGAGACCACCCAAAATAACATGAAGCAGTTTTTTTGTTTTTTGTTTTCTATTTTGTATTTTTTTATTTTAAGAAGGATGACCTTTCTTTCAGGGAGACAAATAATAATTGGCAACCCACTTGTACCAGAGTTATAGACTGGCAGGAGGGGGGTGGGGTGGGGTGGGAGATTTCATGGGCTACATACATATAATAACATTTTAACCTCTGTCGACTAAAATTTGCACAACTTATAGAATCATTCTTTTCTGTCCGTCCATCTGTTCATCTGTCACTTTATAAACTTCTTAGGAATGTGTACAGTCCACAGTTTTCAACTGAACTCCATATAACTTTGAGGACTGATGAAGCAAGCATGTAAAGGGTATTGAAACCTAGGTTCCTATCAATATTGGTGGTGCCACTTATACATGTAGTATATGTACCGGTAATATATGGGGCAAAATCTAAGAATGTTGTTGTTTGAAAAATTGTCCATCAATCGTTTCAAAAGTTGGTAGAAATGTTGAGTAGGCAAAAAGGTGAACGTGTGCCAAAATTAATGGTGCTGCCTACGGTATTACGGAAGAGCCCAAAATATATTGAAAGCACATTAAAGTCAATATTTTGAAAAGGAAGAAGGCTTATGATACCAAATATGCCATGAATGTGTGTCATATATAGAAGTTTTATGTTGCATAAAATGGATGACCTTGACATACTTTATCAAGATCGTTGAGGGATTGCAAGTCAGGAAATTGACTTTTTAATGATGGTCATCCGACTACATGTCAGCAGAGCACCAGGCCCACAGGCCTCTTGTCATATTGTAACACAATTAAGTTACAAGAACAGAATCACTGTTTGTTACATCAAACTAGACATTAACACCGGACCTTATCTTGAAGAAAAGTATCAAGCTAGGAATTGAACTTCATAAAAACTTCCACCAAAACAGTTCCCAGTATATCATGCGCACTGCATCTGCAAAAAGTGGGAAGACGAAAAAAAAGGCATTTTTCTTCTCAAATCGAAGATCACTTGCACATAGCAGGTCAGTCTGTTTTTGTTTTGCAAACCAGCAGGGAATTTAGGAAGCTGGCTCACTCTGTCACTGCCACATTTTGGACTGAGTCAACAGCTTTCCTCAGCACACTTTGGGTGCAGTGCGTCCAAAGCAGCCAAGGAAAGCTGCTGACCCAGACTTTTATATTCCGTGTAACTACAGGCATGCTGGCACTTGAATGAAAGGTCTTTCTACAAGGAACGTGAATCTGGTACCTTCATTATGATTCAGAGCAGTTCGGTTTAACTCATTCCATACCAATCCCTGATATTTACGTATATTTACAAAGATTTAAGACGACAATTGCATATTTAAATTCTTCATGAAAAGAGCTTTCGTTCATGTACCAACAAGCCTATAGTCTTAAGTCAGTGGTTCTTGCACTGCCTGGTAAGTCATGCTGCAGCTGACGCAAGGGTAGCTGCAGCATGACTTGCCAGGCAGTGCCAGAACCACTGACCAAGGCCTGTCCCCATAGTATGGAATGAGTTAAGGAGTTTGACTTTAGTTGCAGTTGGCACTGAAAGAGTGAAGCAAGCTGTCAATGCACGTATGTAACCTGAAAATGTGACCAAGATATAATAATACAAGTACTGCATTGAATATTACATATTGACAGGCCTGGCTGGCTGGCTATAAGGATTCATTCCCCCCAAAAATTCAAGAAATATGCCCAAATTTTCTCACACAGTGAAGGTACTGAAAGCAAATGTAAAGTAGGGCTAGTACTAGAAATTATACAATTGTCAGCAAATTGGTCGTCTGCGAAGTAGGTCTTCTACCTCCAGCACATACATGTAAATATCAGAACATAAAAAAAACAGAGTCTGCTTCGCAGGCAAGCAAATTGGTTAAACTGACCAAAATGTTGTAACCAAACTTAGGTTTTAGTGGCCCATACCAGGACGACAATTTTCTGTTGGTCAACACCAAGACAATAATTTTCCGTCAGTACAGTGCTCCTCTTCTAATAAGGCCCCCCTCAAGAGAGGCCACCCTTTCTTCAGAGGCCACTTCTCCATGCCACAAAAGTGGTATTTCCATTGTATTGTCCCTCTCAAGAGAGGCCACCCCTCTAATGTGGCCACTTCTTGGTTGCATATGGGCTGGCCTTATTAGAGGGGACCACCGTACCTGAGTCTTTGCAAGTGAAGTGTAGATCTATGATCACAGCAACAAAAGTGTAAAATTTCAGCAGCCAGAACAGATAAATTCAGGCAAATATCTTCAGCCAAGTCCAATATCTATTAGCCCATGGCTAATTGCCTAATGGCTAGTACAGTGAAGACTCATTGGAACAACACTCAGGTTTCTGACATAATCACTTTTAAACAACACACCTTTTCAGGGACAAAAAGTATATATACTATGCTACATGTATGTGATTCATTTATCTGACAAATTCAGTTATCTGACACATTTTCAAGGAACACTGATGGTGTCATTTTAATGAGGTTTCACTGTACCAGCCCTGTACAGGGAAGAGTTGGGGCAGAGATCGGGAAAGCCAAAGTGATGGTTCCGTTGTTGCAATCTGAGAAGCGGACTATGATACTGTGCATACTGTTCCTGTCAGTCTGGAATGGGGAGACCTCGTTTGCAGAAAATCTTTCTTTGGAAATGCTGTCTTTAATGGATTGACGGTGAAATAGCCAGAGGCAATGAGTTTGTGAAGCAGCTGAGGTCTGGGGATGGGCAAATGGGCCAGATTGCGGTCTGCAGAGTACGCTATAGTCTGTCAGGACAAAAAGTCTGCTGGTGATGTTATCACAATGGAAGCATATGCCTAATTATAGATTCATCATGGTGCTGTCAATATGCCAAAGTCTACGAGAAGTTGTGCACTTTACTGCCAAAATAGTTGGATGGGATGCACATATGATGATCAGATGAACGTTACATAGAACTATGATCAAGGCCAAGATGTTTTTGTTTCACTGCCTTCTGGTTCAGGCAAGAGCCTCGTCTGCATGGTGACACCATTTATGTCTGATGGGACTAAATATTATTTGCAACATCTGGAAGCTCCTGCGTCAACCACGCCTTCTGTGAACTATGGTTTAAGTTTAATAGAGCGGGAGGAGGTGGCAGCCCTGAAGTGTTTAGTAATAATTTTCACGCCACTTGTGAATATAATAGAAGAACAAGCAGAACACCTCAATTCAAAGGGTTGTGATAACGTCACCTGCAAATTTTTACCCCAGTCACGTAGCGCCCTCTACAGACCACAATCTGGCCCATTTGCCCTTTCTCAGACCTTGTTTGCTTTGCAAACTTGTTGCCCACACTTCTTTTCACTGTTAACCCTTTCTCCCTTGAATTAATACTGAGTCAACAGCTTTCCTTGGCATGGGGCATGTGATCTTGATAAGTCTCATGTACATTTCTCAGTCAAATTGTTTTTCATAACTGTTGAAATTAGTTGAAAACACTGAAGCAGACGACATTTGACCACCAGCTGGTTTTGGCAGGTTTAAGGGGGAAAGGGTTAATCTATAATAGATGGCATTTTCAAAGAAAAAGTTCCTGCAAATGAGATCTCCCCACAGCCTGCTGTCACTCCATTGTGACCTTCATACACCTGTATGCAGGTTATGTAGGAATTGATTACTCACACCATGCATGTACACCAATTGACAAAGTCTTGTTAAAGAAAAAGAAGACACTCCTGCAGGGAATGTGCTTCAGGGTGCAGAGCTGTGTAAGTTCCTCTCAGGATACATTAGGAATATATATATAAAATTTATGGCATTGTCAAAATGCAAAAATTGCTGTCTGTGCTATTTTCTTGTGAAGAAGGGGCTGCACTGGGTATTTCATGTCAAAAATATGTACGTATGTGTGCATGTGAACCATATGAATGAAATCACATGTGAGTCACAAATGTTCAAAAGATGTTTCTGTGTGTACTTGCAGTGTGGCTTCGCAGAATATTCCGATGTTTTTGCCGAAAGTCAGGTCGACGGGGACCTGCTTCTCCTGCTGTCAGAAAACAACCTCAAAGATGATCTCAACATGACTAATGGCATCACTAGGAAGAGGTTGGTGCTTCAAACCCTTTGCTGCCAAAAGTGGGCAATTAAAAAAATGGGCCATTCCAGTTGTTAGCATTATCTATTTACTTTTTTTTTCTTTTTTTTTTTTGAGAATTCACTTGATGCTGAAAAAAGTTTTCAAAGGAGACGTGCAGATGAAACCATCAGAGAGCAATCATCCTTGGTTTAACCCTTTGCCATTTAGACCAGGCCAGACTGGCTGGGGGTCAAATTTTATTTGCTTAGTTGTTTTGGGCAAATTTCAACAGTCTGAAATAAGCATTGTAGACGAGGCCTATCAAGATTGCATGTCCAGGTAAACAGCTTTCCTTAACATGGTTAGTGCCTAACTGCCCCACTCAAGGAAAGCTGGTGACTCAATCTTAACACGGGAGATAGGGGGTGGGGGTCTGATAAGGAGCTTGCTCCCCTGGTGTATGTTGTTCACTTGCTGCTGAATTATCCCACACCAATGAAAACTGTTCATGGACTTGAGTCATGTTGAGCGGGGAAGGGATGCACAGCAGGAATTCCGCAGTTACACGATATAGCATTATTCGTCAGGGGCCGTATTCACAAAGAGTTCAATCTGATCCTGAATTTAATCCTAAAATGAAAGTCAATGTGCATTTGGGCCTTGATCTACTGAATTGTTGGGCTAATGTTTGATCTAAACTTGCAGGATTAATTAATCTACATATATGTTCTCTGCTATAATTGGAACTTTGGAATTAAAGTTTTCATTTTATTAAATCAATCTTGATTTAATCCAGATTTTAATGCTGGATCAAAAGATTAAGTACTGGACCAAACTAAGATTGATTCAATAAAATGAACCTGCAAATCCTGACGTTCATATCATAGCCAAGAGCATGTATTGGCTAATCCTAGAAGTTTTGATCATTGAGACTAGTGATTAAGTAGTTTAAGGCCCAAACCACAGTGATTTAAATTTTGGGATTAAAGTTAGGATCAGATCAATTTCTTTGTGAATATGGCCCCAGATGTTATGTTGTAACCTGTACATGTGAGGGATATGATATGACAAGCCTAAATTGAAATGATACAAAATACTTGAAAAGTAAATGTTTCAATACCTTCTGCCAAGGTTTGTAACTCGTCAATTATTTCTACAGACTGTAAGCAGGATGCAACTCTTATGTTTTTGTGGTTATTTTGGAAAATCTCCCATGTCTTCCACAGTGACAAACACTGCCCCAGTCCAGTATCAAATACACATGTAGCAACGTGGTCAAAATAATCCTTTGAATTCCACTTTACTTCTGCACATATCAATTGAAAAGCTCCATGTAACCTCCATGTCTAGAGATGGGGCTGGGCTAGCTCTGTCCCTGACCCTACCCTGCTATTGCTTCCTCTGCCCTTTTACTTTCTGCCTCTCACAAAATACTTGAGAGAGACATTGTCTCTCTATCTATGATAGGATGGAGTTGTTGTGTTAGAAACTGGACCTGGTTTACTTGTCTGCAGCTAGTACATGTACATTGTATCTATCCACACTTACTGCTGTCCCACAAATTAAATGTGAGTGACACAGCTCTGATGTATCGGCATGCAACTTTTTCCCATTAAAAATTACCAGAAATGGTCAAAGGTCATAAAATTATGATCAGTCAACAGCTGACCTCAGTGCACTTAGTGGGTGCTCTATACCCAGAGTGCATAAGGCCAAAAAAAAAAAAAAGTCTGTGTTTGGGGTTTCCCTACCGACCCTTGCCCAAACCCCCCTACCCTAAAACTTTTTATTGATTTTCAAAAAAAAAAAAAAAAAATCTAGGCAGATTTTCTTCATGAAATGCACAATTTATCCACTTTAAGTCACTTTTCTTCTGTTTTCAGAGCAAATATTTAAGAAAAAAAAAAAAAGCCTACCTACCTACCCTATTCATTTTTGGCATGTAACCTCAAACACACTATTTATTTTCTTTGGCCTAAGTGGGTGCTCTATACCCAGAGTGCATAAGGGAAAGCTGTTGATCTAGTCCCTGTGGGCTTTATAAACTCAGTTGGTCAAAGGCAGCAGCAGTCACTCTAGATCCACCTCATGCTTTGATGCATAGGAATTCAGTATTTGAGGCTGATAAACTATTAACCCTTTCCCCCTTGAATTAAGACTGAGTCAACAGCTTTCGTTGGCATGGGTTGGGCACTTTAGTGCCCAACCCATGCCAAGGAAAGCTGTTGACCTGGGACATGTGATCTTGATAAGTCTCATGTACATTTTGCAGTCAAATTGTTTTTCATAGCTGTTGAAATTAGTTGAAAACACTGAAGCAGACGACATTTGACCTCCAGCCGGTTTCTGCCGGTTTGAGGGGGAAAGGGTTCAGGGTAATTAGAATCGTGTAAGCTCAACACTAAGTCATACATTGTGGAAAACTTAAAAAAAAAAAAAAGTTTTTATGCCAGGACTCTGTTTGATCTGACATTGCTCATGCAGATAATTATGATGAAAGGTTCAATTATAAGTGAATAAAGGTTTGTATAATTTCTTTCCAGTCAGAAATGAATATGTTTTAAGGACGCAGTTTATCGATTCATTTTATTGATTTCGCAGATTTATGAGAGAATTAACGAAGCTAAAAATAAATGCCAACTACCAATCATGTGATGCCAGCAAACTCAGCGAGTGGCTAGTCAATCTAGGGTCCAGCTTGTCGCAGTATCTGTATCCAATGCTCCAGAACGGAGTGGACAGAAGGTGCCTCCGCTGGCTGACGGAGGAACACTTACGGGATGACTGTGGCATCCAGAACGGAATTCATCGCCTTAAGATTATAGAAGCTGCCAAACGTAAGTGTTGGGAGACACACAATGGCAGATGCAAGGAATTTCGATTTTTCATTGATATTTGTTTCATCCTTCTTTCGTAAGATTCAACTTCATGAGTGCTAAGTACCTTGAACAATACAGACTTTTTTAATGAGAATGAGACCGGATCCCAGCACTTTGTACATGTGTTACTTTGCTCTATACCACCCCCCCCCCCCCCCAAAAAAAATGATTTTTTTAGAATTTACGATACAGATATCTTGCATTTTCGACAGTAGTCTATGTAATTTTCAAAGCCAAAATTTGTTAACTCTTTTAGTGCCAGTCACATCTAAAGTCGATCTACTTAAGTCAGACAAGTCTGAATTATCATTAGGATCCCAGGTTCATAATCCTCGTAAATGGACCTTTCATTCAAGTACCAGTGTGTCTATAGTTCCAGAGAAAATATCCCAATTAACAGCTTCTCTTGGCGTTCATTGGGCACATTGCGCCCAATGCATGCCCACCAAAGCTGTTGACTCAGTCCAAAATTTGGCACTTAAAGAGTTAATGAATGCAGTGAGAAGTTGGTTACAGACATGTAATCTTCAATCTTATGAAGTGCCTAAACCCAGGCCAAGAAGTGCATGCGTTAGGACATGTACATGTAAAAGTGATTGCTCATTGCTTGGTACTGTAACATACAGACACACAGTGGTGTCCCTCTAGTAAGGCCCTTCAAGTAAGACCACCCCTCCAATGGGACAGTGACAGTGGACTTGATATAGAGGAGCCAGTGTACATGTTATTAAATGATGGTGAATGTGACTGTGGTTGCAGGGATACCCAGCCTGGTGTCCAGTCCAGTGGCAGGCTTTGACATCAGTGATGGTGTCCTGGAGAAGTCTACAGATGTTTTTATTAGTTATAGAAGATCCAATGGCTCTCAACTTGCCAGGTAAACTCTTACAATAACACCACAGGTAAACTCTCACAATAAGACCACATCCATCATCTGACAAGTACCAACAGAGGACTCACACAAAAAAAGATAACAAGTCGTAGATTTACCAAATGTATGAAGGCCCCTCCCAACATTTCGGGACTGGTAGTCCCTTCATCAGGGGAGGTGGGGCCACAGGTAAACTCTTACAATAAGACCACAGGTAAACTCTTACTATAAGACTACAGGTAAACTCTTGCAATAAGACTACAGGTAAACACTTACAATAAGACTAACGGTAAACTCTTACAATAAAACTACAGGTAAACTCTTGTAATAAGATTACAGGTAAACTCTTACAATAAGACTACAGGTAAAGTCATACACAGAATAAAACACAATCCTGCTGAAAACACACACCTGTATGGACACCACATGCCCCAGTCTTCTGTACTTTATAACCAAGACCTGGCACTAATCAATGAGGCTGTAGTTGTACAAAAGATGTTCTCATTTAAATGACACTGGGATATAACAGGCAAACATATAGGCCACACAGTGACACAATAAACATGTAGTCATAGACGTAGACTGTTACCTTTCTCTCCATTCTCCAGATAATTGCCACACAGTGTTCAGACATGACACTCAATAAAAGAAAAACAGAATAAGAAACACAACGTGTACCAGTGAGTAAAAAATTGTCTGTGCTAGAAACAAGTATACCGGTACATGTAATCGATTTTGTGAGCCTTTGAAATCCTTACAAACATTTGTAAAAATGCAGTGTATACAGATCTCACTGTAGGCAGTTTCACTGCTCATTCATGTGGGAAATACATGTACATGTATTGGAATTATTATTGACATGGGGTACATTTAACTGAAAACAATAATTCATTGTATCTTTTAAGATGAAAGTCAACAACTGTTTGTATTTACTTGCAGCCTGCTAAAGGTACACCTCCAGTTACGAGGCTTCACAGTCTTTCTTGACATAGAAAAACTCCGAGCTGGAAAATTTGATGATAATCTGCTGAACAGTGTCCGCAATGCTCGCCATTTTATTTTAGTTCTAACACCCAACTCTTTGGACAGATGTATCGGAGATGATGACCAGAAAGATTGGGTGCATCGGGTAAGATGTGTTTGCTCAATAAAATGACTATTGAAAGACCATTTAAGAAATTCAGGCATATAACAGGATCTGTAGGTAAAAAAAGCAGACAAATTTATTTAAACAATTATAAAATGTTTTTGTGTATGTAATTTTTGAGCTTTTTTAGGAAATAAAGATTTTTTTAAGGAAAAAAGATGAAGTTAAATGCACATGTCATTTTAAGCCTTAAAATTTTCCATAACATTTAAGTTTACCTGTAGACAAGATAGTTAGGCAAATATCCATTGATATCTAGGGCTTGGCCAGTTCAACCTATTTTTTGGGTGTGTGTGTCTCATCAGGTACTGAGGAAACTCTTAATGCCTCCTGCCCCCCCCCCCAATACACAAATTATGATTACTTGTAACACTCTCACAATATAACAATATATGCTGACTGAGTTCATCTGCCCAACAACAATTTTTTTTTTTACTCATGAAATGTCATTTTCATAAGCTAATGGCTCCCCAAGTTTTTTTTTTTTAATTGGAAGTCATTGCTGTTGTATTGCAGCCATGTAGCTCCCAATTTTCTATGACCAGAGGTCATATGGGTGCTTGACCTGACATGTTCATGTGAGGTCATTCTACCTGAGTACAATGCAAAATGCAGGGTCGACTTTGTATTACGTCACTCCCGACTATACATCCCCATTCCACACGTACAAACTTTGACATGTAATAATGTGCATTGTTAGCAACGTGTATGTTACACCCTGATTTATAAGCATGTACTGGAAACTGTTAACCTCAGTCTCTGATGAGTCACGGAGGTGACGAAACCGGTCAGACTTTTGCAGTAAAGATGAGGTCTTGCCTTACTGGTCTTGCCCAGGGTAATTAGCTCTTACTGTACAATCAACATTGATATAATTTTGTGTTTACAGGAAGTGGTGGCTGCCATTGAGGGAGGGTGTAACATTATCCCTGTCATGGACAGCTTCCAGTGGCCCTCGCCAGACAGTCTACCCCAGGATATGAGACCCATCTGTTACTTCAATGGCATCAGGTACTGACCGACTGTTACCGACAGCCTGTTACCGTAATGCTCAGTAGGCCACAAAGATGCATATTCTGGTTGTCAGGCCTCTGGATCGTTAGGAAAATACCCCATCCTTAAAATGTTTGTCAGTGTACATTTTTGTGACTGAAACATTCTTGGACCCTGTGGATTTTAATTCCAGTATGAGGTTCATTTTTAGCTCTGCTGACTGTAGTTTGCAGAGCATGTGGCGTCCCTCATGTCTGTTTGTCTGTCCTTGAACTTTTGCTAATGAACATAAAAGATATTACAGTCTTCAAGCTAACTCCACATAACTATGAGAACTTATGATGGATATAAAAATCCAGGTTGAGTTTGACGTTGATGGCACCACCCATATTAGAAGGGGTGGTTCAACATTTTCATGATTTTCATAAGCGTACACACAGGAACATTATACTGTATGGTCTAAAGTATGACATTAATGAATGTGGAGTCATGGTGATGCCAACAGTGGTATAAATTGTAACTGGCATCATAGGTATCAAAAACACATGATGTTCAGTATTGCTATATTAAGCTTAAGATGCGGTGACAAAATTCACATCAGGTGTGTGTTAGGCCAATGGTCAAACTTTGTAAAATTGTGGGCGACCTTGACAAATATTCAAGATCATTAAGCACTGAAGTAAAGGACACAAAACTCAATGTGTTGAGAAACAATAAGGCCACTGATACTAAATTTATCACAAATATATATCATGTGGACGTTTCATGCTCCACGCTGTGGATGACCTTGAACTTTTTTCTTAAGGTCTCAGAGGGATTACATTTCAGGAAATGAGTTGTACCTGATGGTCATCTGATGACATGTCAGCAGAGCAGCAGGCCTCTGGGCCTCTTGTTTACTTTTTAAGTGTGAACATACTTGGTTTAAAATACAGAAATACAGGATTATTACTAATACCCCCCCCCCCAAAAAAAAAAGAAAAGAAAAAGAAAGAAAATAATAAAAATAAAAGTGTAAAGCTTATTCATCAATGTTTGTTCCAAGTGGCCTGAAAACCAGTCAGTTTATTTTGGTGAGCCTAAAATAAAAAAGGAAAGTCGTGGATGCCCCACACAAGCTTGTGTCTTTGAGAATCCACAGTTGTGCCAAGTAGCATCAAGATCAATTTAGCATAGCCATCACTGTAAACATGAAAGAAAACAAAAATACATCCAGAAAGTTTGCAGTACGGCAAGTTTTTCTTTTAATGGCAAGTCTTGTTTCTTATCTAAACCATAGCAAATTACACAAATATTGCATGGTGTGTGGATGAAGGTATATTTGTGCCAAAGATATGTGATTATATTGTGAGCTTACACAAGGAATCTTTGGAATTTTTGGCAAAATAAACCTGAGAGAAGTTTATTTTTTCTTGTATTTTGAGTGTAGGAGATACATAGACTTTCAATATGAAAGAAAAAAATAAAGTGAAAAAGGCACAAGCTAAATAAATACCATGGGGCATCTATGAACAAAACAACATCAGGTATTACCAAAAAAAAAAAAAAAAAGCATCGTGTAGTGTATGGAGTTCCTTCCTAGTTATCTGTTTAGAAGTTATTACTAGGTTTGATGGTGGAGTGTGGTACCACCATGATTTGGCATGTAAGGTGATGGTGTTGCCTGCGAAACAGACCATATTCCATGTTTTCACTGATCAAGTCAGGTGAAGAAAACTAAGAGATAAGTCTGTTTAGTAGGCAAGGAAAATAGGAAGTAAATTAGATATTTGTAGTGCTAGAAATTGGATGAGTAAAGTGACACAGTGCATGGGAATGAGCAACCAAAGCTACTTTGGTGCAGCTGCATTTATTTGGCTTTTTAAAGATCTCTACATACTTTTAGATAATTATACTGTTATAACCATTATTGGTTTGAAACCCAAATTTTTTTTACTGTCAATGTTATATTCAATTCAGTTGAGATCCTGACCAGTTAGGACTACACATAAAGTCCCACTCAGGCATCTATTTGACTCCGTGCCCTTGTCAGCCACTGGCTGAATGGGTAACATATAGAATTTGTGCACTTATGATTACCATCCCTTACTTCCAAAATTAACTAATGCCAGCACTGACTGAATGGAAAATATACTCTTTCAAAAGATCATATTTCTAATTATGGGTAATTTATTGTGTGTAAGGGCATTAGACAATTTGCTATTTATCGTTTCATATTATTGAAAGTTAACTATTATTAAATGCAAAAACAGTATAGTTTGTGTGGACTCTTTGAGCATTTAAGTTGCACTGGTGAACCAATACTGTTTGGCCCAGATCGAAATTTAATTTTTTGAGGCAGCAAGGCAACTGTTTTCCAACTCGGCAGAAAAATTAATTTCATTTAATACATGATTTATTTATCAAGGAATGAATTCCATACACATACATGTTGTCTTTGATACACACACTTTAAGTAAACAATATATATTACAAGGTGGCAACAAAATTACATTGTTGTCATATGAATGGTGCTCATGATTGTATATATGTACCTGATGTTGACTGACCTACAGCACAACTCTTTGAATTATAAATCCCTGCAGCTGACAGGAACAGTCACGAGGCAAAATATTTATATCTTAAAGCAAACTGAAAATTAGTGTTTCTTTATTGTATTTTGTTTTAGGATTTCTTTTTTATTTATTTATTTATAATTGATTAATTTATTTTTTTTATATTTTTTTATTTGATTCATTTATTTCTTTATTTTTGTCTTTATTTATTTATTTATTTATTTATTTATTTATTTATTTATTTATTTATTTATTTATTTATTTATTTATTTATTTATTTATTTATTTTATTTTATTTTATTTATTTATATTTTTGTTTTTGTTTTTGTTTTTTGTTTTTTTGGTAAAAATGCTACTCTTTATGTTCCCTGTGACTTGCAGTCTTTCCTGCTTGGTACATGTACATGTACTTTAAAAAAACTGGCTGGGTCTCTGTAAAAGTGTTGGCCAGAACCTGTATTTCTAACTGTAGCCCAGCACAATGTATTTCTAACTTGCTGCTTGCTATATAAATAACATGAAACATACCACTGGTAACATTTTAATTTTCTGTTGCTTGTTTGCTTAATTACGCAAGTCAGAATGATAGGCTTAGTCAGCTGCAGGCTTTGTCATTGTCTTTCTCTGGAACAGTCTGGGTGTAATGTGCCGGGAGTGCACCAAAGAAAGCTTTTGACTATATCAACCATATCATTCTTGATAGAGAAAGAAGCAGTAAAAATTTACAATGCTGCATACTTTGTGATAATTTTCAATGGACAAAAATGTATGCCAATACATCAGCATCAAATCCTTCAGTGGCTTATTATGATCAATATTTCAGCATTATTTTATAAATCAACTACAGTCATGTAGCCTCATTTTGATTTCATAATTTAAAAGAATGAAAAGAACAATACATAAAGAACGGTACATCAATAGAGAAGTACATGTTTGACAATTGCTTGCAGAAGCCTTTATTACAAAAAAAAAAAAAAGAATAAAAACAGTTTGAAGTTTGACAATTGTAGGAGTTGTCTGATAATTGAATTGATTTTGATTTTGATCTGGAGGATGTAACGTTTCAGTTGGGTGCATGATTACCAAGAAGCATGTGTGGCTAAACTCGAAGAATTCTTACGCGTCGGCTCCTCCTGGGGTTCATCGTGGCTACATGTGCCAGCTGAGCGCAAACCAACTGATAGACCCGCGCACACCTATAAGGATAGACCTGCTTCCCTCTAAGGCAATTTTTATTTACCATTTATGTTTAGTTTTGCTTCAATTGCATGCTTAGGTTTGTTTTGTTGGTTGATGTTTGTGACATAGCTGAGATTGCGGTGACTGTATTTTACGAAATTAGGACCAGGCACAATCAGCGTGACAGTGGTTTTTGGTGACTAAAATGCATTTCCATGGTTGCGTTTTGTGTCGGTGCATACATTATGTGGATGCAACTACATGTTGTTAAAAGTGCCACCTGTCTGGTTGAGAAGGATAAAGAGTCTGATGACAAAACACTGCTCTACTCGGGTCCAGGTTCCTGCACCTGGATTTGGCACATATGACTCAGTCAGTACATCTGTTTCCCAATGGTGTTTGTCTTGGCCCAGCGATACATCCTGCAAACATTCAAGACAAACATTTCAGCCATATTCTGAGGCTTTAGTTTCACTTTAAGAAAAGCAAAGCACCTAAGCTGGAAAAAAGATTCGTCTGCAAATTGACGTAATATGCTTCACATAGATTTTATATTGACTGCACAGCTGAGCCTTAGAATCTAAGTTTTTGGCTTCCATCATGGCTCATGGTGTCTCATATTAACCTCTTACCCTTCACAATTATATGTGAACAGTTACTTTGATATTCTGCCCAAAAATGAACCCTAATACTAGAAATAGCTGCTCCCTCAAAAAAAAAAAAAAAAAAGAAAAAAAGGAAAGGAAAATAAACTCCTTAACATGACAGTTCTCAACTGCTAATACTTCAAAATGAGATACAGCACTTGAAATCTCAAGGACAGACTCAAGTCATACTAAGTTACAAATTATATACCTAATTGCTGAAGTTGAAATGAGTAGTGACAACAAAGAATGCTTACACAGAGGCCTCAATGATGTGAAATAACTGATGTTAATAATCCTCAGAGCTCATTTAGTAAAAATATATACATAATCAAAACCAGTGCTTGTTCACGGTTACATTGACATTAGTTCACAATTTTACCACCAGGGGAGGGACTGATCATTATTTCATGTCTGTCAGCTTGCCAAGTGAAAGTAAAATTTGTGGATAGATAATCTGTAGAGAACAGGGTATTTACAATGCAATATTTAACCCTTTAAGTCTGAGTCAATTGCTTTCTGTGGTGTGAGTTGGGTGCAACATGTGCAACCTATACATTAAAAAAAGCAATGGACACAGGGCATTAGCAGCCATTGTGATAGGTTTTACATGTACTGTACCTACAATTCTCAACAAAGGCATTATATCATTAGAAAATAAAATTAAAACATTGAAATGGACAAAAATTTACATCTACGCATGTTCGGGACAGTATTAAGACAGACACATGCACTGATTGTAAGTGTGGGTGTATACTGTAAATTGCTTTAATTTTGCTGTATTCTGATTTTCTCTTCTTTTGCTGATGGCACAAAACAGTGACAACAAAAACACAGTGAAGTACATGTAGTGCTTGAACATTGTTTTAATAGGAACAATGTCCAAAATAGTGAAACTAGAACTCCAGTGAAATGCAAAAAAAAAAAATTTAAACAAAAACTAGGAACACATTTGCTGAAGCAAAAGTAAATTTTGCCAGATATATTCTTATGAATGACAATATTCAACGATATCATCAATACTCAGGCTATTGGCAAGGACATGCTGGATTGGATGCAACAAGGAATTGTGGAAATCCAGGTGTATGAGACATGAGGATATATCCCAAACAATGACGCCTTATTGTCGAGGGAAACTCTTGTTGATGTGCATGCACATTGATACACGAGGGCATTTGAATGTAAACAAATGGCATCTGTCCGGTAACCATCTGAAAATAAATAACTAAGTCAATCTACTCAAAGGTTTAAGGAATGGAATAAATCCAAACCTGTCAAAATAAGCCAATGTATATTTGAATAGTTGTTGGATTGGTACATGGATCCATTCCTAGCAAGTAAAACACACGGTTAGACCAAGTCAATGCTAAGTCAAAATGCCAGCTTACAAGCTGTGGCCATCGATCGAGCCAGAGTCAGAGAAATTTGCTATCTACCTCTTTCATTGAAATTTTATGCTGGTAAAATAAATGTTCACTTTAGCAGGTAGACATACATGTACATGTAATATATGTATAGGCCTGTACTACACTTGATAAAATAAAGTGGGCTCTGATAGAGTATTAGGGGAGCGACAATGGAGGCCTTCGAATGAACCGAGGGATTTGCATGTAGTATTAATGTGGATAATTCGGTATGATGACAACAATGTGATGTTTTGTAAGTATATGCAATATGACTGTCAGTGTGGCAGGCCCAGTAACTGTTACGTTCTAGTGAATTGGTATTATCAGTGGGGAGAAAATAACAAATAGGTCAATTCTTGAAAACATAATTCGGAAAAAATCCCGAACCAAAAGGAGTAGTTCAGCAGGTCACATGACTTGGCAAAATAATAAAGCAATTTACAGTGTATGTGGACAGACCAGTTCCTCATTGGACTAAATTTATGTTTAAATCAGGCCAGATGGATTTCAGATTTAAAATTAAAGTTGAAATGGAATTGTATCATGTATGTGCAATCTTTTTAGCAAATACAATCAGGTATGTTGCATTATTATTCATCATCATCATACTCCTCCACCTATTCCTCCTCCTCCTCCTCCTCCTCCTCCTCCTCCTCCTCCTCCTCCTCCTCCTCCTCCTCCTCCTCCTCCTCCTCCTCCTCCTCCTCCTCCTCCTCATCATCATCATTACTACCACCACCACCACCACCACCATCATCCTGATCATCATCACCATATTTTCTTTGAATAAAAGATGTCAAGGCATGCACAGGAGTGGAATGGTTAAGAGTGGTTGATGGATCATGAGATATAACATTGTGCTCACTGGCCAATAAAAGTAACTGTGTTGCCAGGGAGTGTTGCTTACTTACTTTCCCGACAAATGTGAAATAGCTCCTCTTTTACAACAAACGTAGTGTCCAACATGTTTTGGTGGTACAGAGTCTTTCACATTGGAAGCCTTTCCACAGAAATGTTCAGCAGAAAAGGAGAGAGTGTACATGTATTTGAATGGTTATGCAAGAAATTAGATCCTTGTGAAAATTAATTTGTGAATTTTATTTGCTTAGAAGACCAATTTAATATGATATAGAGTCCATTTGTTTTATTTGTGTTTGATATGTTGTAGTTTGCACTTATTAATTTGCAAATTGGCACCTCTTTTGGTGGGATACATGTATTATGGAATGCATGAAATATTATTTGTCATTTTGTGCCAAAGAAATACATAGCAAAATGAAAGTTGTGTAATCATTTGGAAAAGTGCTGATCCCTTAATCAGTATGTGTGTACTGAGACTGCTGAATTCAGTTTATCTTAAAAAAGCATCAGTCAGCAGAGTTTGATACACACAGAAGCTGGTCACAAAATTTCCAGGAAATAAATAAATTATATGTATTTCATTTACATTTACCAAAGGCATGTAGTTGTCCCAACTGAATGATGTTTGTTATTTACATCTACAACTGTCTGTGGTCTTTTCAGTGTTGACCTAAACACATCAAGTTTCTCTCACCTGAAGTAAAATCTAACCTTTCATTCATCTGGTAACTTGCATGATAAAGCCAGCAGCCGTGAAGACAACTTAAGGAACACAAAAACTGTTTGACCTTCATGTAAAGTTCATATTTGTCAGCTGCATACATGTATTTTGATTGTGATTATCATCCTCATCACAGACTTTTCAAGTTGTATAAGAAGGAAGGACACGTACATTTACTTGTGTCAAATATATTAAATATAAATTGTGCCATCAATATCTTCATTTTCAAAATGTGAAAAAGAAAGAAATTTTTTAAAAAGATAAAACACAACAGTAAATTTTGTGTAAATAACTAACTCTAAATGCTTGCGCATAATATAAGAGATGCATATCTAAAATCAAGACAACCAACAGACCAGTTTTGTGGACAGATGAGACTTCATTTAGACATCGGTTGACATGATGTGTGACATCAGTCAATGTATGCTCATGAATCTGGCTCTTTTGTCATATAGTGACAATGACACACACTTTGAATTTTGCATTTTCCATCTGCAATGTCCTTCAAATAAAGGTTAATCCTTGGTTGCCATATTTACAAAGAATCTTGATCTGATAAGAAATTAAGGATCAAAATTAAAATCAACTTGTTTTGATCCCAAATTCTTAAATCCTGTGTCGTATGAACAATTTTAGTGTGAACCAATCTGTTTCATGGCTAGTGTACAGAGCATATGATTAACATTTCAAGAGTATGGCTTGATCCTAATTTGATCCAAGTTTTGAACCAGCTTAAAAGATAAAGTACTGGACTAAGATTAATTTAAAAAAACTGAAATTTTGAAAACAGAGTTACTATTGTAGCCCAGAACACAGATTGTTTATTCTCAGACATTTTGATTCATATGTCAGGCCAAGGATTAAGTAGTTCAGGGTCAAATGTGCACCAATTTAATTTTAGGATCAAAGTCAGGATCAGATCAAATTCTTTGTGAATACGGCCACCGCAGGAGATGGAGTCGGAGTCTGTCTTGAGTGCAGTCTGGGTGCATTGTGCTCAATACACCCAGACAAGCTGTGACTCTTGCTGAGAAAAGCATTTACTACAGACAACACTTAGTGGTAATTTTGAATAGGGGAAAATTGCATGTTACAATGCATAAATGTTAAATTTGCCAGAGTTAGTGACTAATATATGAAAAAAAAAAGTGTTCAAAATTTGAACTATCTCTCTACCGTATGCTATTTTTCACAAATTAAAATTTGTCAATTGCCGTTTTAGATGGATACATGACTACCAGGATGCCTGCGTGGACAAACTGGAACAGTTCCTTACGGGAGAAATAAACACTCATCGCATGAGCAGTTTGGTGCGCCCGCCCCTGTCCAAGGGCAGTAGCCTGGGATCTAGCTCGGAGATGCATGGACCTATGTTCAAGATGGGAAGCTCCACTGAAGTTGTAAGCCCTGATAGCTGAAGAAAAGACAAACAAAAAGACACAAGTACAAACCAAAAGGTGTCCAGGAACAGTATCTGATTGTCATGTAAATTGGTTTGCAGCCTGGCCGTGAACCAAGTTGGATCACCACTTCTGTATTTTGCCATTAACTGTAAATTGTATTTCTGATACAAGCTCTCCTGGTGAGAGAAGAGGTTTTGTAGACTAAAAAGACTTGAATTACAGAGGATTATGTGAAGCCACTTTGTAAGACTGTGCTTTATATGCTAGAAATGAAACATAAAACTGTGTACATGTAGCTGAAGCAGGGGCAAAATGTATCAATATTTTAGCTTATGATAACATAATCTGATTTGTAAAGTACAGCCTGTGAGTGATATGGAAATACAATGGCATATGACCATGGACAGGAAGTAGCAGGCGACAGCACTGGTCAAGGGGTGTCACGTGACCTACCCTGACCACAGTATTGGTCAAAATAGGTCAGGTGACCTCTCTTTTCCTAACTGCTGCCTGCCAGCTCTTGCCACTTGCCTTATGCCATTCACTTGCAAGGGATCAGCCAGAGTCTACAAAGGATATATGTATCTGCTATAAAACCTGTTATACATTTAAGATTACCTGTTAACTTACTTTATCCTGATACTTATCCAAGTGATGTGACACAGTCACCTTCATTCAGGCCAGTTGTGCTCAATCAAATAACAAAATATACAACTGCCTGTTCAGGTTTGTATGGTACAAAACGGTAAATACACTGGATATGTATTTGTTTTGAGTTTTTTGCATGATTTATGCATTGCAGAATTTAACCATTTAAATTACCACAAGTTTGTGTGTACTTCATGATTTGCATGCTACAAATTGACAATTCTAAATTCTTATACCATATTGCCAGAACAACCCTGGTGGCATCAACTTTTCTCCTTGTTACAATCACTGACAATTTATCCCTGAGGTTAGGTCAAAGGTTCATATCAGAAAAGGAAGCATCCAATGAGCAGTAGCAGACCTTTGGTCAGTAGTCACATCTGATTGGCTGTCTCTTGATTGGTTGCATCTGATTGGTTGTCTGCCTACAGGTCACATATGATTGGCTGTCAGTAGGTAGGACCACAGGTTCAATTTATTTTTTGAGGCAAACGACAAGTCAAACAATGCAAGGTACATAGTTTGACACTGTGCTGTACTACATTGGCACAAAAGTCTGTTTTGAAGAGTAACACAAAATTGTTTTCATGGAATCAAGCGCCTTAATGTGACAACGTGTCAAAGTGAGGCAGAGAACTAGATTTCCCTCACAACTGTGCAGGATCCATTATCCATAAGTTGATCCAGATACACTTGCTGAAATGACATAGCAGATACTGTATTTACATTTACATTTAGAGAATACGTTGCTGAATTCAAAGCATGATGAAATACACATACACGTAGAGGCACCTACATGTACTTTGTTTTGTCAACTTCAAAGATAGGTTCATTTCCATGAGGGGGGCGGCGCTATACTATGTTCATAACAAATGATGCAAATTTCAGATGATTGTGCAAAATGGTTGTACAGAAATTTGTAAACAGTACATAATGTTATAAAGTAGCATAGTCTGTTCAGTCCAATGCTGATCATTTTCATATTATTGTAGCATGACGTTGTGTCTAAATTGTCCACATAGATGTATTTCTTTCTAGATTAGCTCTGACAGCACAGGACAAAGCTCTTCCACTGTGGATTTCTGTCTTTTTTGTTTGGAAGGACTTTATGATATGTTTCCTTCTTGGTATCAGGATATCTCATTCTTTGGGTAAGATAAGTTTGCTATCAAGAGGGACAGAAGATAAGTTTGCTATCAAGAGGGACAGAAGATAAGTTTGCTATCAAGAGGGACAGAAGATAAGTTTGCTATCAAGAGGGACAGAGTGTCTGGGAGACACAGTTTCAACAAGACAGCATCAGCAATTCTTCATAGGACTTCTGAAAACCTGAAGAAGTTGCCAATTTGTGGCAAACATTTTCCTGGGTGACACCTGTTATAGAATCACTTTATCCCTGCTAATACATTTGACATGAATTAAGACTTCAGTCGGCAGCCTTGCTTGACATTGATCCGGAACCAAACACCCAGCCCATGCCATGCAAAGCTGTGGAACTGGGGCATGTTTCCTTGATAGGTCTTACCAACGACTCTTGTTCAGATTGCCTTTCAGTACTGTTGAAATTAATAAGAAACATTTAAACAAGCAACATTAGACCCCCGGCAGTTTTGGCTAGCTAATTAGGGTGAGGGCTAAGCCAAAAAAAAAGAAAGGTCCGGCAGTCTCATTGTCCTGTAAGAGTGAGGGATTTTAAAGAGCGCGTGGTAAGTTACCTATATAAGTACAATGTGAATATGTCAATGCTGGTGCATTGTCGTATACATATTGTCCCCGACTTTAGTGCTGATATGGACCATATGTAGCAGTATTGACAAAATACTGAAACACCACACAGTGGTCCCCCTCTTATAAGGCCACCCCAAAGGCACTAGAAAAGTGGCCTTATATGAGGGATGGCCTCTCTTGAGGGGTAACACACAATGAAAATGCCATACTTTCTGCATGGAGAAGTGGCCTTTGTAGAGGGGGTGGCCTCTCTTCGGGGGGGGGGGGGGCTTATAAGAGGGGGACCACTGTATATGGGTCTTGGTAGAATTCAAATTGCTGTCTTGAAGTTTCGACAAACCCTAGTTTATCTTACTTGGTCCATCCAAGGGCACCTTGTGTGCATGATGAACTTGGTTGGACATTTGCAAGATTCTGCAGAGTATTCAGTGTGCATGTATAATCTAAACTTTTTCTGGTACCACAGGGAACAGCTTACCAATGTATCCAAAGGTTGCTGAGGAAAAGTGTTGACTAATCATCCACATCATATTTTTTTTATGAAAAAACAGCAGACTCTCTCTTTGACACTGAAACATTTCTTATAGTTCATTTTCATTTTTAAAAATTACATGTCAAGAAATCGTCATTCAGTCCCTCAGTTGAAGAACCAAATTTTTCAGCACTGAACATTGAGGTAAAATAAAACACTTGGTTGTATTACTAGCATAACAGTAACCATGCTAACTGTTTTGCACACAAATATAATATTGCATAAATGTTATGCAACAATTGTAGAAACATATATAATGCGATTGATTTTTGTGTTAATTTGAAGTGGACTTGTGTTCAGAAAGTAATATCATTTTGATATTAATTGTTTTATTATTTGAATCAGTACATGTATTTGTTTACCTATGCATATTTGCTGCCAATTTATCCCACCATAGCCAACAAACTTTAAGATGTTAAGTATAACTGATGCATGGGACATACTCCGAAAGAAAGAGAAACTTTGCAGTTTTATTTCTTGTGAGTGTATTATTCATTTTCATGTCAAATATGTTACTGTGGAAAATGGTGTACTGTTAAAAGTGTCATTGTTTTAAAGAGAAAATGGAGGTTTGAAACATGTATATATTAAAGATACATTGCTGGTGTTTTTTTCTCCCCTTTTTTAAGTTTCTTCACATTTGTTTGGAAAAATATGATAGGGACACTTGTTGAGAATTCAGTGTGATTAAACACCTGAAAAATAACAACATGCTAATTTCATTAATTGTTGCACACAGGTAATGGGAAAACTTATGAGAAAAATAAAATGTATGAGGTAAAGATTTTAGAACTAATATAGGGGAATTCGGTACCTGGGGGTGTGACTTGAGCCCTCTGCTACATGGGTCAACAACTTTCCATGGTGCAAATGTGCCCCAAATACTCCAGATCAGCTGTTGACTGTGCATTTTATTTCATTATGGACAAAAAAAAGCAGACAATTACAATACTAGACTGTGTTAATTTTTAATGGGAAAAAGTTGCATGCCAATATATCGGCATCAGGTTCCTCAGGGTTGATTTTGGTGTATTTATGGGAAGATGGTGGGTGATCTGGTTGATGCAAGCAAAGTTCTATCCTTTTGTCTTGTCTCATGTTGTATTGGTTCCCATTATTGTGTATGATTTAATCATAAACATTTTACACTTACCTGAATACTGCCAGAACGCTGATTACTTATTTGGTTTGAAAGAGTTTTCATATTTCATTTGAATTTCGATTACATAGTAGCAAGTATTCAAACATATTACCAGAGAAATTTTCAAACTATGTAGACATATGTGTAAGTTGTCTATTATTAAAATGTCTAGGGCAGAATTCTATCTTTTGTGGAAACCAATGACAAAGAAAATTTCACATGGGAAAAACATTGTGATATATTCCCCAATTAGTGCTTTGGTGCTGGAAACATGAACCCTTTCCTGCAATCAAACTGAGTCAATAGCATCCCTGGCTGCGGGCTTGGTACACTGCCATCAGACTGAGTCAACAGCTTTCCTGGATGCAGGCTGGGTACACTGCAATTAAACTGAGTCAACAGCTTTCCTGGATGCAGGCTGGGTACACTGCAATTAAACTGAGTCAACAGCTTTCCTTGATGCGGGCTGGGTACACTGTCCAACCAGCAGCAACGAAAGCTGTCCACCTGGGGCGTGTCATCATGATCGGTGCTCTCTACATTTCTCTTTCAAAATATTTTATATCAATGAGAAATTTATAACGTTAAGGCAGTAATATACAGCAAATAGCAATTTACATTCTGGTATTTTGGGTGACTTGAGCAGGAGAGGCATAAAGTGACGGGAGCTGCAGCACCTACATTTTACACATTTTGACCACAATTCCAAGATGATAACTGTACAGCGTTAATCATTATTTGCACAATTTTCAGAGGCAAGAAGGGAAGCACTGTCTGCAAAAAGGATTCTATGCTGTATGCGGTGCATGGTCAATGGTGCAGCAACTTCCACATGGGGTACATTAGCTCTGTACATTAACTGTCATTAGGGACGAGTAGTTACTGTCGTAGTCGTCATTGTTTGCAGGACGTACATCAATGCATGCAGGATTCTTGCAGCATGTGTGTACATTTTGGTAAGATAAAACATACAATGGCTGGTGTGTACGTGCAGGCTGAGGTAAATGTATCAATATAGGTGCATAAAGTGATCTCAAAGTTACGCCAATTAAAAATGCATTATGTGACCTTGCAGTTAGATACTGCATATAATGCAAAAAGGCATTTTAAATCAGATGCATACTGCGTGTTTAGCTTCCAGACAGTTACGGAAATGCATTAAAGGCAAGTGATACATTAAGTCCAGATACAGATTTTAAGTAAAAACAAAAAAGCAGGGAGTAATCATGTAGGATTTTCAGATGAAAAGAGGCGTGTCTGGCTGTGGCTCTTATTCGTAGTGGCCGTCTGTGCTGAGCCCTAGTCATTGCCACAGAAATTGTAGGCTTTTAAAGGCTTGGAAAAACATGCAAAAGAACAGGAAACAAATGCAAGCAATTTACAAGACCATGGATGTGAGTACATTAGTGAATATTGTAATCTGCGTGCTGAGTTAGCTTGAGTGATGTAAAGATCTTCATCCGAAAGTAATGCCAGGCATCGCGGTATGCAAATGAAACTTTTGTTTCCACAGATAAAAACCAGCTGTTCTCCTGGCAAAAAATGACTACAGTGGTCCCCCTCTTATAAGGCCACCCAAAATTAAGCCATATAGTGGCCTTATAAGAGGGGTGGCCTCTGTTGAGGGGAGGGGGAGAATATAATGGAAATACCATACTTTCTGTACAAGAATGCCAGCCTTTCAAAAGGGGTGGCCTCTGGTGAGAGGGGCCTTATAAGAGGGGGACCACTGTACAACTCTTTAAAAGTTTATGAACAATGCTTTTTCAGTCATTGCATTATATACATTGTTAAAAAAAATGAACACAAATGTATATAATGTTGCCTTTTTGCAAAGTCACTTCCAGTTGTACAAAGTAACCTAGAGTGTTTAAGAAGCCACATATATAAATTCCAAGAAGCACTGGTTAAGAAAATCCAAAGGGGGGATATAAAAGACACTGTATAGATATTACACAGATGTTAGAGATCTAGTTTGCCCTCATTGCATAAATACTGCCTGACGGCACCTTGTGTACAATAAATTTGCATTTATTGCAAAAATATATTCATGTATTCTGTGTTCGTCTTTTTCATTGTACTGAAAATCAGTGTTATACTATACTCCCAGCAACAAGGCGGGGGGGGGGGGGAGGGGAGGGAGAGTGGAAGGTAAACTGGTTTCACCATGTTGGTCCGTCTGTAGACGTAATCTTGTTCGGACTATATCTCCTTCAGTAGTGCTCCAATCTTTTTCACACTTTGTATGGTTATTTTCTGTCTCTAAAGGGTGTCTCATGAAACAACAATGATCTTCAGTAATATAGGTCAAGGTCACAGCAGGTACCTACAGACATAATTTTGTTTGGACTCTAACTCCTTCATTAATGCAGGGATCTTCCTGAAACTTTGTATGGTCGTTTTCTGTTTACTAGAGGGTGTGTCATGAAGCTACAGTGACTTTGAGCTATGTAGGTCAAGGTCGCAGCGGGCATCTGTTGGTAGAACTGTAGACATAATGTTCTCTAAAGCTCAAGGTCACAGCAGGCACCTGTAGCCATAATCTTGTCCTGAATCTTACTCCTTCATTAATGCATGGATCTTCTTCAAACTTTGTGTAGTAATTCTCTTTTACTAAAGGGTGTGTCATAGAGCAACAGTGTCCTTGAGCTATGTAGGTCAAGGTCACAGCAGGCATCTGTCAGTAGACCTGTAGACATAATGATCTCGAGCTCCTTCATGGAGGGAGGTTATGGTTATTGTCTATCACTAAGGCCACTGTCACGAAGCAACAACCTTGAGCTATATAAGCCAAGGTCACAGGCTTCCTTATAAAGGTGTATCATGAAGTAACAGTGAGTTAGTACTCAACAATGACCTTGATTTATATTGGTCAATTGTAGCAGGCACATACTCGCATGTTGAGGGGGGGGGGGGGGTATCCAGTATGCCTTTCGGCTTCTGCTTCTAGTTTTTACACAAGTGATGGTGAGTTGACAACCATGGCATGTGTAGAGTATCTCTATAAATCTGTTTTAAAATTAAACCTGGCACTTTTTAACTTGAATGAAATTGTATTCAAGAAAAGAAAAGGGGGTCTTGATCAAAAATCCTGTTGTTTGCAATACAGATTGAGTTCAATGCTAAATAATACTAGATGACCCAGTAAGTGGACTTCTCAAGAATAGAAATGCTTTTGCTTGGCATTCATGTTGTCAAAATATGCCCTTATAACATTAAAGAAGTCCTAGTATACAGAGTTGAAAATTCAAATGTTGGAACACTTGATGCATTTGATACTGTAAATTGCTTTAATTTCACTGTACTCTTGTCTTCACTTATAGCACAAAACTGGGAAAATAAAACACTGAAATAGTATTTTAACATTGTTTGAATAGGGATTCTGTCTAAAACAGTGAAATGTCAAAAATACAAAAACCGTGAAAATTTATACACGGGAAAATAAGGCAATTTACGGTACACATTTGTCCTGACAGTTTCAGCACCTTGGGAGATGCCTGCTGAATTGTCTGTAGTGTCAATTCCTAGCACCAGGTGGTGTACATGCATGCTCATTCTGAAATTCCATCTTGAAAACCATTGACATTGTCACAGCTCTGGCTTGTTCTCCCCAAGAACTTGCTCCGCGATAACAATGGAGACTCCTTATAATCCTCTGCAAAAGTGGAGAATATCTGAATAAGTCAAGGGTATGAATCACAAAATATACTTTCAGTCCAATTTAGACATGTAACTTGTCCATATCCTCAATTTGTGCATCAACTCCTCATACAACCACCGGATATTGAACAAAACTTTTCAACAATTAACATCAAAATTATCTGATTTAGAGGCACTTTATGTATTAATCTTAAAACTAGCCGAGACATACTATGTTAACTAGCTGTTACACATTCAAAGAACATCAAACAGAAATTGTGACATTTTAACAGATGCCAGATTACATGAGTCTTGAATATCTTCAAAGCTGTAAGAGACAAAGATGTCCATTCAACTTTCAATTCTTCTGTTTGACTACTGTTTATCTAATGAATATTAACTTAAGTTCTGGTATCTTATAAAATTTAGCTAAACAGGACTGATCTTTTGAATCTCAATTACTGAGATCTAACACAAAGCACAGAGATATGGTGCCAAGTTTTACATGTACCTGTATGTTCTGCACCACTGTACCACCAATGAGTCCCAAATAAAATTTTGAATTGTGCTAAGTAAGGGCATATTAGCTCATTAGTATGTTGAAAACAATGGTAGAGATGTAATTCCAGCTTACACCAAGTTCTCTTTTGTATGCACTGGCAGATCTGCCTAGCAAATCTTCCTTGCTAGTTGCAATCAGTTTTCATTGATTGAGCAATGAGTTTTTGTAACATTAGATGAATGTAACTCCAACGTCCTTTTGTCCCTGGAAAAAAAAAATCTACATGCTTCAATGACACACACACACACCCTCCTGTTACTGTAATGGAGCATGGTTGCATGGGGCATCAATCTTTTTACCGTCAAAACTGACCAAATAGGCAGATGTCGCATGTTAACTGCTTCATTGTTTTCATAATTATTCTTTTTAACATAATCCTCCATGTCTGATTAACTCTTTCCCTTAGATATTTTTTATTGTCTTAGCTCACCTCCCCATGCTATTTGCCACTCAATTTTAACAGAGAAAGTGTTAAAACAGAAAAACAAAAGGCCCATGGGCCTAATGCTCTGCTGGCATCATGGCTATATTGCACCTGTTCATTTCAAAGTTGTGAGTCCTCAAGTGGCTTCTGAACATACAAACCTTATGTACATTTAATGTGAAAATTGTCCATTAGATGGCACTTTGTTCCACATGTAATCATAGCTTATTTGTGCAACTCCTG
The DNA here is from genome assembly GCA_964020975.1 of Hermodice carunculata. Taxonomy (NCBI): domain Eukaryota; kingdom Metazoa; phylum Annelida; class Polychaeta; order Eunicida; family Amphinomidae; genus Hermodice; species Hermodice carunculata. The sequence continues at coordinate 55,196,393 of OZ026620.1, forward strand.
TAATGAATATTGGTTGCATGTGCCAAGACAACAAAGAATGAGTCCTTAACTTTATGTCCTTAGTGACCTTTGGACAGAAGATCCAGGACACCCGGATTGTGTTATACAAGAGGCCCATAGGCGAGCCTTGTGCTGTACAGACATTGCCATTGAAGTTCAAGCCACACCCTGCCATTACAAAATCACCCATTTCAACTTTACAGGCATGGTAACCTCACAAAAATAGGTAAAGGTCACTGATATTATTTTCAATTCTAGCTTTGGACATTGTCTTTTTATCCTATAAATCTGGCAAGTCTAATCCAATTACTTTTCATGACATGGAATTCTCTATCTTAAAACACATTTTGGCTCATAATTTCCATCAACTTCTGGGTGGGGTCAATAGTATTTCCAACTTAGACTTTGACCTCCCCCCCCCCCCCACAATCACACCAAATTTGGTGATGATCTGCCACAAAGTAAAGATGCTAGAGTGTTCACAAGATTTTCATATTTTGACCCCTATATTGCATAATATTGTAGGTGGCGCCACCAATATCCAAAAGAACCTAGATTTTAATACATCCTATAAGTCCTGAAAGTTATACTGGGCTAACTTAAAAACTATTGCAGTCACAAGATTTTCACATTTTGACCTGTATATTACATAATACTATAGGTGGCGCCACCAACATTATGTCGACAAAGATTTTTATAATTTTAGAACTCCTAAACATAATATGGGCCTATCTCAAGAATTGTGGGGTGAAGAGCATTCAGAAGATGACCCCTATATTGAAACTGGCCATTTGACCTTGACCTTCAATTCGGATTAAAAAATTCAAAATATGCACTGAACATCCAGCTTTCTATGTATAGTCTGTTTGTTCAAATCGGGTTATAACATTTTGAGTTACTGAAAACAAAACAATAAACTTGGTCAAGCACAAAACTCCATAATTACTGGGTCACAGTGACCCAAAAAGTAGGTCACCAAGTACAGTTTTATGTATTATGTAATCAAGCGCAATTTTGATCTGGAGGCTCAATTCTCTTTGCCACTGATGTCCAAGCTACATCCGGCCATTACAAAAACACCTTTTCAACTTTACAGGCATGGTGACCTCACAAAAATAGGTCAAGGTCCCTGATATTATATAACATTCTACCTTAGGCCATGGTCTAATATCATATAAATTTGGCAAGTCCAATACAATTACTTTTTCAAATATGGAATTTCACATCTTAAAAACACATTTTGGCTCATAATTTCTGTCAAATTATAGGTGGTGCCACTAGTATCATTAGCAACTTAAACTTTGATCTTCCCCACAATCCCACTAAATTTGGTGAAGATCTGCCTAAAATTAAAGATGCTAGAGTGTTCACAAGATTTTCACATTTTGACCCCTATATTACATACTAATGTAGGTGCCGCCACCAGCATCGAAAGAGGCCTACATTTTCATACCCCTGAGAAATCCTGAAAGTTGAATTGGGCTAACTTGAAAACTGGACCATATCGCGCTAATGAGCAAAAGTTTACGGTCGGACAGACAGACATGAGCGGTCGCATGAGCTCTGTGACCTTTGGTCAGCAGAGCTAAAAAAACTGCAAAGATACCTCAATCGGAATGTATTTCATATCATACGCCCATATTCATGGCAATTGGAACAACAGTTCTGTTGTTCTAATTTTAGAATGCCTGAGAAACAGCAACAGCTGATCCCAGCTGACAGCCCAAACACTCTTTACTTCTATAAGAAAAGCCAGGTCAATTCAAAAAGAGACCCTTTTGAAATCACATTGATCACTGTTCTGCATAAGCACATGCACATGCTTTGCATAGAAACCACAGTGGCTAAACTGTATATTAAAAGGCCAATAACATTCTTTTCAACAGTTCCTGATGAGATACACAGAACATGGAAACTAGTCAAACTTGCCTCCTAGATTCTACAGCTAGTTGCCTAAGTTGTCAGCTCATTTCAATGTTTTGTGTTAAAAAATCTTTTGAATAGTAACTTGTAGAGGGGACTCCCACTGTTTGCAACCAACTATGCAAAGTCATCACCTTTCCCAGGTAAAAGTCACAAGTGTCCACCCTGCACCAAGGAAAATTGCTTACTTCTGTTTTACAATCTACGAAAAGGGTTAATCAGACTTGGTGAAAAATGTTAATGACAGTCAGCTTTTTTTTCCTCTATATACTTTACTTCTTGGTACCAGTACAATCTTGAGCTCATGAAAGTCATTTCTCTTGTCATAGGTGGCAATAAGTCGCACAGTTCTCCATTGACTTGGAGTCATGACGGTTAAATCGGCAACCAAGAGACAGCAAATCTCTCCTTTTTAGTTCAGCTGACTTGTCAGTCACCTGAGCTTTTGTGAGGGTCTGTCGTCCCTCGTCTGTCCAAAATTCATATTTTTGACTTCTCCAAAACTGTCAGTCAGATTCACTTCAAACTGTGTACAGATGTGCCTTGGGTGGGTCTCTACCAAGTTGGTTCAAGTGGTCACACTCCATTGATTTTTGGATTTTTTATGATTAATTTTTTTTTCTTTTTTGGGGCAAATCTTAAAAAATCTCTGAAACAACTCACCCAATTGCTTTGATATCGCACAGGGATGTTCCTGGGGACTCTTAGTTCTGACTTTCTTCACCAGGTGGCCCTGTGTTTTTTTCAATTTTTTTATGATTTTGTGTGTTTTTTTTGCTATTTCCATTTGTGCAAATGGTCATGCACCAGTGATGTTTGGACCTTGACCTCATTCCCAAGGTCACAGGACAATGGACACTAAATTTACTGTTCACTTGATAACTTGAGATCTGTTTTGAGTTAGGACCTTGATGTTGCACATGTTAATGTTTCTCCACGAAGGTCATGCTTAGACAGTACATGAGTGACCTTGACCTCATTTCTGGGGTCACAGTGCAACATACATGAATTTTACTCTTCACTATAACTTGAGAACTACTTGAACTGGGACCTTGATGTTGCACATGTAAAGGTCAGACTTTACTCAGCACATGGGTGACCTTGATCCTATCCCATGTTCAGGATAAGATCAAAGTGTGATGAATGTCTACGTCAGGTGAGCATGGGCTGTTCACACAGCCCTCTTGTTCATGCTTATATTAACATAATTCATCAAAACATTTCCAATGCAGAGAGACTAAAGGAATTTGAAATTTTCCATATTTGCATTTTAAGAAGGTATCCTCAAGTCTCCTACCAGATGTTACTGGTCCCAGCTTGCCAGTAAGAATTTTGATGAATCTGGTACAAGAATATTTGTGTTCTGTACATTATTTTGGCATCCACAAGCAACATTTACAACAGAAAGAAAAAAAAAACACAGATAAATGTGCACTATGGTACCCTTGACTAGTTTTACGCCCAGTTCAAGTGTCCCTACATTTGCTGCTAAGTCAGTGTGGATATAGTACAGTACCATCAAAAAGTTTTACAGCCATTAATCCTTTAGTGGTCCCCTGGTGACCCCCAGGAGTGACCTCCCAGAGACCCCCCTCTAAGCCTGAGGGACAACCATTGGGTGGACCCCCAGGAAAATTCAATTCTAATTACACTGTAGGCTGATGGGTACCAGCCCGTGACCCATACCTGGGCAAGTATGACAATTAAGGAATTTGATTTTAATTACCACATGAGAGCAATTGCACTGGCTTTTGATCCCATGCACCACTGACCCAGCAGTGGGTATGGTGAATGACTTTCTAATAATATTGTACATTGTATACAATGGATCCCATCAATGTGTTACATTGTTTTCAGTGGTTCCTCCCAGGGCAATTTTTTTTTTTTTTTTTTTTTTTTTTTTGCCAGCCACTTGGGCAGCTGTCTGGCTGGGCCCCAGCATACAACAAAAGCCCCATCACATGTTCACTTTGAACACATCAAGGAGGCATGTCTGTGGTGTCAATGACGCCTTGTCTGAATACTTGTTGCCTTTGGCATCACTTACTTTATTTGCCGCATATAATATTTCATGTTTAGGTGGCCTCCGATGCAGCGGATACTATATCTTTAACCAGGATCATCCTGACTTTTCTAACATGGAATTAGTTATCTTGTACTGCGAAACGTTGTGCAGCAAACTGATTGCAACGTTATGTTGTTATGTATTTTTGCATGTTCTTGAAATAAAACTTGTTTTTAGTTGTATTACCTCCTCGAATTAACCACCTTTTCTGAGAAGACCATGACTTTTAGATTTAAAGCTTTGGTCTTTCAAGACAGATTTACACTGTGCACTAGAATTGATCACCTCAATCAAACTTTACATGAAGGCTGCATGCACCTGATTTTAATTTAGAATAGCTGGCCGTATAGTGGTGGACCTAATCCTAAGGGCAGACAGAGTGTAACATGAAATACTGGAATGGCACAAGTTTATAACAAGAGACTATAGACTATTTATTGGTGTTCTCTAGAAATACAACATGCTGGGATTTTCCACTAACTTCAAAAATTAATGGTTCAGTATGTTTTACATGTTATACATATACAAAGGCAAGCAAGTCTGCTGAAATTTACTAAAATTAAAATTACTTATTATCTTTCTTTTCTTTTCTTTCTTTTTATTTTTTTTTAGGGGTGGGGGGGGGGGTTGCAGATCTGCTCATTTGAGTTCCTTGTGGACTTGTGATAAAGCAATCTGTGGCAAGTGACACTGCAGTGGTCATTTGGTCACTGCACCACAACTTGTCAAACTACACAAACAATCTCCAACTTTTAAGTATGCTGATCCTTGAACGAAACAGCATCACAAACAATTTTAAAATGCAATCTTCATTTTTAATCTGTACAATACATGGAAAAATTAAGGACTGTATACAATGACTTAACCCTTTCAGTGCCAAACTTTGGACAGAGTCAACAGCTTTTCTCAGCATGCTGAGAAAAGCTGTTGACCTAGGATATTCTCTCTGGAACTATACACATACTGGTACTTGAATGAAAGGTCTTTTTATGAGGAATATGAATTTGGGATCCTAATGAAAATTCAGACTAGTCTGACTTAAGTAGATCGACTTAAGACGTGATTGGCACTGAACGAGTTAATGTGACTACACTATAGCCCCCCACCACTGTAGTGACAATACTTAGACTTAGTGTCGTAATAGTGATTTATATAATAAAAGATTATTCAATGCAAGAGAAAGCAGTAACAAAGAATATGTACTGCAGTAATGACCAGGGAATTCTAATGAATAAGGCTATAAGTATAATAGCTGCATGTATAATATTTGCGCGTGACTGAGGGCCAACTTAATACTATTACTTTGTAGCCTAATTCTGAGCATCTGATTTCCAGAATCTGTCCCCCCCCCCCCACCCCCGCCTCAAGAAATGAAAACAAGTGGAAGAAGGCTGGTGAGGTATGGCCAGGATTCTGTCTCTGTGTGGTGACCTCTGGGAAGTTCATCAAATATGACATGCAATGCTTACATGTCCATGCTCCCACAAATAGTTAATATGCGGCATTGTATTTTAATGTTATGCATCACATCGCTAGTTCAATTTTTTTCGCACACCTGCCTGATTCAATGTCTGTTATTTTTCGCATTGTCTAGTGAGTCATGTTCCAGCTACAACACAGTCAGCTGAGGCATGACTTGCTATCCAATGCTGACCAAGCCCTTTATTGTTTTAGTACACAATGAATTAAACACTGCAATGCAGTAAACTCAGATCATGACCAAATATATTAAACCCATGAAAAAGTATACAAGGTTTTCCATCTGCATTTCCCAATCAGTGCAAATTAAACATGTAATATAAGAGTCTTTAACCTAAAAAAAAAAAGAAAAGAAAAAAGTCCTACCTTTTCACGACCCAGTCAAAGATAATGATCTTGTGTTTCTATTGACCTAAATGCTAGTCAAAGAACAGTGAACTCAAAAATGAAACAAGGATAAAATTGTGCAACTTTTTAATGCTTTTATCTTGTTATGCAGATAAGATTCAGAGCAGTGTACATGATCATGTTCAGAAGTAGCAAAATTGGTTTCTGACGTTTTTCACTGGTCTTTTTAATTACAGCAAGTTCCACAAGAGGGCGGCACTGTGGTCAATGTACACAACAGATGCTAGCAGAAGACTATATGGGGCACAGAGCAAAGGAACATGTTTCCTGAACAGAGACCACAAGTTACAATATGCACAATTAAGTTGTCAAGAAGTCTTGTCCTACTTTAGATACTCTGATGTATCTCCAGTGGGGATGGGGAATTACAGTTTTGCCTTGTCCCAGATACTTGTGAAAATCAATTATCTTTTACACAACTTGCATGGTTAAACATTAATATCAATGTCCATCTACTTCATTATGGAAATATACATAAAAACTGTGCCTTTTACCAAAAGGATCTTCCAGTAACGACAGATTCAGAAGTTTGCTTTGTAATTTTTATGTAATCAATACCTCCTGTTCAAGACCACCTTTTTCACAACTACAATTTCACAATTCCCAGAGGTGGTCATCTTCTTGACACTGTTGTATGTGCTAAAGAATATGGAATTACCATGGTTACAGCCTGAGTGAACAGCAGTTACCATGGTTTCAACCTAGCATCAGAGTACAAACCACAGCAATCTGTCACAATACACTTTACTCTTGGACTGTACTGCCTCTAATCTTTTAACTAAAATTACAATAGTTTGAAGTATAATCTCAGTCACCCTCCATTAAAAAAAAATCTAGAGAAACAATGCATTATAACAAGTTGTGATGACAGTGTGGTAAAATCTCAGAACAAGACAAACGAAAAGATTTGGTCCTCACAATTCTTACCCAGGAATCTCACCGATAGCCCTTTCCTCCATTGAACGCTTTACTAATTACAGTAAGACTGACTCTACAGCTTTTCTTGGCATGGGCTGTTATCTACCGGGGAAAGCTATTGACCTGGGTCATACCATAATTGACGAGTCTTGCCAAAAATTCGCATTGTATTTTATCTACAAATTCAGCTTTTTCAGAGCCAAACTTTGGAACAAGTCAACAGTTTTTCTCTGGAACTGTAGGCATGCTGGTACTTGAATAAAAGGTCTTTTAACAAGGAATACATATCTGGTATCCTAATAATAGTTCAAACTAGTCAAACTTAAGTAGATCGACTTAAGTTGTGATTGGCACTGAAAGAGTTAAGGAAAAACATGTATGGCAAGTGGATACTTAAAATATATGGGTCTCAACCCACTCCTTCCAACAACTTACCTTCTGCAGGGACCACTGGTGCCATTAGCCAAAGGCTACTGTTTCTTCAATTTGGCTAAATAAATTTGCAAAAGGCTCAAGTGTTTTAAAATGAATAAGCAACAGACCAGGATAGAGCTTTTGCTGAATTTCGCTTATATTTCCAATGTTGGCTCAAGATTTTTGAAGTCTAGATCTGTCCCTACCTGTGGGGGTTTGAAGACCTGTGTCAAAGGATTGAAAAAGATCTCACTCCCAACATTTCTTGCCCAAAACAGTAGCTTGCCGGATGCCATAACTTGGGAAAAAGAAAAAAAATCAATGAATGCAAAATTTCAAATTGACCCTTTCCCTCTTACAGCAAGTTGGGGTCAACAGCTTTCCTTGGGGCAGGTTGGGTGCTATGCACCCAACTTACCCCTTTAAAAGCTGTTGACCCATGTTCCCATTGGGACTATCTAAAATTCTGATATACTTTTTTCATTCATACACTAAACCTAATAAACAATAACTGAAGCATATTAGATTTTATGTTTAGGAAACTTTCAGAAGGAAAGGGTTAATTCCCTGGCACTGAGACCAGACGATTCATTTAAATAACGCTTTTACAAATTAAGCCTACTCCAGTGTAAACTGCAGGTATAAGTCATTTTGCATGCTCAGCAAATTATAAATGTTAGCAGACATATTTGCAGGATGAAAATATCTCCTTGGGTGAAGGCAGACTGTAGACTAAGCTGAAGAAGAGAAGTTTACCATCCTCCATCTGCTTCCAGCATTTCTCAAAATATGTGGACCTGATATCCACCTTAGCAGCTGGGCTCCCCATGCAAAAAATGCTTGTTGAAGAAAATCAAGTGTTGTTCAAGTTTACCAACACAGACACAGGTAACTCATTGCTGACTGGATGTTCCTGTAATTGAGGAAATTTGTATTCTGGAGCGATTAGCCGCAAGTTTCAATTTTATTATGATTATTAGTATTATATTTTTGTGCTTTTATGCAAATGCAAGGTTTCGTGGTTCCTTCATAAGCACAGTAGACTACATGTCCAGCTGAGCTGACAACTGCACTTCACTACCAACAACGTAGTTACCCAGAATTTATAAAACACAGCCTGCTGTATTTTGCCCACAAGTAACAACACTACAGAATCTTTAAGTCTGCGTCAACACAGGTAAATGCTCGCAACAGTAAACCAACAGGAAGCCCCATCTGGTAGCCTCAACAGGAACAAATTACATTGCTTCGGTTTCCTGTGCTGGCCATTCCATGAACGGAGACATTGCGAAGTCCAGTGATTTTTTAATCAGGCAGCAACAACAAAAACAGAAATGTTACATAAATGATCTGTGAACTGCTCCCTAAATAGTTATCATACACTAAAGAGACTGAATCTCAACACACAAGTATGTACAAAGGATACTTTCAGTCATGAGATACATGTATTTCTTTCATGTTGTCCAGATGTACCTTTTTTCCAAACTATAAACCAGGACTGTTCTTACTTTCTTCATAATCACCAACTCTGCTGTAAATAGTTTTGTCAATCAATCACAAAAATATAATTTTCACATACTCTTTACAAACAACACAAGATATGGGTTTATACATTTCATCTATCTTTCTATTTGCATGGAAAGTTTCAAGTCCTATCTACAACTGGTCACATTTTTTCGCATATCTGTTGAGTGGATGGCTTTTCACTATGGTACCTCATTGGACAAATTCAACACACTCTGCAAGCCAGAAAACAAAAATCACAAAAAGAGAGACATTAAAAAAACTGCTCAAATTCCCATGATTCAAAACACTGTCTGTAAATACTTCATTTGTATACACCATGACAGAATGCTTAGTCCACTGGTTAAAATATACCACACTATTTATGCAAACTGTACACATTATTCTGATCTGAACAGCTCTATAGCTGATAACATAAATGTACTCCAAAGTCATGGCAGAACAAAAGTTTCAATAAAAAGAATAAAGTTATACCTTTATACATGTACACATATAAAAGGTTCTCATCTGATGCAGCTCTATTGTCATGATTTTGAAGCACTTTCAACACAGATTTTAAAGTCCTCCACATACAAGATACATGTTAATCTAATCATGCTAATACAACAGTGATCTTTGATCCTTTAATATTCATTTGTTGAGTTCAAAGCATGAAGTCATCATTTTCCGTGTAAAGAGTCTTGGTGCATATACAAAGAGTGATAGCCCCGTGACAAGTTGACATCTATTTATGGAGAAAAGTCATTGGTTGCTGGCCTCTGATGTAAAAATATATGTGGCATAAGTGGCAACCAATCAGGGAAATCCATACTGATATCAACCAATCAAAGACTTGGGATGATCGACCAATCAGAGACACCCAGGATGACAAGTCATCACTCAGGGAGCCATGGGGGAACAGCTTATGAAGTGCACAAACTGGATAGGCACAAATTCCATCTCCTTATAAAGATGCTGTCCCCCTCTCTTTCTTCCAGTTTTGTCATGACATCATCAATGTCTCCTTATTACACGATGTACATGCTAGAACATGTACCGGTGTATATTTTGGCCCCTATTGGCAACAGAAACTGAGGCTGAAGTTCATGACTGGAAGTTATAACGTGTCCTCTTGACGCCATGGAAACGGAATTTTTCATTATCCCCACACAAATATCAGTCCATTGCATGATCTGTTAGCAGCATTTAGTTTTCCTCTTGCCTGTTCTTCCCCCGCTGCCCAGTTTTACAGTATCTCCAGACTGCTGCTGAATTCTGGCCTGCTGCTCTTTCTTGATCTGCAATACTAGTTTGGTTACTGCCATAAACATCTGCAACAAGAAAAACACACCACGATTAACCCATGTGGTACACAGTGTACATGTAGCTAGTTCAACTTTCTAGCCCTCAGTCATTATTCTACATTCACTTTGATTGGCACTTCATGCTCTGGCTGCCCTTTGTGGAAGCTGTAGTCTGACTTCAAACATTGTCTCAACCCTGCCTTCAGACTAGATGCTCATACCTGAATGAACCTTTTATAATGGGGAATGATACATGCAAATCTGTTACTTGAATATACATGTATGAAGTTAAATTTCAAACTAAATGCAACCTTAAATGCATTGGCTTACTTCTTCAACATTTTTGTTTTCTTTCGCACTGGTCTCAAATAACTGGATTCCCATCTGGTCAGCAAATCTGGAAGCATCTTGTCGCAGTACAACCTTCCTCTCCGGGTCGTCATCTTTGTTTCCCACTGCAACAAGGTATTACATGTATGTAAGATTCAATAGGAAACTTTGCAAAGTAGCTTTACATGCTTGTAAAATGAGACTATGTCTTACATACATACAGAAATTGGAGCTATTCATATGTAACAGGCAAGGTGAGAATTAGCTCTAGGGTGTATTTGCCCCAATACACATCTGAATACACAAACATTTGGAGGGCTAGAGCTGTGTATTGCCATTAGTTTGTATGTTAAAGCAACCTTTAATAAACTAGTCACTTTTGTAGCTGTGTTTATATGATTTTTGTCAGGTATTTAGTTATGCATGTAGATTTATTGTTGGAAATTTTGTGTTTCTATGTGCAGTAGTTTTCAAGTTATTAAGTCGCAAATTACAATGTAAAGCAATAGGAATATACAACCCTAGCCCTCCACTGATTGCAGTTCCCTCTTTTAGGCAGTTCTTGAACCTTCTGATCTTGCCTCTGCCTATTATGCATGTATTAACTGCAGACCTGCTCTGGTACCTTCAGTTGCTAGGCAACAAAACTATGCTTCGACCATGATGACGGCACTCGTACCACTTCTATTACTTAACCATACAGAAATAACACCTTTCTCTAACAAGCAAATAAAACAATCTAAATATATTCAGCACCTTGTGTGTTTTAAACTTTTTGAATTACTATTCTTTAAAGCTTCATGCTTGGTTGATTTGTCACTATTATCATAGAAATTCATTTGGCCCTGCTTAATTATTATTTTTAATAACTGAATCTGCTCTCCTTCTCCCATGGACTAACCAAATCAGAACAGCTGCTCCCTATCACATAGAACATGGTGTACTTTAGTTCCTCATGCTTTTTCAACAGCAGCACATTAACTTAAACCACCCTCCCTTGAATAGAACCGAGTTAAAGGCTGATTCAGCAACTTTCCTTCGTGTGGTTTGGGCATGCCAAGTTGTTCACCTCGGATGTGTAATCTTGATAGGTCTCACCTACAATTTTCATTCAAATTGTTGTGCATCACTGTTTAAGTAAGTCATGAGCATCGAAATTAAAGCACAAATTTTATCCCCAGCTGGTTTTCGCCCATTTATGGGGGAAAGGGATATGACAACTTGATTTGGACAGATAGACTGATGGATACGAACATGAACAGACACAAACACAGACATGCAGTGCCCATTCTTACATGTACATCAATGTTTCCACCTCCTTGGCAAAGATACTTTATTATCATATGTACTACAACACTTAGGTCATACCTCTTAGGTTTTACATAGTTGCCTACCTAGAATTCTGCTAACGACATCACAGTTCTGGTCTATTTCATGTAGCCATCTCTTGACATTAGCGAATGACTCTCCGCTGCATACATCATAGACTACAATGACACCATGAGTTCCTCTGTAGTACCTACAAAACACAAAGGCTATGGGTACAAACTCCTAGTTGAACAACAATGAAAACAAATGGCATCACAATCGTGTTTTGCTCTGCATGGGCTTTATGTTCCACCTACACACATTTTGCAAATTGGCACAACGCTGTACAGTGTCTTGACACATGGCTGATTGGAGCTCTGTCCACATTAAATCACAAACTTCAGTGAAATGTATCACTATCCAATGCTCAGACTAGTCAAAACCATGCTGGCAGCAAACTTGCTTAGCTTGCAACAAATGATTAACAATGCCTAAGCATAAAAGCCAACCACTCTCTCATTGTGTCCTTTAACTCATTCCATACTATGTTCACAGGCATTGGTCAGTGGTTCTGGCACTGCCTGGCAAGTCATGCTGCAGCTGCCCTTGTGGCAGCTGCAGCATGACTTGCCAGGCAGTGCCAGAACCACTGACTTAAGACTATAGGCATGTTGGTACTTGAATGAAAGCTCTTTTCATGAAGAATTTAAATATGCAATTGTGGTCTTAAATCTAGGTAAATATAGGGAAAATTCAGGGACTGGTATGGAATGAGTTAAACTACACTATGTGCTGTGTCCCATACTTTTTCCATGTGAACTTAACATGGATGGAAAATGCTCTTGAGTACACTACTTACACAAGATAACCTCAACCTTCAGCCCTATTAAAAGCAGACGTTTTTTTTCAAGCGTTTTTCTGTTGTAAAGATAAACTGTCAATAAAAGCAATGAAAACAGCCATACTACATTGTAACTAATATTTCATATATCGCCCAACTTGACCTGTAGCCTGATTTATTATCATTATTTTCCCACTGCTTCAGTTATGAAAAAAATAACAATTTGAAAACACAATAGAGGAACTGTGAATGGCCGCATGAAAGATCTGCTTCCCCCTTAGGTCATCTGTCAGTCTGCACACTTGATGTACACAAGTAAGAAACACTGATGTGAAAAATTAGAGCTAGGTGTGTTGTGGAATTTTAAACACACTGGGCAACAGTTGGTTGCAAGATTGACATATTCATGGCATTTGAAGATGCGGCAGGGAATCCATTAATTAAATGCAAAGGATTGTGACCTTGACCTATGACCTGAGGGTCATCACAATCATGTGAAAAAAATTCCCAAAATCCATGGAGTATCTGTACCAACAGTTTCAAGTGAATCTGGCTTACAGTTTTGAAGCAGTAAAAATGTGAACTACCACTGCAAGACCCCACTGACTTACATGGTTATTAAAAAAAAAATGCAAAAGTTCTCCCAAAAAATAAAAATCCAAAAATCATTGGAGCACAACCATTTGAACATAGTTGGTGGATTACCTACCTGATGTACATCCCCACCAAGTTTGAAGTGAATCTGACCAATTTTTTTGGAGAAGTGGAAAATGTGAATTAGCATCGCAATCCCCATTGACAAACACAGTAATCAACAGGAATGCATGCAGTTTTACCTTTCAAGGTCACTCAGGTTTAAAAAAAAATATACAAATTGAAAGCCCATAGGTCCTTTCCAATAAACTTTGATAGCAGCCTTGGGCCTACGATGCACCATTAAGAAGATATAAGCCTAAACATGCACAGTTGTGATTAGAAATGGGTTCCCTCTCAAATGCAACAAATCCGCCCTTGACAAGCACAACTATCTGCATATATCTGATGTAGGGACCTCAGACCCCTTGTCGCATTTTGACCGCCACTGGTGCACTGAGTTCCACTTCAATGCACCAGTGACGCTCAAATTTGCACCCAAAGAGGTAATGGAACCAAGTGCAAAGTAGCCTGATTATCATGTATTTTTATATGCTTTATTTGCATGTGTTTTCTGAATAGGCTTAATGAAATATGATTGGCAAAATGTTGTGGTCATTTTACATCGACGTCTTACTGGCAATACTGCCAGATAAAAATATTAAATCTAATTAAACAGATGGCTAATGTACTTTGAACGATGCATAGTTTGCACTTTGCCCATTGAAGATTGTCAAAACAATGTAAAAACAGTTGTAAATTGCACTCGTTTGTGCCTTGGTAGGACTGGATCACTTGCAGTGAATGCTGCATGTTTGGTGTCAATTATCATTGGAAAGTTCAGAACTTCGTCTAAGTGTGACTGCAATGCGGTTAATGTATGCCAAAACATTCGTCTGAAACATTAGAAATGACGATCATTTCTATTGGCGGATGGTGATGTAGTCATGTCGTCATATGACCTATTTGAATAATTACCGCTGCCGATTAGTCACATGGACCAATAGGAGCATGCAGATTTCCCAAATGAGATCATTTCCACCATGACTTCCACCCAGGTCTCCACACCATGCCGTTGGTGAAAGCAGGGATGCAGGGCACGATAAAAGCAGCAAATCTGGCCGTTTTGATGCTGTTAATATGTAAAAACTTTGATTTTTCAGAGAATTAGGACCCAGATGGTTTTCCTGAAGGTTTCTGTTATGATTGCAAAACATGCGGAAGAATATTCACTGTACATGTACATTTGGTACTGATGGATGCAACATTTTGTGCATGGACTCGATTTGCACATCAAACACATTGTTTTTGGCAAACATATCAGTTTTGCCTTCAATACATCTAGCCTCTAATTGTCAATAACTAGTAAAATAAGCAACATAGTAAGATTTGACACATTGGAAATCAATTACATTTGGTAACAGTCATTTTCAAACAAATTACTGCAGAATAAATATACGCAATGTTATATATGTATCACACACCGCGACTGGCACTGGGGGACCATGAACTGTCACGACTGCATAAGATTAAGAGTCAACATGATTATGTAACAGAAACATGAAAATCGGATAAACGCACTTTTCTCCAAGCTTACATAAACAGTTTATGTCTGTCCCATTCCTGCGCAAAAGTTCCAACGTGTACAAAGTAGCAATCGTAATTGAGCACGACGACCGGCACCAAAAAACGCAAAAGTGAACACAATTATTTGTCGAAAAAATTGATGATTCCAAGCACGCTTGAAGGGAACCCATTTCTAGTCACAACTGTATGTGAAAATTGCTTGACTTCAAGGTTATATATCATTATATGGGGAAAATGTTCCAGATCCATAGATTCTGTGTACTAAATTAGGAGGCAACAGGTCAATATTATTGTTTTGGAGAAGTTGAAAATGTTAATTAGCATTGCAATCCCCATTGACTGACATAGTAATCAACAGGAATGTATGCAGTTTGACCTTTCAAGGTCACTCAAGTTGAAAGTAAAGAAGTGTCTGCAGAACCGGGTCTGGTTGAGGATAATTTCCCTGCTACAGAATAGGGAGGCCTGTGATTGGCTATCAACGTGACATCATTATCGTCTCACAATATTCCATCGACACTCCATCTGCAGCATTTCAAAAGGTAAATCTTTTGTAGGACAGGTCAGGGCTTATAGTTATGCATCCAGCACTCCGACTGTCTGTTTGTTTTTTTTTTCTGCAAGATATTCTATTACAAATCTTAAGTTCTCTTTTTCTTCCTCATCCAAATTATTGCATTCTTCTGTGGGGGTTCTCATGTGACCGTATTTTCAAACTTCAAAAGATGGCTGTTCGTCTTGTTTGCTTGGCAAGATATAATGCCCACATGGATCCTTTATTTAAAATGTTAAACCTTTTACAAGTACCAAATATTCTTAAGCTAAGATCCTTAAAATTTTACTATATATGTTTAGAAAATAAAACCCCTGACTACTTTAAGTACATATTTGCAGCTACAGGCCACAGACCACAGTTATAAATCCTTCTATTTTTCATATTAGCATTTTTCAGTCTAAAAAATCAGCATTTTGGTATTTTGAAATTCCGTGAATGGCATTTAACAGATGAAAATGTCAGAAAAATATGGACGGATTTTTGTCATACAATTCCCAGCTCGTTAATTTGTGATAATTGAAATACGAAACAACACCTGGATGCCAGCTTTATACAGGTGTATGAACTGTGCTCTTGCCAGGGTCACATCATTGTCCTTCCCCACCATAAAGTTCCCACCTGGCCTGGAAGACAGTGCACCTATATGACCTCCAATGAAGCAACTTTGCGATGCAGCAAACATGACTTAGCTAACTTTATTCAAACAGAAGCTACAGCATGCTGAAAACACAGTATTTTCACAATTACGGACTATCTCTGTTGGGATGCGCAACCAGCCAATCACAACTGTAGTCTGTAACCTAATAGACTTGTCAAAATTTTTAAAACTTGTTTAACTGAAGCCACAGCTTGTTTTCTGCAAAAGATTTGCATTAACTTTACCATACTTCAATATTAAAGAAAATATCAACTTTTTTGCGAGCAACCTTTAGATCTGAAAAATCAGTTTTTAAGACAAATAAAATAATTAATTAAAATTTTGAGGAAAATTATATAATTGCATCCAATCAATTCTTTTCTGTCCAATATGAATACGATACACAATGGGCTATGATGCAAACCCATAATCACTTGCCTGCATGTCCTGCCCTTACAATGAGGGATCAAATTACAATGCCCCACCCCTTAATTTTAACCACAAATTTGAATATATTGCTAAAATTTTATGAATTTTTAGGTGAAATTGGTGATTTTTTTACTATTTATGGATAGATTCGTAACATTTGTCTACAAAAAATATGACATCTATCACTGCTGAGGCATTAATGATGGATGGGGGGAGTATCAGTTACACCAAGTCAGCATCTAATACCAGTCATTATGGCAGTATTTTCCTGATATAATCTGAATTATGGCAGACAATGGAACAGTTTCAGTGTTTAAACATTGTTAGCCCATCAAAGTGCACAGTTTAAGACCAGTAGGTCACAGATTAGAGTAGGAGTATTCAGCAAATTATGTTTTTTGGTACTAAAATTATGGAATTTTAACGCGCCCTTTGTTTGAACATTAGGAGGGCAGTTGGGTGATCCAGCTTCCACAAACCAATAGTGCTATGCCTTTTTCTCTGCAGTAAACTGTATAAGTTGTGGTACATTGACATGGTTTCTGGTGTATGTGCACACATTAGAAAGAAAATGACAAAAGTTTGTACAGTTACTCCAATATCATAAATGTATATTTGTATTCACAAGTGCTCTGATTGTAAATTTGATAAGCATCCAATTATCAATCCAATTATCAGGTGCAAGTGTTTTCAGGCAAGTGTTTAATGGAAGCTAACTTTTTCCCCCTTGTTTCACTTTCTGAAACTCTTATAATTTTATGTGGTTGTATGTCGAAGTTCAAATGTTTTGCCACCTATGTACACTAGCTTGGTAAAAGTTATAAAATCTGCAGTTCATAAGTGCTGTCATCCATATTCATGGATTAAAATTGATTCATTTATGTGAAAATAATATGCTGATGAACTCAACAGCTCAACAAAGTCAGCATGCCTGATTTTAAATGATTTACCCCAGTCAAATGACACACATATATGACAAGCTTTTGTCTACCAAAAAATAAAAAATAAAAACAAAAATAAAAGGGGGTGGGGGTGTGGGGAGAAACAAAAACAAAACCAAAAAAAAAAAAGGAAATTTACATTTTACCTAAGATTTGTACAGCTCTACTGACAGACAATGCGCATTTTTTTCTGGTATGCCGAAAATCACTTTGACATGATTTTGTATAAACAGCTCTGCATATGAATGGAGGCTGTAGGCCGACAATGACAATGCCACAAAATTAAAAGTTTGAAACAGAGGGTCACTAAGTTTCATATCAATGGGATTAGCATAATTTATTCATATCATATTAGCATTGTTAATTTCTCATACACACATATGATTACCTGTGTGATACCTGTGAGGTATCGCTAAATACAAAGGGCTATGGAAGCTATCTATCTACCAAGCAGTCAGCAAAGGAGGCATAGCCTGTGCGCTTGTTAAATGCCTTGCAGCGAATCCTGTTATTATTTATGCAGTGTGGTTCCACTGATAGGTGCAACATGTATATGCACAATGACTTGTGACATAAACGTGATACTTAATGAATTTTTAGAAAATTGACACTGTTAAACTTGATATTCACAGCCGATCTGTGGGCATATTAAAACTTCTTTTCTCCTTTCATAAGCTGGCCTGAGGTACACAATACCATAGCCCGAACCATTTGCCTTGTGATCTACAGTCCCAGGACCATATCTTGCACGCTCCGTCCATGTAAAAGTTGTTAGGATCACTCAAAATTGTCCAGGCAGATGTCAAAAAGTGCTGACTTCCCATTTTTAACTTGCTTGATGGACGATAATAGAATAACAACATGACCATGTGAGTCCCAATGCATACAGAGTTAGCCCTAATAGGCCACAGACCACAGTTATAAATCCTTCTATTTTTCATATTAGCATTTTTCAGTCTAAAAAATCAGCATTTTGGTATTTTGAAATTCCGTGAATGGCATTTAACAGATGAAAATGTCAGAAAAATATGGACGGATTTTTGTCATACAATTCCCAGCTCGTTAATTTGTGATAATTGAAATACGAAACAACACCTGGATGCCAGCTTTATACAGGTGTATGAACTGTGCTCTTGCCAGGGTCACATCATTGTCCTTCCCCACCATAAAGTTCCCACCTGGCCTGGAAGACAGTGCACCTATATGACCTCCAATGAAGCAACTCTGCGATGCAGCAAACATGACTTAGCTAACTTTATTCAAACAGAAGCTACAGCATGCTGAAAACACAGTATTTTCACAATTACGGACTATCTCTGTTGGGATGCGCAACCAGCCAATCACAACTGTAGTCTGTAACCTACAATACCTTCTCATCGATATTTCACTTGACATAGAAATGACAGCCAGATTCCTATTCCTTCTAGAAATTTGACAAAACATTGTATTAGATATTACCTTCCAACCCTCTTAAAAAACACACAACCCTGTATCACAGATAAACTTTTCACACATTCTTATAATGGTTTCACAACCTACACAAAGCTTTTCTTCGTGAAGCAATATATAAAGACACTAGTACAGTTGCACACTGTTATGTTTGTGGTAATTAACCAGTTCACAGCCTCCGGCGACATCTATTTCCATCGCAGTTTTCAATTCGTTGACGCCATAAGAGACGGAAATAGACGTCGTTATTACATCAAGACTTCCATTGCACTTCTGGCGGCCTGGGAATCAGTGTATATAGCGTATAGGTTGTCAGGGACGCTCACATTAGGCACACAACTGTCACATGACACTTGCTTTCATTCTTGTCAGGTTAGTAGGTCAAATATTGTTTGTGTCACAAACACGTGTCTGGCGATTTTGACATGCCAGGTTGATGATGGCTAGGAGGGGGAAATACACTGCCGAGGAAGCCCTTGACATGATATTGGATGATGTGGATGATAATGATGACAGTGGACATGAACTAAGTAGTTCAGATGATGAAGATGACATATTGGGTGCCAGTTTTGGCTATAGTTTGGAAACTGAAAGAGCTGAACGTGACAGGGACTTCGAAGATTACACTGTGATACCAAATAGCAATGACAATGTTCATCCTGTGATACCTGCTCCATCAAGGGGTAGGCCATGTGGGCATTGTAGAGGGCTGGTCAGAAATGATATGGGAAGAGGTAAAAATATGTATATTGTTGCATTTGACAATATTTGAATTTTTGCTCATTTTGCCTCAGTGTCCAGCAATTTCCTTGGCCTGGCGGTTAAGGGGTTAAGTGACTTTATATTTACGCTTCTAATCTCTGTTCCTACTATTTTTGGCAGTTGTTGCTAATTTTACTGAAAGGTGGTCTTGGCGATAGCGGATCATAGAATCCTTAGCCAAGGTCATCCTGATATCATTTAGTTTAATTACAAGTTCTTAGTTATTGCTTAATTACCACTTTGTCACTACACACGTTGAAATTCATGTAACCCATTTCATACCATATTGAATAAACTGTTCTGAGTTCTGTATTTGGATGCGATACTGGACCCGGCACTGTAGTGATTTCTCACAGTACTTGTTCGAGTACTGGATCTGGCCCTGTAGTCGCTTCACGACCCAATTCAGACCCAGTTCAGTAGCCATGCCTTTGAAATAAACGGTAAAAGTTGAAAGCCTATAGGTTCGTTCCTGTTAACGTTTAATTGAAACCTTGGGGCTATGATGCACCATTAAGAAGATATAAGCCACTATGTGAAAAGTACCGAGTCAGCAGAAAAATGCAACAAGGATTTGACCTTGAACTTTGTCCTCAATGTAATAAATTGTTATATGGCAAAAAATTTCCCAAACCCATACATCATCTACCAAATTAGGAGGCAATAGGTCAAGAGGGGACAAAAATATAAGGAAAATAAGACACATGGCGGCACCGGCGGCGCAGACGGCAGATATTGAGTCTAAACACTATATAGAGCCTTTCCAACAGGGGATGCATAGTCATGATTCTATTTTGATAAAGTTTCCACCAAACAAATCTATTGATCCCAACATACACTGATAACAAAAACTGAATACTGAAATCATATGAAACTAACAATTTCACTTCCCAGTTTGGCTCACTGAAGAGTAACTATGTAACAAAAACCATTTGAAAAAAGACATTATTTGCTTCCTCCTTTTCTGACTCACGTTGAGGTGATAGTTCGGAATCGTTCCTGTCCGGCTGTATCCCAGATTTGTAGCTTGACCTTTTCGCCATTTACGTCCACTGTTCTGATCTTGAAGTCTACACCTATTGTTGTTATGTATGTGCCTGTAAAGTGGATCAACAATACAATATGAATTACATGTACATCATGAAGCAAGCCTACATGTACATAAGACATAAACTGCTAATATGCGTAGTTCCTTGTTGGTTTAAAAACACATGTACTTTTATTGCCAACAGCAGTACAAGTTATACATGTTCATTTTGCATGTACAGTGCCCCCCCCCCTTTTAAGGCCACCTAAAATACAGTATAAAAGTGACCTTACAAGAGGGGTGGATTATTCAGGAAAGGGGGCAATATAATGAGTATTTCACAATTTATGCATACACCTGTATGTTAGAATGGTTGTCATTTGACAGGGATGGCCTCTGGTGAGAGGGGGGCCACTACACAAAGAAAAGAAGTTTAGGTTTGAGCATTGGGCATGAGGGCCTTGTCCCATTTGAACCCGTCTAGTAGAACAAAGACAGAATACAGTGGCCCCCCTCTTATAAGGCCACCCAAAATGCAGCCAAAAAGTGGCCTTATAAAAGGGGTGGCCTCCCTTGAAGGGGAGAATATAATGGAAATACCATACTTTCTGCACAAGAATGCTGGCCTTTCAAGAGAGGTGGCCTCTGGTGAGAGGGGCCTTATAAGAGGGGGACCACTGTATACCAAGACAACACCAGATGCACAAGGTCTGCCAAATCATTGATCTAACAGATTAAAACATGTTTTAGATGACAAAGACCAGTACCCAACAGATAGAGGAGCAATATCTTAACTCTTGTCATGGATAAATTAAACCAGTTACTTGTAAATTGACCAATACAGGTAGCTCCAATACAACCATGGATAAATAACATGCATGAACCACCGTAAAAATTGGAATGTTTTCCTCATGAGAACACTTAGATAAGCCATATAACAATGCCTGCAAAGTACAAGTAACAGGACCTACAGGACAAATTATAGCACAGACTTTAGTTCCTTGTTGTGTATTTTTCTCTTTTAAGTATGTTTACCCCTGTCTTTGAGGGACTTTACAGCCACACATATCATTTAACCCTCCCCCATTCACAATGGCTAAGTCGCACAGAGTTAAAATCTTGCAAGAGCCAAAGCATCAATTTAAATTTCTCATCAATGGGAAATATCTAATAAGAGCTGCAGACGATGATAAAAGAGTCCGTGCCTTTCCTCGGGACTACTTAACTTTGCACATGAAAAGCTGCAGATCTATGTGAGTCGTACTTTAGTAGGAGACAATTGATGTAAAAGGAACAATTATTGAAATATAATGTCAATGGAACAAAGTTATCGTCTGCCTATGTATAAACAAATTTACAAACAGATGCGTTTACTCACTGGAGCTAAATTAATTTATAACATGCCATAAAGCAATTCTACAACAATGGAACAGTGTTAGAATCAGTGACGGTAGGTAGTCCTACTGGCACAACACAACAGTTTGCACAGTAACCTACATTATGATGAAGTTAATAATATTCTACCATTTTCTCTTGAGATGAATTGAATAAAAGGAGAACTGCTATACAGCGGCACCTGTTCTTAAGACCACCCTTTCATGACAAAAGTCTATTTCTCCAATACATTAACCTGTATTTTAACAATGCCTGCAGCATGAAACCACTTTTTTCCTGACCTTATGGAGAGTCTCATACAGCAGGTACTTTTACTAGTGTATCAACATTACATGTACTTTATAATCATGCCCTCCGACAGTCACAAAAGAACACTGTCCCTCTTCTTTGTTCCCTGTCCTGTTTACTGGATTGTGACTCACTTCATCTAGTTTTTTTACTTTACATAGTATGTTTCATGTGCATGATGCTAACTTACCTGAAAATGTGTTATCTGCAAATCTCAGCAGTAGACTACTTTTTCCAACACCTGCAAGTAAAAATTTTTTAACATTTTATGAACTTGTGTGGAGGAAACACAATATACATAATATACTGGTGCTTCTGTATACATGCTGCTATTTATGTTTAATGAATTCTACATTTCAATTTTATTTTTAAAATATGTTTCCTACTCCATATGTTTTCAATATTATAAATGCCTTTACAAATCACTTTCAGGGTGCATATTTGTTGTTATAGTCCACACGACAATCTAATATTTCACTTACCCCCTGTTTGAGCTTGTAAGTCTACCCATTCCTACTTAAATAGAAAAAATTTGGTTGCCACTGGCAAAAGTTCTTTGAAATTTTATTCACCCTGTTTGATTTTCACTTGTCCTGGTAAAGTGGACACATAAATTGGTGATCCCCAATTTCAAGCTGAAGACTAGTAATAAACAAGAGGGCTGTGTGAACAGCCCATGCTCAGCTGACCTAGAGACTATTCGAGCTTGTGACTACAGTGCACTTGGGATAGGATCATGGTCACCCAAGTCTGACCTTTATGAAAGAACACTAACATATGCAACATCAAGGTCCCAGTTCAAGTAGTTCTCAAGTTACAGTGAAGAGTAAAAGTCATGCAAGTTGCACTGTAACCTCAGAAATGGTTAAGTTCACTCATGTACTGTCTAAGCATGACCTTCACAGAAAAACATTAGCATGTGCAACAGCAAGGTCCTAACTCAAAATAGATCTCAATGTATCAAGTGAACAGTTAACTCATGTCAGCTGTCCTGTGACCTTGGGAATGAAGTCACGGTCACTTATGTACTGTCTGAGTACGGCCCCCAAAGAGAATCATAACCATGTAAAACATAAAGTCCAGGATGAAATAATTTTCAAGTTATCATGTGTAGAGTTAAACATACTGAAGTGATCCTGTGACCTTGAGAATGAGGTCAAGGTCAACCATGCACTGTGTAACTCCTGCTGTCATGCCCTCAAGTGTTACCTTTGCAATTTTTGAATTCCAAGTTACCCTACATAACCATGGTAGCCACCATAAACATTGATGCATTTGTCCACATACCACCCCATTGTTTTTCATTAATAATGTAAATGCATTTAACATTACCAGAGGGATCAGATCAGCCCTTTTAAGATGAAGTATGTATAGGAATTCATGTCTTACATCTTTATTAGAATTTCATATGCATGATGATCAGAAAGTCATGAAATGCTCCTATAAGTATTTGTCTGCAAGACTTTCCTTATGAGATCCTGATTTGGCTCTGTATGGTACCTGATGTAACATCCAATCAAGTTTAGCAGTATTAGACTGTGATCAGGTGATGGAAATTACTTGGAATAAAGCCTTGAATACCAATTTTGGGGGAAAACAATGACATATATAATCAATTCAAGTTTAAGTGTTAAATTATGGAATTTCTTCAAATAAAAGCCTTGACTAGCAAGACATCAACTGAAAAATGAGGAATTTTCGAAAAACTGATTTCAAGTAAGCACTGTACAAGCAGGGCCAGAATTTCGCAAAATGGTGCAAGAATCTATTTGGATTTTTGCCATTTAGTTTTCTTTTTAAAGAAAGACAAGTTTAGGAGAATATTTACGAGAATGGATTCTCGCCGAAATTCTGGCCCTGACAAGGTAAATAAATAACTCCCAGTGAATAAATCAACTTTGCAATGACCTTTGCTTCCATCAACAGCCATAACAGCAAATAGTTGCAATTCTAACTTTTCTAGATGATGATCCAGGATTTGACAAACCATTTGATAACCCAAGTCCAGTGGTGTGAGCACAACCTCTGTAATGATGCAGACCAGGGTTACATCAGCAGTTGAAATCTTCTTCCCATTCAGTTGTTTGCACCAACGACATCATTAGCCCAAATCAGTGAACATCTGCCTACCATTTTATTCCACACTCCCACCTTCTTTGCACTCCTTGTTTAAAGGACCAGGTAGAATTTCCACCAAAATGCCCACTTGATTCAAATGTGTTCATCAATCACTATACACCAATGGGCCATGTGGCATCCCATCAGAGGCATCGGAAATATAACCTTGCCAAAATGGGTCACCAGAGACTCCAACTCTCCTGTTTTCAGCAGGAGATCTCCCATTTCTGGCCCTTTTTCCAAATTTTCCCATTCTCCCGCTAAGAATATGTCTTCTCCTTCCCTCCCCCCCCCCCCCGATTAAAAAATGGATGAGGTAAAAAAATCATCAAAATACTCCACTTAAACTCTTTTTTTTTTTTTTAATTTTTCTCACCCCAGGAGGGAGCGCTGCCCTCCCAGACCCATCCCCTAGCACAGTCACTGCGTCAATAGTACTCCAGGAGGGAGAATCTCCAGCTTGTATGAAGCTGTGGGTTGGAGTCTCTGGATCACAGCAGAGTCCAGAGAACAGTCGTTAAAATAGGAGGGCCGGGTATAAATAGAGCCAATGGCTGCTGATGCCACACGTGGTCTGGTCATCTGATACAGACAGAGCTCTGGCCAAAATTGAATGATTTTTTAAAATAATTGAAGAATAGTGAAATTTTGAACCCCAGGTGGCAGCACTTGACAATGTTCATTTGCATAAATTTGGATATCTGCTTAACAAAAGCTTCAAAGGGATTTGTTGTCATGCAAATAAGTAAAATTATGGAAACAATCACCCTCAAGAGCTGCCGTCTGGGGCCCTAAAAGGGTCTATTACAGTGACCATTTGGCTGTAAGATGCCAAGGCTGCTCATGAATGACATAAGAAACAAACTTTTTGTATTTGTAGCCAAATCCATGGAATTCTTTGATGATAAAAATACCAATGAAATTTCAAATATTCTTTAGAATTTTCAAGAGTTTGATTGACAGGTCAGACCTAGCAACTGGTCCTTTGTGGTCCAGAAAAGTTTGTTGATCAACAAAACCAGGCCGTGTGGCTGGATCCTGTTTGTGGGGGCTGTCCCCACTCAGCTGCAACCTGTTAGTCCTATCAGTACACTCCCAGTATCTCACCGGATCCAGTGCATAACAAACATCTCATAAAGTGTACTGTATCATTGTGGTCAGCCAAGTCAAAAATACTTTAAACTTACATGTACACCTTCATATTCTTTTCCAGTAATAGTACATGTACACATAAATACATGGTACTTTATTTTCTTTCAAATATCCATAAATTTGTGGAGGCCAGTTATTTTGTTTGCTCTGTTAGCTTCATAAACATGATAAATGCATACTTCTCATTGGTTCATATTGTTGACAATGGAATTCATTCAAAAGCAAATTTTCAATAGTTTTAAGGTGGAAGATCTGAAGCTGGCACCTTTGGATAACCTCTAATCACTTTTTCATATCTTTGGATAGTCTGATATTTAAACTATATGCTCCCAAAAACTCAGATGTGTGAACATAAAATTTATGAGATAACTGATCTCAAAACTTTTGTTTACACTGAAAAGTTTAAGCAGTGCCGGGCACATGAGTTTGTTTGCATGGGCATGATAATGAACCATGTCATTGTTTGCACAGTCATTAGTCCATGCCCCCTGGAAACCAATTGAGCTATTGACCTGGGTCACTCACATGAACCCATTAGCCGTGAAGAGAAGAATGGGCCAATTCAGACTAACTACTACCATTGTTCTGATCACTTTGAAATTCTGTATTGATGTAAAAACAAATTAGCACAATCTACTTACTGGTCCCCAAATATGGAAAGCCGCATGTCAACCCACACCCAAAGAAGCCAAATGTGATGTTCCCAAGTTAAAAAAAGTCCAGATTTAAGCCACAAAATATAATTTTGTTTAATGACAACATCACAGAGGTAAAGCTACAAGTTTATTTCACACAATAATTAAAGCACAGGACAGCAGAAATGAGTACATGCATGTGCAAGAATTGGCAACTTTTTCTTTCAATGCAACTTTCTCGGAACTGTTTTTTGCTCAACCTCTACAATTTGTATCATGCCTCACAAACATACAAATTGCTATATCACATTAAAATCAACGGACATTAAAATAAAAATATCATATCCAGGACGATTCCCAGGATTTTTCTCTGACAACCCCTTCTGTGATATTTGGAGCAATTTATAGAAGGAAAATGAACAACCTGTCACGATTAAATTAAAAATTTTATAACTTTTTATTTATAATGCTATTTCAGGACTAACCATTGAATTTGATCCTGGACATGCATATATCTTTTAAATTTCTTCTGATTTGACCTGGGGAAAAAAAAAAACTTTTGTGTGACTTCTGTAAGAAAAATGTGAAAATCCTACCAAGTCAGAAAGAATGCTGTAAAATTTCAATCCTCCAAAAACACTCTATGGATACAAATCTACGGATATGTAGTAATCAGAAAATATATAGATTAAAATGCACTTGTGAAAGAATTAAATGGGTAATTGGGATCCAAAGTTGCCAGTCTCTGCGCACTAGCTTCACAGCTTCCACCTTAATAAAGAGAGGTTTCAGTTACTTTGAATGTGGCCACCTGTGTACAATGCAGGTTGCAATTGCCCATTTATTTTCATTGACGTAACTTTTTTTTTCAAACATCAGAATATATACTTTTATACAAATACATTATTTGACATCCAGTAGGATCCATGATACAATCCACAAACTGCATGTATTTCAGTCATGCAGTAACATGGGAAATTAGTGATATTGTCATTATGATGATATCACAATGGGACTTCATTTTATCATTGTACCTAATGATCTTGATGTATGAGAAATAAAAAGTGCATATGATGAGTTGCCTTGTTTTATTGACTGTTTTCTTTTCTTTTTTTTTTTTTTTGCAGTTATTGATTGGGCAGGCATATTTGAATCAATTAAGTAGGGACCAGCACAATCATTTAGGTATAATAATGTGATCTTATCTCTGCTGGAATGATCATATAGAATTTATCTTGGCCAAAGCTACCAAAACAACTCAACTTTATGAAAACTCTACAGTACTGCTCAGACAGAGAGACTCTTGAGACCTTTGATGGAGTATAGTAGCATGATCTGGGATGGCTGTACACAAGTGTATATGTATTTCATAGCGATTAGAAAACATTCAGCTGGATGCTGCTCAGGTTATATGTGGTGTCATACAAACTACGCAAAGGAAAAGTTTTATGAAGAAAGCGGGCTTCAGACTGGTCAGCAAAGGGAAATTAGTAAGTTGACCCTAATATGTAAATTTGTGCATCAGAATGCACTCAAATATTTGAGTGATATCCCTTCTGACCAAAATAAAAAGCATATAACACTAGACAATCTCATACCCTCCCCCACTTTAGAGCTAGAACTGACTTATCTGGAAATTCTTTTTCCTCATAACTAGACTTGGGAACCAGCTGCCACTCAATGTCTAGAATCCCAACTCCCTAAGTGACTCTAAGAGACATGTCAAAATTGATGTTCCTCTTAAATTTAGTAAAGCTGACAAAATTATACTATGTGGGACACTGATATCCTGCTGTTATTCATGAAAGGCTGAGAATGGGCTGCAACCAGTTGAATTCCCATTTATTTACTGTTGGAATATAGGACTCCCCAGGATGATGATGTGTGGGCTACGTGCTGAAGATGTTTGGCACTATTTTGTCTGTCCCTTTCATACCACTCATAGTGACAACTTGCATAATACAGTTGTTAATTTTGCTCGTTTCACATTAAGAACTGTCTTATTTGGTTCGCTGCACCATACACAATCGATGCAAGCCATTCAATCTTTTGGCTGTCCCAGATTTTATCACCAGAACCAAACATTTCAACACTGTACCATGAAACTGATCACAATTTCTTCTCACTACTTTATTCTACATTCAATTGCCTACAGTTAACCCCACTATCTGACATGTTAAACAGTGAGGTCTTCCTCAGCTTTGTTTATCCATAGTGTACAATGAAGGGTACCAAATACACATGTACCGTAAGTGGCAGTGGGCACAGCATTGGCCATATGGTGGTCTGCTCCTTCATCCACAAGATTGGTTATAACTGGGCCTAGCCCTGCTCCAAATTATTTGTGAAATGTTGTACCATCATGACACCTGAATATGTATTTTCATGGAATATAATGTTTGAACAAATTATTGATAAAAGTATCATTTCACGAATATACTAGTTAGACTAACTATGCAAGAGTTGTCTACCACAACTACTTTCTTGTGTACATGCGACAGCCCTGATTTTGACTGAACAAATTTTGTTTCACCAAACCAACAATAGTTTGTTTCAATCCTATTCTGGCAGAAAGGCTCCTATCTGTGGCCTAACCTTTATCAGTATCTTCCAAGACCAAGACTTCATTTCAAGGGCAAGAGTCACGGTTTCAAGAGCCTCCTTGGCCTGGGACACTGGCCTTGACTTTGTACATCACATAAACTAATGCATTTACTATCATGGCAAGCTTACTGTAAGACAATAACTAGGTCAGTGAGCAAATGATGTTGGTGGATATGCAGGTCGCCTGTTAGTTATTAGTCGTAATTTGGCTATTCTGCACGGGCGACTCCCAAAATAGGAAGCTGACATCACTTCGCTCGTTTCGGTGAATTCAATGTATGTACACAATGCACAGACAGACTGGCTGACTGGCAGAATATGTGACGAACAGTCCCCTTTATCATTTGGTGCCATGCCAGAGACTGGCATAACTTGTCATGCCATGGTCATATAATTTCGCTATCAGGCTATGCGGATTATTAAATGTTTTGAAAACAGTGACCCCCTTTTCGGTGCCAATCTTCAAGTGCTGCTCACAACCCTTTGAAACAAGTGGCACTCCGGGCGTTCTTTTTTGCATTAATCGCGCGGGTCATTCACACAACTTACCGCTGTCCCCAATGATAAGTAGCTTAAAAAGGTGATCATATTCCCTAGCCATAATTTACACTCCGGTAAATACCACTATTTTTCTCATGAAATTTCACTTCGCCGACAGGAATCAAAAAACCGGAAGTGTTAGGCGTGATTACCATACACGCATGCGTAATATATGAGCATGTGCATGACGAAGCCAGTGGACACTTCCGACCTCATTTCCATACATGTGTCCACAGATGTTGTGGCTGAAATGGGTGACAGGGGCAGATCTCTGTGTTACTTTTGCAACAAGATTTTAGGATTTTACGTCAAAAGAAAGTTTCATAGTACAGGATCATGGAACAGGTAATATCAGTGAAAACATTACTTGAGGCTCTGGAAAGGCCAGCTTCAGTCTGGGAGACACTTGTCCTGAGTTGGGACTGTTGGAGGTCATTCATCATTAATAACTACTAGTACTAGTAACATTGTCACTGGCAGTGACAACAATGACATTGAGTTGACACTGACAGCCAGAATCTGACAGAGAAATCTGCCTCACACGTGTCATGACCTCTGACACCAGAAATCTTTGGATTGAATTTTAGAGCAACTAAATATATTTCAGCGCAATAAAATACAGTACAAATCCACTTGTCAAACCAAAAACAAATGATAATGCTAATGAATTTTCGCCCGAATTCGCATACTGTGTATTACTGAAGTTACTGCCCTTTTCTTTGAAAAATGAACATTAAGCGGCGTTAATTGCAATAAATTAATTTGTATTTATTTATTGTACAAATATAATACAGATATGCTCCCTGCAGTCTTGCAAAGGTGGTTCACACTGACTTTCTATGTTCACAGTATTATACAAGATAGTATAATTCGTGGTATTTACCTTTGTAGGAGTAATTTGGGTAAGTTTCCTTTAAATTACGGTTTCAAGGAAGTAAACTGTGGAATAAGTAAGCTGCCACTTGAAATACTTCAATCTAGCTGCTACGCTAAATTTGAAAAATGTCACTAAAACAGTATTTACTGCATAAACAGTGAAAATATCTTACAACTTATTCCTCTTTGTATACAATCTCACTTAACTCATTCCACCCTAAGGACGCTTTTTCCTGCTTATAGCTAAATGTCGTCTGCTAATTGTATTTTACTAATTTAGGGATTATTTTTCAAAATTTTTGGATGAAACTTGCATAGAAGATCATTCCAAATTATATGCCCATGGTCAACAGCTTCCCTTGGCCCGCTCTGGGTGCAATGAGCCTAGAGTGCGCCAAGGAAAGGTGTTGACTCAGTCTTCTATCAGGGTGGAATGAGTTAACACATTAATTATTTTCTTCAAATTACTGTGCATCCCTCAAGTATAGTTGTACATTTGGGTGCACGTGCGAGGTGTGGGGATCAAGAAAAATAAATGAGTGATTATGTGCAGGCTAAAAAACATGGTGATTTACTTAACTGCATTGTACAACTTAAAAGGGGGGGGGGGAGAGGGAGGGGGCCAAGACAGCTTGGGTGGGAGCATTTTTCCAGAGGCGTATAGCAGTCAGAAAGAATGAGTATGGGTATGCTGACTCTGGTGTACGGCACAAGGAAGTGGTGTGGCTGGCCTCTGGTATGGACCCTGGTAGGAATGAGAAAGGTGGGAGGAATGGCCATTAGTTGGTTGACTATCTTGTTCTATGATGTTTATTCTGAGCAATTTAACTTGTGTCATAAAATATTGTGCTCTATTTTACATATTACACTCATTATTATCAAGTTCTTTCCGTTAATATATTTATGTAAAGATGTAATTACTAACCTAAACAATGTAATCTATCCCACATTCTATTATATTAATTATTGTCTAATCTTGCGATGTACAAAAGTATAATAACTGTTGTTTGAGGGGGCACATAAGCCCAACAGGGTTTCAGTCCTGGTCATATTAAGTACAGTATATTATGGCTGAAACCCTGTCGGGCTTATGTGATACCATACCGTGGTTTCATACCAATTCACAATACACAACCTCAAACCAAAATTTTGTAGATGTATTTTAACATTCCCATGCAAAGTTTAAAGAAAAACATTTCATTTTTAAATGGTGATTTTGGGCAAAAGTGTGTTAAGTGGTTATAATTAATCAAGCAATGCAAGAGTAAATTGGAGGATATTAGTAAACCTCAAGACCAAAGAGCTGATACACACAATGTATCGCCTCTACACCTCCAGAGTTGAAAAGTACACATACTAGAGCCCAAACTCAAGGTGAAATATCTGATTGTATTCATAAAAAATGTACCAGGCTATGAACTTTTGGCAGAGGGAAGTTTGTACCCTGCCATCATTGGTTTGGTGGCTGCAGAACTCTTTGACTTGGTCTGCTCCATTAAAGCGTGTGTGATCTATCACAAAAAATTATATTTGTCCTTTCGCCCAGTTATATGCCTTTTTTCTTGTCCTCCAGATTATTAATTCCAAGGCCCAAATGCAACCACCCAGATGATCATATTCTAGGAATATACTCTAATCCAATACCATCACAATGGTTTCACAAAATAGCGTACTCTAAACTGACTTTATTTTGTTGTAGATTTAATTTCGTATATGAAACTGAAAAGAAAAACAGCAATGAAAAAATATTTTGACAAGTTTAACAGAAAAAGGATCCACACATGTTGCTTGAAAGTTTCAGAAACATCTGAAATGACAGAGAGAAGAAAAACTGTGTGGTGGTACAAACAATGAGCAATATGCCTGTGTTTATATTGACCAGAATAACTGCTTTACATATAGACTTATTTTCACTTTGACATTTGTTAGTTTTCCCTCAAATTGATGAATAAACAGGTTTTTTTCTTCATGTTTGGCCTTTAAGGCCATGCTAATTTATGCAAGTGTGGACTTGAATATATTTAAACTTGGAACTCTCTTTACATATCAATCAAATTGACCATCTTTGGACTGTAACCACTTTATTTGAGTGTGTCGTCCCTCAGCTTGTGATATTAGATGTATATATTTGTGTTATATTATCATTATTATTATTATTATTATTATTATTATTATTATTATTATTATTATTATTATTATTATTATTATTGTCATTAAATCTACCAATGCTATAGGCAGATACCATCCTTTATTACATGAGATATCTGCAGTACGACATTTGTGCATATATGTATTTCACTTCTTGCAGGTTAGTGAATCTGACCTACAACAATTTTGAATGGAAAAAAGAAGAAACAAGGAAAACGCCATTGATTATTGCCCATGGATTATTTGGCTCAAAGAAGAATTGGGATTCTTTAGCGAAAGCTATAAGTCGGACTGGCAGAAGGGTTTGTGCCTAGTTTTGTCCCCATTTTTTATTCAAAATGTTTTTCAGTGATTTTTTAATGATGAAATTAATTTAAAAACCTTGAAGTAGAACACAATTCATATCCAGTTGGTTTTGGCTGGTTTCAAAGGAAAAGAGTGAATGAAGGCTTTTTATGGTGCATCACCTAGAACAGGCGAGGGTCAATCTCTTCATATTTAACCATCCACATTTTGTGACACTGATTTTATAATTTATAAAGCTGTGTGATATGTGTATTTTTTGTGCTCAGAGGGTCAAGGTTTTATAAAAAGTAACCATATTACCTTAAATTTCAAAGAGGGGAAGAGTAAACGTGACATGCTTGCCCTTATAACTCTTTCCCCTTTAAAAGAGTTTCTTCGCTCGATTTCATGTCAAATTGAGAAAATTACAAACGAAAACATGCACAAGGTTTCACCATTTAAGTAAATTGATAGAGCTGTAAGTCCATGATGAAATTTTAGGGATTGATTAATTTAATAATCTATGATTATAAGTAGAGCCCTGGCATGGGTAGTGGTACATGTCAGTAGAAAACCAGGTAAGATCAATGGTAGGGGATGTCCAGAGGCGAGAGGTCCTTGCCGGTTTCGTTCCTGTGTGAATGCATCAGGGAACAGTTCAAAACACTCTAACGTCTCTTGCTTATAAATATAGCAAATGAGTACACGCCCTGATTATCAGGATCCTATTTTGAGATGAACCTCAGTAGCTGGGATATCATCCCAGTTATAGGGATATGATATCTCTGCCAGGCTGACTTCATCCAATCCATGTATTTCTGGGACTTTTTGAAGCTTAAAACCTTGAATTCAGTTGCAGTATCATCTGGAAAGTACTGCTTTGAACTGTCAGACGGAAGGGTTGTAAGTAAAATTCTGTCATTATTCTGATTGATCCAAAGTGCTGTTGCTGTTACCGCTGGGTCCCACAAGTCTGCCCTGAAGCTTTGCTACTAAAACTTTTACCAAGACAACCACTATCATACCCCCAAGGAAAGCTAGTGATATACTGACATCTTTCAGATCTATGTCTCCCTCTTGGTCTCCATCCTGTACAATTTCATTGCTGGTCCATGTGCTATTCATGTCAACGTTTTCCTTGGTGAATGACAGGAAGAAAATGTAGCAGCCTTGATATACAACTGATTTTATCATTACCACACTTTAATTAGTTCATATTCATAGAAGGTCTCATCAATTTCTTCACCCTTTAGATCTTTAATTTGGTAGACACCTGTTCTATGTACATACATGTACTTCTCGATGACAAAGACTTCGTCTGTCCATTGAACCTGATACCATTTTGTAAGTGGTCCCTTGGTATACACTCTTCCAACAAAATCACCCATTTTCAGGTTTTGTTCACTTTTCTCTGTGCAGTGGCATGTCTCCATTCTGCATATCCCACAGATCATCATCATGGATGTACACCTTTCCTTGCATATCCTGGTGTTAAACCATTCAGTGATGAGTGTGGAGAATTCTTGTAGGCAGTGAGCCAATAGAGTAACACATTAATGTACCTATATAAGTACCCCAATGGGAAAAGTACTGCCACAACCTGTCATTGACGGTTTGATTAAACGTCTCAATCATTGCTGCTTCAATGTCTTAATTTTTGGTAGAAAAGTGTTCTACAGTAAAAGCTGCCAAGCCGAACACCTCTGATAGCCGAGCACCTCTGTTACCCGAACACTTTTTTCGGGTCCCAACTTTTTTGTATGTACATGTACATTTAATTTAACAGAAGAGCCAGGAGTTGAAACCTGCAATCCCTGAACACCTCTCTCCTCTGAGCACTAAACACTTGATTTGGGTCCCAAAGCAACATTTAACCTGACAAGGCATGAACACTTACCCCCCAGAAAGAAGGAGTTTTTGGGAAATCTCATCGAAATTAGCTAAAAAACACATAACACCTCTGATAGCAGAGCACCTCTGTTACCCGAACACTTTTTTCGGGTCCCAACTTTTTTGTATGTACATGTACATTTAATTTAACAGAAGAGCCAGGTGTTGAAACCTGCAATCCCTGAACACCTCTCTCCTCTGAGCACTAAACACTTGATTTGGGTCCCAAAGCAACATTTAACCTGTCAAGGCATGAACACTTACCCCCCAGAAAGAAGGAGTTTTTGGGAAATCTCATCGAAATTAGCTAAAAAACACATTTTTTTAATATCCAACACTTTCATCAAATTTTTGGCATTAATGTATTCAAAGGGTGTCAATATCATGTAGGTAGATAGTGAGACCTTCTGCAGCTGTACTTATGATAAACTGGCTTGAACTTATCAAACTTGTAAGTGCATTCTGAAGTTTAGTAGTATGATGAAAGGTAATACACAAAGTGTGTGTTAATGTTGGGCAATGAATTTATGTTTTATGTCATCAAATTATGCACATGTAAATGTAGCCACAGAAAGGACAGATGTATACTGTAGTTCTAGAAATATTCACGCATTATGATTTTTTATAAAGTTCTTTTTCATCTTAGACTTTATTTTTTTCTCAAAGTTTTTGTGATTTATATAAATATATATGTATCCAAGCTGGTAAATTCCGTAATGCATGTGCATGTACAGGTGAATTTAAAGTTAACAGTGCAGGATGTAAGTTGTAACAAAACTATAATCTCAGCATTTATGGTCAGTATTTTTGGCAGGTGCAACTAAATGTGGCAAGTTTAAAGCATTTTTGCCTGTAAATAGTCTGAATATAATCTTGTGCAGGGGGGAGGGAGGGCACATTGTGTTGAATATAAAGTGATTTTTATGTTGACACAAAATAATTAAGACTGCAATCATGAATTATATGATATCAAGTCTGATTCATATGTTGAAGTGTTTTATGGAACAGTCATCACTCAATCCTGCTTGTCAATTTTGTTCCATGGAGCAAAGTCATAACACCTGGCATTCTAAGAATAATAATGAAAAACAAGTAAATAAATATTTTAATGAGAAAATGGAGTGACCTCCTCTGATGCGTTTCAGGCCCTGAGCTACAGTGGCCCTTCATCAGGGAACGGGAGATTTATAATTCTTAGATGGCTAGGTGTTGTTTGATCCATTGAACAAAATTGATATTAGACCAGTTCCATCAGTGTGAATCCTGCATCTTCAACAGATCCACCTGTGCATTTATTTAACACTTTACAATTTAGGCTAGTGTGTTGTCTGATAATTTCAACATGTTTCAATACTTTTTATGTAAAAGAGCTCATAGTCACCATGCAAACCCTGTTAAGGGAAATGGTTGTTTGGGTTCAGTGTTCCTACAAAATAATATGTAGTTCTGCCCCCTCCTGATTGGCTGAAGATTGGGGTTTTGTTATACAGGGTCCACTGAATATGCAAGCCTGCCTCACAGGGCTCAACTGAGGCTGGTGGAATGGAGTGGTGCAGAGTTAGACAACCCCCATGGGGTCACTGCTTCATTACTGGACATGCATGTTTGCACAGCTGTGGGTGGGGGTGGGGCAGGGGACGCTTACAGAATTACCCTTGACCTACTAGAGGGGTATTTTCATCACCCACACGTCCGTCTGTCCATCCTTCCTGGCTGAGGGGTTTTTGGTCGCTGATCGGCTTCAAGTTGTGGCTGATTGCCCAGGGTCTCTGCCCAGAGTCCGCTAAACAGGCAACAACAGCATCATCTTAAACAGGGAACTACATGTGATGAAATATTGTGCTCTCTTCTGCATGAGAGGCAATAAAAAGAAAATCTCTCTCTCTCTCTCTCTCTCTCTCTCTCTCTCTCTCTCTCTCTCTCTCTCTCTCTCTCTCTCTCTCTCTCTCTCTCTCTCTCTCTCTCTCTCTCACACACACACACACACACACACACACACACACACACACACATTTTTAATATGAAGATTATGAGAGTTGTAGCCTGGTGAACAATTTGTGAACATTTTTAGCAAATCTCATTATTGTTTGTCTTTTAGATAAGGTTCTTGCAAATATTATAATTAGTGAATCTTGATCCTTTAACCATGACCTTCAGCACACAGTTTGACATATTTTGTAAGTTGGCTTTATTTCACTGTAGTGCTGCATGTTTTTTCACTTGTTTTGCAAATGAAACAAATCCATAAAACGAAAACCATTGGGAGAAAAGAATTTGAACTTAGGTTTAATGGATCTTTTTTCTCCAAAATAGTGAATTTAAAATGGACCGCCTCGGGGGCGTGCCCTTGTTACTCTTCAGTGGGACTGCTGAAGCAAAATGGGACAGACAGATGATTGATGACTGTCATGATGTATTGATCATGCCTACCATTGTTGTCTGTGTCAATAGAAGGAAGGTCACACAGATCTACTTGGCACTGTTGGTCTTTTTCTTGTGCAACAGTGGGTCTTCGAGGGGATTGTTCTTTGGTTGTTTGTGTATGCCTCCATAGCTGCCAGAATTGGTAGGGTTGCAGTAAATGGCTGCCAGTTTGTGATCCATTCTTCTTAGAATTTTTCCCACTGACTTCCCAAAGTTTTGTCCCTTTTGCCCTGTCACAAATGAAGGTTTGTCAGTAGGTGGTGATGGTTGCCTCCTGGATTTCCTTGGTGCATCAGCAATAACTGATTGAGGTCCTATGGTCTTGGGCATATTGGATCTCCAGAAGCTGTCATGAAATTCGCTGACCAGGAACATCTTGTACATTGGACCACCTGCTTATGGACTTGGCTATTAGATCCTCTATGTGGCTACCCATTATAAAATCACCGTTCACTTTCAGTTCTGCACTTCCATTGATGGATAGATAAGGACTTTTTCGTGTACTCAATAAGCCGTTCTGCATTCTTCCTCACTCTTTGCAACATTGACAATTCCTTCTTGGTATAGTTTTCCATTCTTTGCCTGTCAGCTTCTGCAAAGACAGATATTGCTACTTGTGATTGGGAAGATGTCTGCTGTGACTGTGGAGTATTTTGCTGCTCCTTCAGTCTTTTATGTTAAATTGAGGTATATTCATTGAGGGCTGCCTCATACTGCAATATCATTTTCGTGTACTGTGGACATCTACAATAATGCTCAATTCACAACATAGCATGACCTCACTATGGCTGATGTATTCAAGTCAAGAAGTCTTAGATTTAGCAAATGAAACTGAAGTTATGCTGTCCAGTAATATATGTTTTAAAGTCCAAACTTGACATAAATAATGATACTGGGCATCAAGTTATTCTTGTACCAAAATACACTATCAATTAAATGGAACTGAACAAGTCAAACACAGACTTGCTACTGCATCCCTGTTAAACCCTATGCTCCGTAAGCTGGCAAAAACCAGCTGGTGGTCAAATGTTTTCTGCTTCAGTGCCTTCAACTCATTTCAACAATAATGAAAAACAATTTTATTATAAGAATTGTTGATGAGACTTATCAAGATCACATGCCCTGCAGGAGTCAATAGTTTCCTAAGTGCTCAAACCATGCCAAGGAAAGCTGTTGACTCAACCTTAATTTGAGGGGAAAAGGGTTAATGTAAACAGACTATGAGCACATCTGTGCATGGTTGTCAGTCAATAACTTTCTTTACAGACATTGACTGACCTAGTCTCCAGTTGAGCCTAAGCAAACTGGTTGCAATTTGAATACTATAAAAATGATTACGTTTTTTTTAGTCCCCCGCCCACTTGGTGGGGGACTATAGGTTTGCACCTCGTCCGTCCATCCGTCCTTCCGTCCGTCCGTCCGAAGCTTCTCCGTGCCATATTTCCAACACCATAACACCCACAGCTACCAAATTTAATGTGTTTGTACTTCCTAGGATAGAGGTGTATGGTGTGCCAAAAGTGGGTCACTAGGTCAAATATCTGGGTCACAGAATACATATGTATGAAAAATCTTGTCCGGGCCATAACTTTTTTGTCCTTTTACTTAGAGTCATGAAATGTTACACAAATGTGAAGCTTAGTCTAAGAAAGTGTCATAAAGCAAAACTAGGTCACTAGGTCAAATATTTGGGTCACCACGATATGTAAATATACAGAAACAAATTTTGTCCGGCACATATCTTCCCTATATTAATGCTACCTCTTCAATTTTTTTATGGTGGGTAGACCTTAGGTAGTAGCTGTGCATAGGCATTGTTTTGTGTGGCTAATTACTTGCATTAATCAATTATTTAACAAAGTTCGTTAAGCAAGACAAATTTTGTCCTGGCCATATCTTCTAAACTATTAATGCTAGCCCTTTTAATTTTTTGTGGTGGATAGACCATAGGTAGTAGGTGTGCATAGGCATTGTTTTGTGTGGCTAATTACTTGCATTAATTAATTATTCAACAAAGTTCGTTAAGCAAGACAAATTTTGTCCGGGCCATATCTTCTAAACTATTAATGCTAGCCCTTTTAATTTTTTGTGGTGGATAGACCATAGGTAGTAGGTGTGCATAGGCATTGTTTTGTGTGGCTAATTACTTGCATTAATTAATTATTTAACAAAGTTCGTTAAGCAAGACAAATTTTGTCCGGGCCATATCTTCTAAACTATTAATGCTAGCCCTTTTAATTTTTTATGGTGGGTAGACCTTAGGTAGTAGGTGTGCATACGCATTGTTTTCTGTGGCTAATTACTTCCATTAATTAATTAATTAACGAAGTTCATTAAGCAAGCTCAAGATACAATACAAATTTTGCCCGGGCCATATCTTCTAAATTATTGATGCCAGCCCTTTGATTTTTTTTATGGTGGGTAGACCTTAGAGGGGATATGGTAATGGGCACCATCCGTGTGTCCGTCCGTCCGTCAAATATTTGGGTCACAGTAATACATAAATGTACAGTATTTTCATGTCCTTACTGTAATTCTTAAAAAATTTTGACTTCTTGTTATAAAAGTTTACTGATAATGTATTGTGACCTAAAAGTGTGTCACGATGCAAAACTAGGTCACTAGGTCAAATATCTAGGTCACAGTGTAAACTCCATGTAAAACCTTGTCCATGCCATATTTCCCTTACTATAATACCTACAGCTACCAAATTTATTATTTTAATACTACCTGGGGAGTTGTTGTGTCACATGGCAAAAGTAGGTCACTAGGTCAAATATCTAGGTCACTGTGAAATCCATTCAAAATCTTGTCCAGGCCATAACTTTTTTGTCCTTTTACTTAGATTAATGAAATTGTACACAAATGTGAAGCTTAATCTAAGAATGTGCCATACTTTTAATTTTTTTTTTCATCTAGGTCACACCCCTATATAGTAGTCCATTCAACCTCGTGGGCGAGGAGCGGGGGACTATGTATTGCTCTGCAATACTCATTAACTTGTTTATTTGTTGTCACTATACATGAACCATGGATGAAGCAAAGTTAACTGAGGCAGAATGAAAATGCGTTAGGCATTATCCTAGTTAAAACAGCTGAAACAGCTGTACAAGGTCACAGTTGCAAAAGAACAAAAAGATCCGCATGATTATGGTCAGACAACAGTCATTTGGGAAGCAGGTCATTAACATATGGAATAGTGCGCCTGAGGAAACTATATCAGCACCAAATGTGAACACATTAAGAAATGCTCCTGATGTTTACTGGACAGACCAGCTTCAAAAGTTTGAGTTTGAGTCAGATGAAATGCTCAGGTTAGTGCATCCAAAATTATTTGGCAAAAGTATCTTCAAAGGGTATCATAGGATACATGAACAGATGAATCAGCCATAAGCCAAATGACATCAGAGGGGCACCTTTTCAGAATACTTCCATTGCATACGCCTGTCATCTGATGGCTGTGGCAAACACTAATACCCCAGCTTGCTTGCTAAATTGCTGTGGATCTTGGGAAAAGTATGTACATTGAAATAGATTCACTGATGACTACATAAGTAATAAACATATCCTATAAAAGATCTACAGATGGCATTATTCCATCGTGATGCGACACATATATCTTCTATTTTACAGGTGATCACTGTAGACATGCGTAACCATGGCGATGCTCCACATGTGCCAGACTTAAACTATCATCTGATGGCTGAAGACATTCAGCTGCTGATGCAGGATCTTGGGCTGGAGCATGCGGTGATGCTAGGTCACAGCATGGGGGGAAAAGCTGCTATGACCTTGGCCCTAACTCATGTAAGTTCGCTTCATTTCTATGCAGTGACATCATACATACTGG
The DNA here is from genome assembly GCA_964020975.1 of Hermodice carunculata. Classification (NCBI taxonomy): domain Eukaryota; kingdom Metazoa; phylum Annelida; class Polychaeta; order Eunicida; family Amphinomidae; genus Hermodice; species Hermodice carunculata. Next base: position 55,237,112 of record OZ026620.1, read on the forward strand.
ACAATTAATGTATTCCATACCAGTGACTTTATCCACATGTATTTTGGTGGAATAAAAGGATAATGACACAGTAATATTTCTTGTGAAAAGAACCTCATGCAAGTGCTCACATGGCATGGCCTGAAGTTGGTAATTTTTGCAGTGACAGGCAAGTCATACTTGTGCCTCTATAGCAGCTGTGGCTGAAGCATGACTTGTCAGAACATGCTAAAAGTACTGAGTAGATGGACTGAGTTCAGGATATAACATAGGCCTACATCAGTATATTTTGAGTTTATTATTTATCAATATTGATACACATTACAAATGCAGTCCCTAGAAAAGTTTGTTACTTAGTAAGTAAGATCCCATTCTGATCAGGATGTCTTAAGGGTCTACTTCATAATGGATAATAACAGATACAAGTGTATTTTGTCTCAGTTCACCATATTGTGTCAGCAACTATCAAAGAACATATCACTGAATTATAATGCTGGCAAGACAGTCCAATCACTCCGGATGCTCTTATCAGCCTAATTTGTACCTCATACTGTGCCACTCCTTGAGTGGAATATTACTGAGGTGCAATTTTATTTGTGCAATTTTTTTTTTTTTTTTTTATCTAAATTTTCAAACAAAGGCAGGCCTGGTGCACTGGAAATTGTGCTTATGGGCAGATAGGAACTAGGAAGTGCTTAATACATGCAATATGGGGGAAGTATATGTAATAGTAATAATACTGATCCCTCACTCACGCATGAGCATGTTAGCTTCACCTATACTCACATACGTGGGTTATCTATATCATATTTTGAATTATTACATACATGTACATGTACTGTGGTACCTGCCCTGAAGACCACCTCTCATGAGAAATCATATATGTTTGTACGACCACCTGGAATGTGTGACCACTTTTTGTAGGCACTAGGGGTGGTCTTAAAAAGCAGGTAACACTGTGCACCCAAAGTCACTGTATGACATTGTCAGAGGATTCATGATTTCAAAGTGTGTTGTCGTCTGGGATGTGTACATAATATGTCCACTTCTGTCTTCAGCCAAATCTTGTAGAGAGACTCATTGTTGAAGACATCTCACCGACTGTTTCGCCGACACTTCAAATGCAATCCTATCTAGCTAGAATGAGAGAGGTGGAGTTTGACAACACATTAACAATGGCAGCAATGAGGAAGTCTGTGGATGCACAGCTGCAGCCTGTGGTTAAAGTAAGTCAGCAAGCAAACCCATTGATGCAAGTCTGGAGATGTTAGTAACTACTGTGTTGCTTCAAACTGTCAACCCTGGCTCTGGTAATGTACATGCTGGGTTCATTGTGCCCAACCCACTGCAAGGAAATTTCTTGACTGGCGTGTGCCACCATTATGGGTCTCATCTGTAATTGTCAGCAAAAGATGTTTTCCTTTGGCATGAAATTTAAATAAAAACATTAATTTAAAAGTAGATAATATTTGTTTGGGTGATTTGAAGAGGAAAGTGTTCCAGAATGGTGGAGGGGAAGATTCACACTTATGTAGCTGATAGTATGAGCCAATGTATTGCTTATGGTTTCTTTGTTTTGCATTTTCCTTCCCATGTTTCACACAGGACCTTGGAGTCAGGCAGTTCCTAATTACCAATGTAGTGGACAGACAAGATGGATACACATGGAAAGTGAACCTGGACTCTTTAAAAGAAAATATCCACACAATCATGGACTTTCCTCACTTTCTTTCCACCTGTCCAGGGCCTACACTGTTTATACGAGGAAGCAGATCACCACATATTAGGTAAAGCAAACGTTTTGGGGGTTTTTTTTGGGGGGGGGGGGGGTAATCAGTGATGGTTTTGGGGTAATCAGTGATGGTTCATCATTTTTAGATTAATGTTTACAAAATTAAATTTGTAATATTCTTCCCTCCCCAAGTTTACTGAGAAAATGAAGATTTTCAAATGTAAAACTGCAGTGTATTATTGAACTTGAGTGAAAATATCCACCATTTAACCCTTTTTAAAGAAGATAGAAGATCTAAAATGCAAGCAAAGGGCCACTGTCTGTATTATTTGCTGTGAAATGTAAAGAAGTTGAGAAAAAAAATCTTTCTCTCATCATTTCTTGGCATTTCACTGAAAAATAGCGAGAAAATACTGGTAAAACATGTTTTCTCAGTGTTCATCAGCATTTTTGCTGAGAAACACTAAGGTACTTTCACCCATCAACCTGCCCTGTGCATTTCTCAACAAAAATACTAAGACATGTCAAAACTGACTCAGTTCTTTGGGAAATATGACCTGCATCAATGAATGCGTCAGAGAGCTCAAGGCTTTAAGATTTCCCAAAAGCTAATGTTGACCAAAATTAAAACGGTGTTCTTGAAACATGCTCTTCATATTGGAAGTCCATCTGGATTGCCTTAGATCTGTACCAAATGATCACTACTGAATTTACATAGGTATAGGCATTGCAATAATAAAGTCCTGTAAAGCCAATTTCCAGGAACCACGGTAGATACTGCTCCTGACAGTTCTCATATGCTGTCTGTTAAAGCTTGTTGTATTCCCACATTTCCTTGAAATTCTATTGTAGTGTATCTAATAGGCAAGGACAAGAATAGAAGGTTCTAGCTTTGGGGCACTTCAGTCACTGGAGGGCTGGGGTTTTGTATTCCCATTACTTTACATTGTAATTTGCAACTTAATAGCTTGAAAACAACTGCACACAGAGACACCAAATTTCGCACCGTAAATCTAGGTGTGTAACTAAATACCTCACAAAAATCATATAACCACAGCTACTACAGTGACCAGTTTATTTAAGGTTACTTTAACATGCAAACCAATGGGAATACACAGCTCTAACCCTCCAAATTTGTGTGTATTCGGTTGTGTATTGGGGCAAATACACACTTCAGAGCTAATTATGACCTTTCCTATTTTTTACCAGCAAGGCAACAAATGCCTTTCATCTGTAATTGCATTCACAAATTGAATTACCACACAGTTAGATTTCCTGCTGAAAGTAGGCCTTATGTAGGTCAAAGGAATGCAGCTTACTTTTCCCCAGCTGAACACCTCCTGTGGTGTAGTGCTACACTGCTTAAAGATATGAAGCTGCCATAGAGTCTTGTGGAGGTCATAAAGAGATGCTGTTGATAAATGTTCTTTATAAATGTATACCTTCATGGGCATGCATTCCCCATGGGTGTTCTCAAGATCCATTGCACACATTGTGAATTTTTGTGTATGCGCTGGGTTGTGCAATTGCCAGACAGACAACCACTAGGTTGCATTCATTGCCAAACTAAAAATTAAATCACATTTACTGATGTTGTTTGGCCTTGCAGCTGAAAAGATCAGACATTGGGTTTGTTGGCATATGTTTCATGTCAAATCACACTCTTTGGATTGTGTATGTGCACATATTTTACAACAGATGATCGAGAAAATTGTGCCTTAAAAGTCAGGCGTGCACAAATGTCAGACATGGAAAGATATTTGGCTCCAAGTTATTTCAGGTTTGCGAATTCAACTTTGCTGCTGTGTTATTCTTACGGACACCCTCCCCCCCCAAAAAAAAAAATAAATAAAAATAAAAAAACAATATAACAAAATGAAACAAACTTAAAAAACGTGGGGGTGTTGTGGGTCATGCTTGCATTAAAAACCATTTTCATAAGTTAACCATCAAAATATAGCACAGCCCAGCTGAATGAACTATTTGAGCTACTAATATACTGATAGTCATGCCTGATTGGGAGATCTGTTATGGACAGTGTTGAGACTGCCCTCATGTCTTATTGCTGATATTTTTTATGGATTTAGAATAACAAACCCTCCCAAGCTTGCTTGCTTTTTAATGGAACCTCTTTGGTCTAATATATTAACATTCTGTGGTGTTGTAGTGATGTTGAGGGCCATGCAGACACAACCAGAGACAAGGCTGATCTTACATACAGGCAATATTTTGTTTTGTTTATACATGTATTGTTTCTGGCACGTTCACAAGGTTTCTACAAGCTGTTTTCTTTGCATCCTCATGCTTTGTCAAGGCTGGTTCCAGGAGTTATGCAATTGTAGCTTATTTGGCTAAAGTGACTCAAATGTACATGTCTTTGCCAAATTTGTATTTCTTTCAGCCAATCGTATTCTAAGATTTTCAATGAGTAGGCGGGTATGCCACTTTGACCTTTAAATATTTGATGAAAATTCAAAATATCTCAAAATTCTGTCGCCAACTCAGCTGAAAGATTAATAAATTTCTTTAGATCAATGTCACCTATATTAGCACATGGCTAATTTGCTAATGGCTAGTGCCATCCCTGGTTTTGCTGGACTTAGGTTGTAAGTTTATGATTTTATGTATTTAATTTTTATTTATTTAATAAGTTTCAAGCCACAGTATACATTGTTCTTGGCAATGGCAATATCTTGTTTCAGTATGGATTGTATTTTTTAGTGCTGCTGATCATGGGTCGCGAAGCTTATACAATCACTCATGTCTGTCTTTCCGTCCATAAACATTTGCTTGTCAACACAATAGCATAGATCTACAATTATTAAGTTAGCCCCTTGAAATTTTTTAGACATCTTTATGAATAAAAATGTAGGTCCCTTTTGTTATTGATGGTGCTACTTGGTAGATTACATAGTGCAGGGGGCCAAAAAGTAAAAAAAATGAAAGTGCTCTGGTGGGTGTGTAATTTTCAACACATCCTAATGAAATCTGGTGGAAAAATTCTGGAGGCGGTTATATATGATCTGAAGAGTACTGGTGGTGCCACCTACAGATGAACAGGAAATACAACTTATAATTTTGGTAAGATTTATGAAATTCATTATCTTGAGAACCTATAAGGTTAATCTCACCAAATGTACAACAAATGTTTATCATTTGTGTAAGTTGAATATCACATAATATGGCTGACCTTGACCTACTTTCTCAGGGTCACAGAGGAATACATTTCAGGAAATGATATTCTTACGGGGGTTGTTACATCTGAATTTGTGGAGACTCATCCATATACCAGCACAGGAATATTATACAAACAACATTCTATGAGATATGGAGTCATGGTGGCACCAGTGGTGATAATATTATTATTGGAACTAACACATGGGTATTAAGAACACACAGAGGTTCCAACTTTCCCAAATTGGGTGGTAGATCTCCCCTTTTAGCTGCATATTTTAAAAATTTTCTATTCTCCTGTGTACTGTAACATTTCTCCCACATGCCAAAAAAAAATCATGGGGAGCATTGAGGGTTATGTATTTTTTATAAATACACATGTATTGCTTCTAAAGTGCACCAGAATTCACCATTTTAACCATTAAAATCTAATAATTTGCCAAGGGAGGGGGAACTACCCCTCCCTTAAGCTCCCCCACTTTGGCACGCTGCTCCCTTGCATTGCCTTGCCAACCACCCATGAGGAAGAATCTCCCTCGCACCAAAGTGCCCAAGTTGCATGGAGCCTCTGATCACATTAAATTCATTATGATAATAAGAAGAGACAGAACTGCAAAAGTTACACCAAAAATCTATTAGCCCAATGGTCATCTTTTGTGAAATTTTGGGTGACCTTGACCTATTTTCAAAGTCATTAAGGACTTGATAAAGGACACTAAATGTGATATTTTGAGAAAGAATAAGGCTAATGATAACAAACAAACCACAAATATATATATATCATATGTAGAAGGTTGATACCACATAATTTGGATGACCTTGACCTACTTTCTCAAGGTGATGGAGGGAATGCATTTCTAAATGAAAGAATTTTTTTGTGATGGTCATTACATCTGAACTTCTGGAGATACATCTATGTACCATCACAGGAACATTTTACAGGCAAGATTTCTATTTCCTGTGAAGTCATGGTGGTGCCACTGGTGGTAGAAATTGGAACTACTATATCAGGTATCAAAAACACATAAAAAATTGATTTTTGGTATAATAAACTGAGATGCAACTACCAAATGTACACCGATTATGCATTTGGTCAATGGTCAGCTTTTGCAAAATTACAAATCACCTTGATTAATTTTTCAAGGTCATGATACACTGTAGAAAAGAACACTAGGTTCAACATGTTGAGAGAGAATAAGAGGAAGAGTGCCAACTATGGCACAGATGTTCATCATGTATAATGGAACTTTCATCTTGCATAATATGTGTGAACTTGATGTACTTTCTCTAGGTCACCGAGGGCAGGTGTTTAATGAATTTTTTTTTCTTTTTTTTTTTTTTGAGTCGGTAATTACATCTCAAGTTGTGTTCATACGTCTGTATACCGTTACAGTAACATCACACAGGCAGAAGTTTATGACATTAGGAGTCATGTTGGTGCCACTGGTGGTAATTTTTGGAACTAACATCACAGGTATCAAAACACATTAAATGCATTATTGTGCTAATAAGTTGAAATGGGACTGCGAAATTTACACCAATTATGCGTTAGACCAATGGTCAAATTTTTTCACCTATTTTGTGACCTTGACCAATTTTCAAGGTCATTAAGCATTAACGGAAAGGACACTAAATTCAATATATTGATAAAGAATAGGGTGAATGATATCAAATATACCACAAATGTGTACTATGTGGATGTTTGATATTGCATGATATGGATGACCTTGACTAATTTCTGCAGGTCATATATGTAATGCATTTTAGGATATTATTTTTGGTGATAGTTGTCAGCAGAGCATTAGGTCCATGGGCCTCTTGTTTTTATACACGAAAGTTGTGTGTCTTAATTTTCGGCTCAAGAATGTCCAGATAAGTATACCTCTTGCACTACTCAGTGGAACTAAATCTGTTTATGAAAGTAAGGCAGCACTTGAACTAACTTGTGAAATCCCACATTGAATTAATTTTTGTAAAGTTGATTTTACTACATGTAAATTACTGTATGAGGCTAAACACCCAGATTCTGATTCCTGGAGGATAGAATATCTTTGTTTTGATAATTTGGCTCACATCTGTTACATGTCATATGAGTCTTGGTTGAATGAGGCTGGGAAAGACCCAGGCAATAGGTTTACAGTCCCAGAGCTCCAACCAAATAGATTGGGACTGATCTATCAAAGGCCACAATAATGTGTGAACATGGTGAAGTACTATTTTCAATTATATTTTCAGGGAGAAAAGCCATGCAAAGATTCATCGGTTGTTTCCAGCATCGAGGATTGTGACAGTGGAGGGTGCTGGGCATTGGGTACACTCTGAAAAGCCTCGTCAGTTTCTCAACATAATAATACCATTCTTAGATGAAGGTGATGCTACATAGGCAATTAAAATTTAAACAGTTTTAGGAAAAATAATGCTTTAAAAATGCCCTCATGCTTGGACATATGGTTGTAAAATGTACTCATTGAAGGCTAAAGTTTGTGTGCTGTTGGGAAACTGAGTGCTATATACGTGAAATGTATTTGAGGCATGTGCATATGGTTGTAAAATGTGTTCATCACAGGTAAACATTTTTCTGTGACACAACCCTAGAGGTCATCATAGGTTAGCATTTTTCTGTGACACAACCCTGGTATCCTGTGAGAAAAACTGATTGTAACTGAAAGGGCCAGAAGGTCTGAAATTAAATTGAAGCTTTTCCTTGTCACCATGGTGACCAAAGAATGAGCACAGAATGAGTAAAGTGAAACTTGGCTCTTTAAAATCCATGTCCACTCCGCCGCAAAGATAGAGGAGGAAAGAGTTTCAGAACAGAAAACTTGCTATGGGATTGGACTTCATATGCAGAAAAGATATGCATTTACAGAGGAGTTAGTTGGGTTTTTTTATATTTTGAAAGCAAGATTGTTATGGGTAGGTATTATTGATGTTCGCTTGTCTTCTGCTACCCATCCCCCAGCCTCCACATGCCCCCACCCTGGACAAAAAGACGTTCATGGATGCCAGCTCACAAATAGTTTCATTGATACCTAACTTAATACAACAGATTCCCTAAACCAGGATATATTTATGCTTTATAGGTATACTGTATAGGCGAGAAATATAAATTTGGAACAAGGCATTCTTTGTCATTTTCAAAAATTGTGTACAGTACGGTTCCGAAGCTTCTGATAAGATTCAGTTACCGGGATAAAATTTTTAGCAGCCAGTGTAAAGATCAGCAGCCTAGACCTTTTTGCTGACAAAAGTGGCTAAAGAAATTGCAGAAGATACAATGTATATTTTCACATCCTATCCTTTCCATGCTGCAAGATCAGAGGCCTGAAGACAGTGATTCCTTGATATCTAATTGTTGCCATATTATATTGCCATATATTGACAAAGATATTTGTTGGAATCACTTCTGTGTTCTTCTCTGACTGGAATTTATGTAGAACAGACAGATACATTAATATATATATATATATATATATATATATATATATAATATGCATGTTAGGGCAATGTTCAGTGTTCAAACCACCATGATTGGGGACTGATACTATTTTTACATGAATGGACTCTTAATGTTTGTTTAAAGTATGAAGAATGAGATGATTGTAGAATGTTTATATATTGTATCTAAATTATTTATTATTAAAAATGTAAGGTGAAATTGGTGTGATGTTGTGTTTTATATAATTCCATATAGAACGTTGTGGGGTGAAAAATGATAAAATGACACTGGTATAATTGAAAAACAAAATTAACTAGGAAAGATGATTTGCTGCTTAGCAAATCAGTGTGTGTGTCTTCAAAGCATATTGGTATGGCAATGTACAACTTTTCTGTAAAACAGGAGTAGAAGTTGGAATGGCATCTCTATCTATTATAGCTTTGAAGTTATTCAAGATTTAAAATTTCTAATGGTGCTTTTTTTTACATTATTTAAATTGCTACAACTTTTATTTTTAATTCATTAGGTGATTAGGTGCCAATGGTCAACAACCCCTTAGTAGAAGTTGGAATGACATCTCTATTATACTGTTGAAGATATTCAAGATTGAAAATTTCAAATTCAGAAAGAAAGAAAGAAAGAAAGAAAGAAAGAAAGAAAGAAAGAAAGAAAGAAAGAAAGAAAGAAAGAAAGAAAGAAAGAAAGAGAAAGAAAGAAAGAAAGAAAGAAGGGAGGGAGGGAGGGAGAGAGAGAGAGAGAGAGAGAGAGAGAGAAAGAAAAAAAGAAAAGAAAGAAAGAAAAGTGTGTGTTGACACACACACACTTTAATGATAGAATGCATGAGCAGGGATCTTGAGCATTTCCTGGACTGTGTAATTGTATATAAATAATGTATCCCAAAATGTTTTCTTTAAGAGCCACTGAACTGACTGGTGTCCAGAAAGAAAACATTAACTTATAATTAAATTACCAAACAGACATAGCCATTAAATCAATGCAGCCAATGTTTATATGACAAAATTAACTCACTCAGGGATGAACCCAAAGGATCTGCTCTTTGCTAATTCTTTCAAATTTGCATTGCTAATACAATGTGTGAAACAAATAAAAAAGGTCGGAATATCACAAATCATGAGCAGATATTATATTCTATTATGATTGTCAGAAATTTTAAATCAGAACCCCCTCATTTAAAAGATAAGAATACTCCGTATATCCCTTTGATACAAATTTTACTGACAGTAAATGAAGACTTCTGTCCTGAATGAGTCAAGTGATGCCGCATTTTCAAAGGGTCATTTTGATGTCACATCTTGTAAAATATTTTCCAGGGTTATGGCTTGTTTGCAGTTTAATTGAGATGTGACACCCCTGTAAAAATGTCCCACAGGTCTTACAATGTTGATAAAGGCTGTGGATGATGAGTGAAATCTATTGGGGGTAGTAAAATACACATAAACTTAAGGAGGAAAGGGTAGGGTTTATTTTGATGTGGTTACACTTGCCAGGACTTTGGAATAAGCTGGCCATTTGATACCAATCATTCACTGTCACTGGTCATGTGTGTTTGGTGGGGTGGCAGACACATAGCAGGGCCAGCTCCACAGTAAAATGGTGTCCCTGCAGCCGGATTATTTTGTAAAAAATCCAATTATTTGACGCTACAAAAGTGAAAATAAAACCCATATAAATGTCTACTGCAGCACCCATGTGGACCTGTTTACAAACACCACTAATCATAGCAGCCGGGTTGAGTGGCTGGGCAAAGAGATCAGTGATAGGCTGTTTGGCCCATTAGCACTCTGGTCACAACTAATGAGACGGCCCCCAGCACTCAGGTTAGGTGGAATGCACTGTTTATAACATATTGAAGATTTAAAACTTTAATTAGCCCTCATTTGCATAATTTTGAAAAGCATGACCTCTCATTGTAAAAAGGCCAGCCTTTATCTATAGAAGTATAATTGTGCCAAGTTTGGAGTTTCTATGTGTTATACTTTTCAAATGAAATGTCAGACAAATTTGCCTGTAAAGAAAGAAAGAAGGAAGAAAGAAAGAATTCCTAGAAAAACAGAAAAGTGTGTGCTGACACACACACTTTAATAATTATTGCACTGTGAGTATCACAAGAACTGTCCTATGCTGTATATGTAAAAAGGGTTACAAATGGGCTTTCATTAGAATTATTTCTGAGCCCATATGGAATCACATTTATTTGCCTGAATAGTAGAAGAAAAGTGGAATAATTTCAACAAATATACTGCTGACAAACCTACCTAGATCTAACATGTTTTAATTTGGTATAGGTTGAATATGTATTGTAAATTGCTTTAATTTCACTGTATTCTTATTTTTGCTTATTTTGCTTATGTCACAAAACTGTAAAAACAAAAACAGTGTATTTTAACATTGTTTGAACAGGAATTATGTCCAAAACAGTGAAATTAAAACCACAGTGAAATGTCAAAAATACAAAAAACCATGAAAATTCATACACGTGAAAATATAGCAATTTACAGTATATTGTTTTCTTAGCTTTATGATATATTCAAACAGGTCAATCCTCTCAAATAATGTGTCACATTGGTTATGTTGGGTCATTTGGTTACTTGTAACCAATGCAAAAGGCTGCATGCACCCATGCACTTGCAAAACGTACACAATTCTATTATTTTCATTGTGTGTGTCCAGGGACCCTTCAGCAAATTTGTAATTGCTACTAAAAAGGCTGATCATGCCAATTCTAATGATACAGAAATGTATTGAGAAAAACTGATTTTATTGAATTCATCTAACACATAGTATAGCTGCTTTATGCTAAATTCTGTGGCTAACATAAAGAAAGAGATGTCATCTGCATATTGGCTTAATTTGTATTCTTTGGAGACTATTGTTATGCCTTTGATTGCATCATCTGTTCAAATAGCTCTTGCTAATACTTCTACAGCCAGAATGAAAAGATATGGAGACAGAGGGCATCCTTGTTGGACACCTCTCATGATTATCACTGCATTTGAGGCCCACCCATGGTTGATGGCACAACTTTCAATATCGCCCATTTCAGCAGAGGTGCAGGTGTTTGTTTGCTGTCATTTCATTCTTTTGACTGAAAGTATCGTGATTATTGTGTACAAAGTGGGGATACATGGAGTAGAGTGAGCAGTCCAGTGTACTTGCAGAACAGGAAAACTCTAGTTTCATAGTTGGACAGGGAAATCAACTCAACCAACTATTACTACTGTTGGCCCTGGCAGAATGAAACCTGGTAACCAAGCGTAGCAGTGCTTTGGAGCTGCAAGGGTCAAGTGTTATAGATGCAAAGCCTTGAGAATATGTCCTGCACTCGGAAAAATACCTTCAAGCCTAACATCATTAAGCCAACTTCCAAGATAAATACTAGATAGAAGATTTGCTTCACAGTAAATCTGCCTAGGTGCCTTCAAAATGAGTTTGAAATGCTACACTTTGCCATTGTTCCACATAATCTAAAGTTCGTGTAAATGCTACAACTTTGGTTCTTGGTTCATTGGATGTGGCCATGTCACAAACTTATAAAATGAAGTTTGAATGAAGCTAGTATCTATAATAGTTTTGAAACTATTCAACATTCTAATTTTGTGTATTTGCCTAATTTGCATAAATTGAAAGCCTACAACTTTGGTTTATGGTTCAATGGATGGGGATTTGCCACAAACCCATATATTGAAGTAGGAATGGCACCTCTATCTATAATAGTTTTGAAGCTATTCAAGATTTACATTTTGGATGTTTACCTAATTTGCATAAATAAAAATCCTACAACTTTGGTTCATGGTTCATTGGATGCGGCTTTGCCACAAGCCTATACATTGAAGTTAAAATGGCAAGTCTATGTATAATAGTTTTGAGGATATTCAACTTTGAAACTTTTCAAAGCCCCTTATTAGCACAATTTGAAATTCTACTCAACTTATACTGTCCACTATATTGGCAGGTGTCACAAACCTATATATGCACATTGAAATTTTGAGTATCTGCAATATTTTGAAAGATATGGAGCTTTTAAAATTTTAATTGCCCCTGATTTTTGCATATTTTTAAACGTCATGACTATTCCAAATGAGATGCACAATTTATGTCGGTCACCATAGCAAGTTTGGTGGTTTTCGGAAAAATAGTTATTGAGAAAATCTCCAGCCCAACTTGGTTGTGAAGAAACAAAGAAAAAAGAATAGAGAGAGAAAGAAAATTCCAGTGTTTACTAATACAGTGAAACCTCTCTAAAGTGGGCACCCTTGGGACCCAGAGAAAAGTCACCCATGGGACAAGAGAAAAGTGCCCACTCCAGAGAGGGTCAGCCCTTCTGGGCAGAAAGGGTGACTGTGTGCATCTATGTACATTATTCATACATGCACATATATATGTACAGTGTATATAGGATACACGTCAGGATACACGACAAAGGACCAACCGATGGCATGGAAAGCTGTTGACTTGGGGCATGTGAACTTCATCAGTCTCATCTACAATTCTCTGTCAAATTGTTTTTCATTACTGTTGAAAGCCGGTTTCGTCTGGTTTAAGGGGGAAAGGGTTAAAATCTTGGCATTTTAGTCATGTGCAATAAAAAACCATGCTTGTGAGCACAGCGATAACTGTTTACTGATTCCTAAAAACAGCGATGCAGACAGGCAGAGAATGAAATGATACTATCCTTCCAACTTGAACATTGTACAGGGATTTATTCTGTCTCTGATGTTTATAATTTTACAATGGCCCATATCTTCTACCTGTGACAGAAACTACATGTACATGACTGAGGTGTGTGATGTCTCCTTTGAAATCATTTTATTGTGTGAAATTCAGCAGAATGTGGCAAGGTTGGCTAACCCTGTGTAAAGTCTACTTATAAATACCATATCCTCCATATAGACCAGGAGAGACAAGATACTGAAATCACCAAGAAATTGGCCAGTACAATGTGTTAACCAACAACCATATTTGCAAACTCATGCAACAGAGATATAAACAAAAATTGGTTTTCACATTTCTTGCCCTCAACAAATGACCCAGGAAAACCCTTTAAGGAGGACCAGGGCCGAGGATTATCTGGTTCCACTTGTCTTGTACTATAGTATGGCGCTATTCATTCAGGACGTAGGGCTTGTCATTGTTTGAAGTGCTGTCAGTGGCAAAATGTTGCCAAAACAGAACATCCTACTGTCCAAATAAAACAGTTTAACATGTCATTGTAGTTAAGGTGAACTATTTGTCCAAAGGTCCTCAAGTTTTGGCTGTTGCAGCATATCTAGCAACATATCAAACATATGAAATATTGTATTATATTTGTGTCTTTTTGACCAGAACCACTTTCTGGTAGTCATTACCATATTCCGCAGTCCGTACTCTTTACACTCCTTAAGCTAACCTGGAACTGTCTAACCTGTATACATGTGGAGGTATTATTGTCCATATTGCAAACTTTCTTCCACAGAATTTTTACAAACGCTGTATTAGCCCAAATTAAATTGAAGGGACTTGAGCGGGTAACTAATCAGAATATGTTTCGGAACCTGTGCCCGCACGTCTCTCTGAGTGGCAGCTACTTGTCTAAGCTAATACATAACTGTGTGTGTGTGTGTGTGTGTGTGTGTGTGTATGTGTGTGTGTGTGTGTTCAATAGTAACCACGGATGTAGGATCCGCCATTACTCAAAAACAAGACAAGATGTCAGTTTGATCTTTCAAGGTCACTCAATGTCAAAATCGGCAACAGCAACATAAAATCCATAGGTATTTTCTTCTCAGTGTTGAATAATATCCATGGGCCTAAGATCCACCATTAACAAGATAGCCAATATGTCACATTTTCTGCCGTCCCAAAAATAACATTTCTAATATGTACATATACCCTAACTGATGACTCTTATAATTCCTTAAAAGTTAGGAAAAGCCAGAAGCATCATGTAGTGAACAAAGTTGTTGCAAATCAAGTTGTGGTTTGGGAAAAGGTATAGCGAAACACACAAACATTCTTTAAAACCATATAAAAATGCGGTGCAACTGTTGAACAAATCAATGTCAGAAGTCCACAAAAGTGTTCCTATGCAATTTTGAAGTCAATTGGCCATTTGAATAAACTTCATAGGGCCCCAGCCAAGATAAACATGTAGATGCCCGGCAAGTTTGAAGAGGATTTGGCCAACGGTTTAGAAAACTTCAAGTCAAAAATGTGTGAATCGGGGACAGACAGACAATAGACCATCCTAAAACCCAAGGTAAAAATATTCCAAAATCTCTGGAGTATCACCATTAGAAGACTCTCGGCAGAGACCCGCACAAGGTTATCTCCACAAAGTTTGAAGTGAATCTGGAGAAGTGATAGATGTGATTACCATTGTAATTACCATTATATACATAGTAATCTATAGTGATATATGCACTAACCTTCAAGTATCCGAAATGAAAAATTAATTAAAGTCCGGGAATCCAGAGCAACAACACCGAGTGAAAAACTAAGGTACATTTCCGCCAAATGTTAGCACGGCATGAGGGACTATTTTGGAGAAGTCGAAAATAGTGAAATCATACAAATATTAACAAAACTGTACCCCTCCCCCTCCCCACACACACACACCAAAAGTGCCACTTGTTGAACAAATTAAGCCTCTGGGGTACCCAGAAGTGTCCTTTTGCAATTTTGATGCAATTGGCAAGTACGAAGCAGTTTCAGGGAAGATTCGTTTTAAAGATTTGCTGAAAAAAAAGGCTTTGGGATTTCCAGAAGTGTCCCTTTGCAATTTCGAAGCAAGTGGTCAAGGCAAAGTGGCTTCAGAGATTTTTTAAAAGAAAACTGTCAAAAAATGGGGAAAAAATCAAACAATCATATAGCTCGACCATTTGAACAAATTTGATGGTGACCCACCCAAGTTCCTTGAGAGAGACCTACACAAGGCAGATTCCCTAAAGGTTTGAAAATGATCTGTCTGACCCTTTTGGAGAAGTCGAATACGTAATTTTAGACAAATAGGACGACCATCCGTTCTACAACCTCAGCTGACTCACAAGTCCGTTGAAGTAAAAATAATTGAAATGAAAACAAAAATTTCAATAGGCCTACGCGTGCTAAATACATTAAAAGACAATAAATCAATCCCCGACATTTAATACAGACATTGCCTTTTGTTGTAACTGAAACGACATCCGAGATACATTCAAGATATTCAAATTTGCAAAGACTGGTAAATAACTGCTCGCACCTTTCATCTGAATACCGCACTAGACTGAATGAAACATTCCATGCAGCTAGCAATAATAGTATTTTTTGAGAAATTAACACAAGAGCGAAATAGACCAAAGAATATACGCAAATGTATCATAATGAAGCTACGTTGTCCGAGTAAGGAGTTGATTTACTTTGCGATCAAACCACAGTCGTTTCAACATATGTCACAACATGATGGTGTATGGAAATCATTTTGATAGATGTATGCTTAAATTCAAATAGGTATTGATAGCTCACTGATATAAATATCTGTAACTGAAAGAAGCATAACAATGAAATAAAGTAGACCTAGTTTTTTTTTTAATTCCCTAACCATGGCAGTGTCACAACAGATGCGCAACACACACAGGGACCAACAAAACTAACAAACACACATTTACAGTGGCATCATCTTTGAAGCACTGTAACATTACTGCAAAACAAGCATAAATAAAATTCTAGAGGACGCTTTTTCATCCACATAATTATGTAGCCAGTAATTATCCGAAAACACTTTGCAGTTTGATAAAACCATGATGACGTTATCTCCACATTTGTATATTGATGTTATATTACATTGTAATTTCTTATCAAAGAAGTTGTTTTTATACTATTATTTAAACCAAATGCAACTATTTTAGCTTGTTTTAAAATTTATTGATACTGGGCATTTAAACAATATATACTTTGCTTGTGTTATGTGAATACTTTTCAGTTCATGCAAACTGACTACCTTCGCAAATAAAGGCATATCAAATCAGAACCAACTTTTTTTTCTTGATGGACTTTTCACTATTAAATAAAAACATAGCTACTATTAATATTCTGCCTTAACATGGAAATTTGCAGTATTCAGTTTTCTTAATTTGGCAGCACGAGCCACCATATATATATATATATATATATATATATATATATATATATATATATATATATATATATATATATATATATATATATATATATATATATATATATATATACATACACATACATACATACATACATACATACATACATACATACATACATACATACAATAAAACCTGTGAAACCCGAACGCCCCAGGGACCTAAATGAAATGTTCAAATTTTGCATGTGTTCAACTTTCGGAGGTTTGGGTTGGGTTGGGTTGGGTTGGGGGGGGGGGATATATTGAAAGGGACTGCCATGACAGGATGTTGTACATGCACCATGTGTTTGTATGTTTAACCTCAGTAAAAAGACTTCTCAAGGGTTTATACAAGCTTATACATCCTGTTTATTTACACTCATTTCCACATCTACTAAACTTGAACAAATTAAATGAGAAAATGGTTCTTTATTCCCTGAAAATTAAGAAAGAGATATACACACTGTATTGTAAACATGACATCGATGCATGTTAAATATATGGCGTTTCTCACTTTATGTAAGGTCAGAATCAGTCATTACATGTAGACATTTCCATCTATATCTGAATGTTTATCTCCCAAGTCTTGGCAACTAGTTGATTATCATATTGTTTTTCTCTTTTTCTTTCACTATTTCACACTTTCTCAAAGCAGTCAGTAACAGCACACTGCTTTCCACAAACATGTTTCTGTATCAGTCCAGTTAGCTAACTGTCTCAGGAAATACTGAAGGCAGCACAACAGGCATCGGTACCTCAGAGTAGCTGTTAATCCTTTAACACCTATAACAGTTTGCAACAGTTAATGAATTCCCATTGTGTTTGTAACTTCCGAAGTGGTTAATCCTAAAACAATGCCCATGTCAGACCCTCACAAAGGTAAACATAACTGAGCAGTCTGTACCTCACTGAGTGGCTGGCTACAATTCGTGCCGGTGAGTGTGAATGCAATACAGGGTGCACTTTTCTTTGAAGCGAAAAGATCTTTGCTTGCTCTCTAGATCTATGTGCTACATTATTTGATGACCATAGCATCTTTATAGATCATGACCAAGAGTGATCAAAAAGATCCCTACATGCAGCAAAGATGACATACAAAGAAACCCTTTATTTATTTATTTATTTATTTATTTACTTGTTTGTTTGTTCGTTCGTTCGTTCGTTCCTTCATTCATTCATTCATTCATGTATTTATTTATTTATTTATTTATTTATTTATTTATTTATTTATTTATTTATTTATTTATTTATTTATTTATCTATTTATACTGGGTGGCCGATTCAGTTAAAAACTGTTCTTCCATCGGGCCCAGGTTACAATAAACAATGTTCACAAACATAGTATACACAATACAATTCAACATAGGATAAAACATTATATATATACAATAAAAAAAATAAATAGAACCGATGTAAAAGTACATGTTTAAATACATATACCAAGACACACGACTTAAAACATGAACATGTATGACTCTGGTTCTTATACAAATAAATAGAACAGATATAAAAGTACATGTTTAAATACATATGCCAAGACACACGACTTAAAACATGAACATGTATGACTCTGGTTCTTATGCCAGGGAAAAGTATTTCGTTTTGAAGTCTAGTAAGTCATCGGCTTGTCTAGTGGATCTGAGGAGGCTATTCCAAATAAGCGGTCCTTTGTAACGAAGGGATTGCTTGAATTTTTCAGTGCGTGGTCGCGGGAGTTGGAGATTAATACCCCCAACAGTGTAATGTTCGAGTACTGTTTCATGAAAAGCAAGAATAAGGTATAAGACCATGAAAACAATGAATTTTGCACTTTTTGCTATTTTTTAATGTTCATTTAATAGGAGTGTTTGGTTTTCACAGGTTCATTTTGAGGTTTGGAACCCAAATTTGGTGTTTTGGGTTTGGGGTTCGGGGTTGACAGGTGTTCAAGTTTTGCAGGGTCAAGCACTCTGCTCTCCTGTTAAAATACATGCAAATTATTTGTGACCGAAAAAAAGTGTTCGGGTATTGCAGGCGTTCGACTTTCAGAGATGTTCGACTTGACAGGTTTTACTATATATATATATATATATATATATGCATGTTTGTATGTCTGTCTGTCTGTCTGTCTGTCTGTCTGTATGTATGTATGTGTGTGTATGTATGTATGTATGTATGTATGTGTGTGTGTGTGTATGTGTGTATACATGTTCATTCAACATTCATTTTCCAATACTGATATGAAGAAACAAATTTCAATTTACAACTCTGCGTGTACTTGTAAAATTTGCATCCATGACCATGACCTGACATGTACATTACACACACATATATATATATATATATATATATATATATATATATATATATATATATATATATATATATATATATATATATATATATATATATATATATATATATATATATATAGGCATACACACACATTAGCATTGGAAAATGAATGTTGATGCTTAGGTAACTCTGGAATCTCGTTATTGACATTGTTGGTTTTGAAATTAAGGAATATGGGTCAGGATTTTCTGTACTATTGAATGAAATATTGGCCTTTTTCTCATGAAAATTCTTACAAATCATCGTATACTCCTACATATATTATACGATATTATCATGTGTATAAGCAGGCGTAAGGCGAATATGCATCTGGAATGACCCAACAAGACAGTCATAGCATTGGAAATTCGTTCACATTCTGATGCTGAAAAAGGTGTGTATATATATATATATATATATGCACACACACACATACATATATACATATATTAGGAATTTTTTTCTCAAAATTTCGACTTTTTACGGTCGAAATTTTGACTTTTTTATGCCGTCATTACGACTGAAAAAAAAAGTAATTTCGAGTAAAAAAAGTCGATATTTCAAATTTTTTAAAGTCGAAACTTCGAGAAAAATCTCTACATTACAAGGTTTAAATATCAAAATTTCGGACAGGCAGACTGGGAGCAGTGACGTAGTTCATACTATGGTCAAAATCTTGAAACAAGAAATCTATCATCTGTGTATATAAGTGAAAGCGGCCTTCATCACCCTGCCCTCTCTCTGTCACGTCGTATGTTCGTGTGGCGAAGACATCTCTCTTTTTTTTACAAAATCTTTTTCATGTACAAGAGGGACTTGTATATGGGCTTTGCCCGGTTTCCCAATTGTATCCTTACGGAAATAAATATGTTTAAACCAAAAAGATGAGGTCTCTCATGAGAGGTGGTCTTTATCACAAGTGCCACTGTACAGAAATTCCAATAAGCATATATGATACGTTATGATGGACACCCGTAAATCACCCAACAAGTCAGAGAATCCTCGTGAACAGTGCTAGAAAGCATATTTTTTCCCGAAAGTTAACAAGCTTAGGAGCCTATATTTTGTACAGTCGACGGTGTGCAGGGTTTTTGTTTATCCAACAAGAACGCAAAACTGTCTTCTCAATTTCACAAAAAAAAATCACGTCTGCCTTTTTACTTATGACTCGATTCCAGAATGATTGCTTTGAAATCACGTCTACCTTTTTATTTATGACTCGATCGATTGGAAAAATTGCTTTGAAAATATTAAGTTAAACATTTGTCAAAAAAACAGGTCCCCGTTTTTTTTTTTTTTATTATTCTATTTTAGTTTCATGTAGTTCTAGAAATTTTCGCGCGTGCTTTATTTTGCGCAACTGCAATTTTTTCCTAAGTTGGAAACAAATTTGCGCATTTTAAGTTCGCGCATCAATGGTTACCATTATACAATTTCTTCAACAGGCATGAAATTTCGTGTATTTCATTTTCCTGCGTGCCATGAGTGCTGGAATAGCGCTTTATTTAGTCGAGCGCGAAAATTTCTATAATTCCAGTATTCAATTTATAGGGGATTGTTTTTGAGTTACGAGCTTTGAAAATGAGAAGACATCCCATCTAAACACCAAAGGTAATGGCACTTGGATGGCTCTCCATTCAAATGTATAGAGTAAATAATAATAATAATAATAATAATAATAATAATAATAATAATAATAATAATAATAATAATAATAATAATAATAATAATAATAATAATAATAATAATAATAATAATAATAATAATAATAATAATAATAATAATAATAATAATAATAATAATAATAATAATAATAAAACATTAAATCTTGTTTTTTGGTTCAAATGCAAGAATAAAACTGCAACAAATTTGAAATTTTTATGATCAAAACTGACAAAATAGTTGTGATTCAAAATTTGTGTGTGGTCTCTTTGCTGACGTCAAGAAAACAGCCTTCAAACGAAATGCCGCCTTCAGTGGGATTTGCACGCCTGGCGGGAGCTATCACAAACATTTGCCTGTAGTAATGGCCTGAAGAAAGGTGTCATTATTTCTTCCCATATTATTCTGTATTTACAGTGACGAGTTGCGTTTGAAATTTACAAATATGGGATTTGGCTGTCACATTTGTAATATACATGTATTCCTTGGTGTAGTAGCTCCAGCCGGTGACTTGGTTTTCCCCTTTCCCCCCCCCCCCCCCCCCCAAAAGCTCTTCAGAAGCTACTCGACATATGCATCGGTCTTTCAAAAGAATACAATACCCTGTTTTATCCCAGTAAAAGCAAATGGATATCATGCTTTCAAAATGACACACATGAACTGATCCATGTGAACGGTATGCGATCGATGAAGTTCGAGTGGCATACATTTGAGCAATCTGATCGCACCGCATTATATTCTACAAATGTGATAATATTGAACAATGTATAAAAAAAAGGAGAAAAAAATTAAAAGTCAACGCTGTGAGAGATCTATGCTTCCCCTCATAAGATATTTCATTTTTTTCTTTTCTTCTTCTTCTTTTTTTTTTTTTTAATTTTTTTAACAAAGGGATTTCGTATTGAAAGAGACCTAACAGGTTTTGCAGCACGGTGCAAGGCCATACGTTATGGTTTGAAATTACCGAGAGCTACTCATTGTGATTTTTTACTTTTTCCCTTTTGGTATCAAACTATTTCCCAATTGAATTACAAATGAAAGGGCAGTTTATAAAACAGGCAAGGACAAAACAGAAAGTTCTAGCCCTGCCTAAAAAAGGGCACTGTAGTCACTGGAAGGCTAGGGTTGTGTTTTCCCATTACTTTACATTGTAATTTGCAACTTAATAACTTGAAAATAATTGCACATAGACACCAAATTTCGCACAGTAAATCTAGATGCGTAACTAAATACCTCATAAAAACCATATAACCACAGCTACTAACGTGTAAAGTTTATTTAAGGTTATTTTAACTTGAAACCAATGGGAATACATAGCTCTAGCCGTCTAAATTTGTGTGTATCCGGTTGTGTATTGGGGCGAATACACACTTCAGAGCTAATTCTGACCTTTCCTATTTATGAAAGATATCCTCAACGCTAAAAACAAGGTGTGCTAAAAATTTGTTTTTCAAGTTACATTAAATAGATGTACATCACAAGCAGGAAAGCCGCTCGCATTCAATTCTTTCAGGTTCAGTGTTGAGGGGAACAGATGTATAGAATTTAAAATGCATCGGTAGTGTTCCTAATTTAATAGGAAAGAAATTCGGTAACCTTTCAGTTGCACAAAAGCTCGGGAAGCAGCCGTAAACTCAGACGTACACTTTGTGACGTAGGGATGGCTAGACACTCCGTGTCTTTCTTCTACCACGGAAGTAATGGGCATAACAGATCTTTGGTGCAGAGTTTAATCCCCCCCCCTTTTTTTTTTGCCTGCATGGTATTTATTTATACGTTCACAACGTGGTATCTATTTATACTTGCATCTGGTTTACCAACCATTGTGTGAATTCAAAGACGATAGTGAAGAAAGAAACCAGTGTTAATCCTGTAAATATTATTGTGCAATGTGTATCTTGAATATGAAACAAAGACAGTCTAATCTTTTCCACAAAATTCTTTGCGCTCATACCTCAGAAAATTGAAATGTTCAGTGTGAAAGTTTTTGTTTTCTAGCATACCATGTGTCTCAAAGAGGACAATTTTTACCTCATAACGTATTGTTATATCCTTCATGAAAATATCGAAATTCGTTGAATACTGTTGCCATTAGCGAAATTTTGGCATTCCGTGAGGCAACTCGTAAATAGGTCCATGTTCATCTTGCTGCATTTCCTGTGTAAGTATGCATGGAGAAAGAGCAATTATCTTTTCATCTTATGAAATAATCAATAATACTTGTGACCTGTGACATCCATCATACTTTTATCTGTGAAATAATGCAAGTTTGTTTGTTTGTTTGATTGTTTGTTTGTTTTTTTGTTTTTTGTTTTGTTTTTGTTTTTTGTTTTGTTTTTTTTGTTTTTGTTTTTTTTGTTTTTGTTTTTGTTTGTTTGTTTGGTTTTTTTTTCGTTGTCCTTATAAGCTTAGTATCGGCACACTCGTCCATGTCTAGCTGAATAATAGATAGAAAAAAATGGGAATTGAATACATTTATTAGAGACCAAAAATAGACAAATTTGCATCCGTTCCAACGTATTACTTGTTCATATACTTCCCTGGTGGGGTCAAGGATAAAGTCATGTAAAAAGAAAGGTGCTCTGCCATTGATTATTTTGAAGAAGAAAATCAATTAACCTTTAACCACGACATGCAGGTAATTTTTTACTTCATAAACAGAATTTTGAAAAAAAAAAATGTTGCATTGTGTCGGGGATTTCGTGTCGTACGGCTGTCCTACGTACCCAACTGATTTCAGGATGAATTTGATTTTAAAAGATTGATACTATCCGGTGATGACTGTTACACGATATTATATAGTAGACACAAAAAAATGGAAAGATGTTTAGAGTGGAACTTGCTTATGCAAACACCTGTATAATGACACCTTCATATCAATTGCGACCATTATTTGGCGGGTTCTGTCGTGTGTCCTTTATAATTTGACCCTATATTTTTAGACCCCCTGTCTATAGCGACCCTAGTCTAGATGGTCCCAATAAGAGACTTCACTTTATACATATGTAATGACTTAATTGTTTAAAATTTTAACATCATGAGACCAGTTTTGAATATCATAACAGACAGAAGTCTGTTTAGCAAGATGTAGAATTTTTTATCAGGTTGTGGAAGTGTCTGAATGAGCATAGAATTGTAAAAGCCATTATTCTTCTGGGTTTTTGTGTAGTTAAGGGCACGATTAGCGCCGTGTGTAATGTCATATATTCTCGCTGGTTCCTTTTCGTCTTATTCAAAATTTTATCAATACGTCATTTTGAATCGGGTATTAAAATTTGAGTACGAATATCCGGTAAGGTTGAAATACCAGCTTATCCAACAATGCGCCAGTGCATCGGATATTGGTAGATGGGTATAATTGTAAAAGAAATTACTGATATTCTAGAACCATATCTTTGTAGATCTTTAAAAACATTTATTGAATAATTACAAGTGGAACAAATACCCGACGTTGGATACCTCCGCCATCGGATCTCTGAAAAATGTCCGACATGCCTGTTATCAGGTTGACGTTATTTTGAAAGTTTGTTTCCATCTGACTCCGGATTACAAAAAAACAATAGCTTTATGAAATAATGGAATATCAATGTTAATTTTAGCGAATTTATTAAACATTTGAGTAAAACACAACAAAACAGGGCAACCTTTGTACATCCTTTTATGCAGCCACCGACCGAGTATATATGTACAGCTTGTTTAGAGATATCAACACCCTCATGAAGCCCTTATCACAGAATATCAGTGAAAATCGGGAAGTTGTGAAGTTCATTTTCATTAACTTTGCTTCTGCTGCCAGTGCCAAGTTATCTTTGTTTTTATTGAATAATGTTGACGAGACACACGCATATGCAGCCTCACAGATGTTATGCGGCTGCCAATCGAAAGTGTGTGCACAGCTTCTTAAGTATATGGATTTAAACATGATTATCATGTTCATGTCAGACAGCGTGAAGAAACATTCCGGAAACTGTGAGATCCATGCAGTTTATCAGAACCTTATTGTGACGCCATTGCGAAGTTAACTTTGGGGGTTTTTTTAAAGTAAAGTTGGTAAAGTCCGTTTCGCACGCCTCGATGCTCATTTAACTTTGTTTTTGAGTTTTTCCAACAAAGTTTGGCAGGCACATGCCACACAAAAAATCCTCTCTTTCACAGTTCTCTTGGCGAGGCATATGCCGCATGAGATCAAGGCAAAGTTAACTGCCGGGTTTTCACAGGAATGTTTGGTACATGCCTCAGTCCTCAGTTAACTTTGTTTTGTCACAGAGAAGTCGGTGAGGTCCATGCCGCATGCCCCATGCTCAGTCAACTTCAGGATGCGACATTCAGGTTGGTGACGTACGTGCGGTATGCCTCACCGATTGATTGCCGCCACCGACCGAATGTATAACCAACGTAGTCTGGGGATTCCAACACATAAATAGATCCTTATCAGAGAATAATGTACAAAATCAGGAAGTTGTGACGTTCATGTTGTTAATGAACCTTGCAGTGGCCCTCCTTCCTCACTTAACTGACGTTTTTGACTTGAATCTTGCTGCAGCACATGCCGCAGGCCTCGGCGCATGGCACAATTAGGCAATCAACACAGATGGTCAGGAATTTCTTGCAGCAGCCGCAGTTGATGGACAATACCCGCATGAATGGCGTCAATTCCCAGATATGTTCAAATGTGATGCAGGCAAATTGACAACCCCAGCAGAGAGCATAAGATGGAGCACAAAGGAATGTTAAGAGAATGTAACAAAGATCCCGTCCAGCAGCGAAGCATCTGTTTGACAGCCTCCATACGCAGTCTGCCGAGTGGGCGCCTGGGGGCTCCGCAATGACATCCTCGAAGCTGACCTGAAAACACATAATGCGGCGATTATTGGAGCAGCCCTTCCTGTATTACGCTCAAACCAAACAAAAGAGACTGGTTGATTTCAAATATCGACAATTTTATTGGTTATTGAAATACAGAATCCTTGCCATACACGTTTAAAACAAATACCTTCGTTACATGCTTACCCAACTATTTCTGTAGAGATGAACTTTACTAAAATAAAAATTACAGTTCTCTCAGTATTATCGACACTTTTCAGATGAAGAAAAGAAAAGATACAATAAAGCACGGGTGCTTCGTCTGTCTGCTAAGCAAAACCAGCTTTGTTTATGGTTATTTCACAGTTTATTTGCCAACCAGATCCTTTATAAAAATTTGTTATGTTAAAAATCCCTGTTAGTATTTTTTTTTTAATCTGGGTTACCACTCCGTAAATTTTATTTCAGTCCGACTCTGTTTCTTATGATGACATTGAATGACGTTAAAACGAAACAAAGTTCATGAAGGTATGGAGAAAAAATCGGTCGTACAGTGTTACTCTTCTATTTGATTAATTTTCAAGACTGGAGCGAAATCTCTTTAACTCTGTCACAGACGTTTAAAAATGTATCAAGCTATTTCAAATTGTTACATCGTCACTTTATAGGTATTAGTTTTTTTCCTGATTGGAAACTCCATTAGAAGTAGAAGCGAAAGAAAACGCATGTTGCGGGGCCAGCATTAATGGTTGTCTGATTTTCCAAAAGTGTATTTGAGTCGTTTTGCGAATCATAACGAAATTACGTACATTGTGTATAAGTGTTAGCGAAAAAGCTGTTAGTTTGCATGTGGTATGTTTCCTATGACTCTTATTTGAAAATGAATGAGTAATCCATGCTAAGGCAAAAAGCATTTTAATCCAAGGACGTGCCTTTACAGTCAGTGTGTATGTTTGCTTGCATATGGTAACGTTCTTGACTACAGCTCTCCCCTTTCATGGTCTCTTTATTGTGAAACGAGAAATTGCGTAACTGCCGGCGCGGTTGGGCACACACGAGGAATAAGTTTCTTTGTTTAAGGGTTTCAAGCTGTCAAATAAATACAGAGCCTATTTTTCTGAGAAGGAAACAAAATTTGATATAAACGGTGTGATCAGATCACTGTGGATGTCTTTAAATCTGTCTATGCGTCAAATGATTTGTTTTTAAAATGGACCAATTAGTTTTCTTTCAAAATAAGCTTTGTACGCGATGCCAACCATTGATTTTCACGTTTCTTTCACATTTTTTCTCAAATCTAAGTGAAAGTCGTTTTGATTTGAGGCTACTACTTAATGAGGGACACTATGAAGTTTCCGTAAGAGATATTTCGTCGAAACTAAGTTGGAGTTTACTGTCGTTCTTGTCAGTGGTATTGGGTAGTGTATGGCTACAAGAATACACTTTTAAACTAAGTGTGAACTTAACGGATAAAACAGAGTGTCAAAGCAAATTGAAGAATTGTAAATGTTACATCTGTTTGAAATTTTGGAGTTCTAAAGCTCTATAATTATCAATAAAAGAAATTAATGACCTCACACGCGAGGAAAAAATCCAGTAGTGGAATGAGAGGTCAAAATGTGATAAAAACGCTAACCACGTAAGGCGCACTGTTTATTTTTTCGTCTGTAACTATGGCAGAGATCGCTGGCACAACGGGCCAAAGGCTGCTAAAATCTGCTTATTATGTAATAGAGCTGAACCCGTAAAATTAATAATGCTCTTGGTTTCAAATTTTGCTTTTCTAAGATAAGGGTGCTGTTCAGAAGTATGAAAACTGCACATCATATATACCAATAAAGTATAGACAGCACCTATTGATTCTAACGATTTTTAGATCAATGTGTTGTTTTCTTTTCTTTGTTTGTTTCCGAGTTTGGCAAAACTTCGGCAAGCATACTCTGAAGTTTGAAGGGACTGACACTTTCAAAGACCACACTTGTAAAAGTAGCAAAGGACATGAAAAGAAACAAAAGCAAATGACACAGACGACACAAGCGTAAAATACGAAGGGATTGCCGTTTTTGAAGGCCATATACTGGAAAACTAACACCCACCCACCCACCCCAAAACTTACGAGTTAACTGTTACTCACATGGGTCAGACTTAGTCTTTCAAAATTGTTAAGACTTTGACTTACCCTCTAAAAGTAAATGGTCTTATAAGCCTTGTGTGTGTATATTAAATGTCCTTTCTCCCTCTCATTTTTTTCTCTTTATGAAACAATGCGCTTCGAAAGATGTGCATTTCCAATATTAAACTTTCACATTTTAGACCTGCAGTGACATGTGTGCACAAACCGATCATAAAAAGGTAATAACAATAAAAAGTATTTATAGTTTTTTGCGGTAAATGTCATAAAAAATAATTTTCTTGGTAGCTATTTCATAACTTTAAACATCAGGAACTGGTAATAAGGAAAAGATACAATGAGATGATATGATGTTGAAATCACTGTTGGAAATAAATGCAAAAAGTCCGACGTTGCGTCCTATGTTG
Source organism: Hermodice carunculata (assembly GCA_964020975.1). NCBI lineage: Eukaryota > Metazoa > Annelida > Polychaeta > Eunicida > Amphinomidae > Hermodice > Hermodice carunculata. The sequence goes on from OZ026620.1 coordinate 55,264,886, forward strand.
CATCCTTTATGTTGCCACGGGTTTTTTCATCCTAGGTATATCCAAGTCAGCTCTCAGCAAAAGTATGAAACTTTCAAAGTTGTTCAAATAATCTTACCTTAACGTGATCATTTATGTTATTGGGATCACGGTTAACAAGATCGACTTCTTCCAGAGGCATGTTTACAGATTTCTTCTGTTCGGCAAGAATAATATAGTGAAACTATCCTTCCCAGACGTGCGTTCTCTTCAAAGGGCGAGGAATATCTGAGGGATGGTTTAATCACTTGGGAAGAAAAGTGCAGCAAACATAAAGGTGCCAGGCAATGCGGTAGCCAAAACAAACCCTGAACCCCCTAATCTCCTAATATGCCATGCGTGGTTTCGGGCAGCCCTCAACAATGCCTAATGCTGCTTGTTGCCAGGTACAGCTACAACAGTTCCACCAACAGGTCCTTGGACTCATGGGAGAAGGAAATCTACTTCCGCAGATTATTGGTGGTGATATACGTTATGTACCGCTACACCCCTACCCATACACCAGGTTCACAGGCATCACACATTTCGGATTTTTTCCCCCGTAAAAATTTCAACACGTGTGAAAATTGGAGCAAAGACAACCGTAATTAGTTTAAGAAAAAAACTTAGCATTTTTTTTTTCAATTTGAAGCATATTTATGCAATTGATCGCTCATGTTCCAATCTCTTAATTTACTGGTACCTTGACATTTAAACATAAATCAGTGGTTTAAAAAAAAAACAAAGTCAATCAAATTCCGTGCCATGTTCTAGGCACATTTTTCACAAAAAAGAAAAAAAAACATGCAAAAAAGGTGTGATTTGGCTGTGTTACCAAATGGAAACAGTTTCATATACATTGTGTTAACATTGAAGAAGCGAGTCCAGCGTTATTGGTGTATCTCAGGTCACCACCTAATAAACTCTCCAAAATCAAATATGATGATAGCTTTTAGACTTTGGGTCGCGTTCAGTACAGACGATGGATAAAACTGCTCCATGTGTGAACAAAACCTTGGACATGTGTCTACATTTGTCAGAATAATTAATTTTAAGCATATATAGTGTCACTGAAAACTTTTCAAAGCTAAGTTACACTTGTGCTCGGCGGATCTGTGACAAGTGACACCCATTGTTAATTATTCACGTATCACAGACAACTACAAGTCTTAACTTTGCATTCGGCTTTCAGTTTGCTGGGTTTATTACAACCCGTTAAGATCGTCTGCTTCCGTTTTTAAAGTATGCAGAGCAGCAAAATTTGCCCCAAAAATTATGATCGCTTGTCGTAAGGAATATAAAGTTGAAAACGGAAGTGCCCTTCGGCATGCAGCAAAGCGTGACGTAAGTGTACCTAGGCTTTGCATTATAATTCCATTCCCATATGTGAAGTCCTCGTGGGAAATCTGCCATTCCATGGGATGCAGCGGAAATACACGTTAGTTTTAGCGCAGAGCTGAGCTTTTTTCTAGCTCAGAAATCTTCGAAGGATGTATCATGGGCATTCTGGATATTGCTGTTGGAGACTCTGGGACATGTTAACTAAGTTAAAACTTATAAATGGTCATTTAATTTTTGCATCCATTTTGGGACGAATGGTCATTTTATTCATAGATCTATTTTTGGACTTAGTTTATTTCTAGGTCGAAAAATGCATTTGGTAATACGGACTTCTTATATCTATGTCATCCTTCATAAGGCTGTCAGCTTGAAACAAGACCATGCAACCAACTTTTTGTATTATTTTTCAAGCTTACTGATTGTGTTTATATATATTTATACATACATAGAAATATACATACATACATACATACATGCATGCATGCATACATACATTTATATACATAAATACATATATGCGTACATAAATATATGTCACTAACATGCAGGGATCATGGAATTAGTCTGACGTAATTTGAAATAGCAAAGCAGATATAGAGGAATCGTACAAGATGCTTAAAGATTTTACAAATCTTACCGCGAGACGTTTAAAGCCGAAATAGACGGCAGATAACATCTTTGTTCTATTCCCTTGTGGGTTTTTTATGCTGAATAATACAATAGACATTTTCTTTGTTCTGAGCCACTCTGACCCATTTGGTGGACAATTAATATGCATTATTCAGTCAGATGCGGGTCATCATAAGGCTCATTAGGTTTATTGTTTTTTCAGTGATATGCGGATCCTCGGAGAATCAAATATTGTGTATGATATGCACCTTTTTAACGAGAGGTCACCAGCATGCTGAATTGGATGTTGCCAATCATTTTTCTAACTAAATTCAGTATTGCTTAAACATACTTTGTTGCCGCAGGTGATATACAAACCTTCCTTCTGGGATGCGGTTTGCATGATGATTGTTCTGTGGTCATAATTTCTGTTTAATAATAGTGAATGTGTTCTGTTGATGTTAACTGATAAAGAATAAGAATGATTAATTTTCCTGCATACGGCAGTTTTACCCACACTGGCTCATATACTGAGGCTAAAATAAGCAATCACAACACACATGTAAAATTGTATGATTGTGTGACGGTTGTGTCTGCACGAGAACGTGATGACGTCGCAGCAGTTTGTCGCCCCCCCCCCCCCCCGCCAGCTTCTCAAAATTTATAACTGGAATATCTTCAAAATTAGAATAGATAAAGATCCCATTTAACCCAATATATATGATATGGGGCATTGTGGATATTTATTTCAAATTTTGCATTTTGATTATATTTCAAAGTATACCAGATAGAGATTCCATTCCAACTCACAGACCCATTTTATTAACTATTATAGTATACACATGTACTGGATACTGGGTAAAGAGGTGTGGTATTTTACATTATGTTAATTAGGGGGATTTTAAACTCTCTACCTTCAATATCTTTAAAAATATGACAAAAACAAATGCCACTCTAACTTATTTTATGTGCTATTGGCATTTTCACACCCAATGAATATTGAACAAAAGTCCTGTCATGTTTATGAGGTGAATGGATTTACTTAATTAAAATTTCCAATTTTGAATATATTCTAATGTATAGCGGATGGACTCATTTCTATGCCACCTTGTGCCTGGCTCTATTTTGTGTGCAAACAGACGCATTGGATTGTGCCATTTTATTTTTTTATTATTTTTTCATTTTTGGTATTGCATTTAACAGCAAATTAAGCCACATTTATTGCACATGTTATGCTCAAATTTCACAACTTGCTCATTGTCAAACATACTGATACTGGCACATGCACATAGACTCTCGTTTATCACTTTCATAATTTCAAGTCCTTTATTCAACCAATGCTCCCCGCTAGGGGTTAAAAGTGATTTTTTTTCATCATGCAAAATGCTCTTATGAGACGAGTAAAGAAAAAAAATAACAACTGGTTGAATATTACACAGATTACATACAAACATCGACAAACAGTAAAATAAACACATAAATATAAAAAGATACTTCAATATCATACACAACTATCCAGTTCATAATCATCATACCTGTTCTTTCACATGCCACCAGTACTGCACTACCCAGTCCTGAGATCAAAACCATTTTTCACAACGGATCCAAGTGTTCTGATCAGTGTTGGTTCTGACTTAGATATGTAAAAGATATTTTGCTCTTTAGACAATGTAATTAAGTCAGCTGGTAACACAGATAGCTTGTGACAGGAGGTCTTCTTGTTATGTGCGGCCTGTCATATTTTTCACATTAAAAAAAGAAATGAAATTCATCTTCAACCTTGTCCATATCACAATGTGCACACAATCTGTCACTCACAGGCATCTAGCTGTGTCTGCCTGTTTCTATAATTAGCTTGCGTGCACCAGCTCTTAACCTGGTGACCTGGGCTCCTGGCTGTGGATTTGACACAATATTGAGATATGGTTCATATTCAAATTTGGGCTTTAATATGCAGCAGAAACGTAACTTATTTCCCTCAACGTTATTCTCACTGTTCGTATTGAGAGTAATCTGCCAAATTTCTTCAAATTTGTGTTTCGTGGCATCAAACAAATCCAGTCAGCTGCGCTTATCTACTTCAGCACTTTATGTGCGCAGAGCTGAATTAACACTGTCTGAATATGTGTTCTTTTCATGTTTATATAGATATGCTTCTTCATAAGCACTCTTTAAAAGGCAGTCAGCTTCCTCTTGTTTCATTTGGTCCAGATATTTTACCAAATGTTTCCAAACATATATGTAGAGTGGGTATCCAACCAGCTCCCCGCACACTGCCATATTCGTGGTTTTTCTTCAAAGGTTGCACGTTCGAGTCCCGCTCGTTCCGAACATAAAATATATATTTTCGACATTTCCTTAATGCTGGTGGAATTAAGTCCCCGATTCTGGAAATAAATGCCGACTCAGTAAATATACTGCTTAACCGTGTTAATATGGCACTCGCACATAACTAGCTCCATTGAACCATTCTTTTTTAGGAATGGGAATATATATATATATATATATATATATATATATATATATATATATATATATATATATATATATATATATATATATATATATATATATATATATATATATGCTATCTATGGCTTGTGTTGAGGCATCACCGGCAGTTACAATATAGCCCGGGTACTGGTATTCTGTTATGTTCTCTGTTATCAAACGCCCATAGTGAAATTAATGTATCCCAGGTGAACATTGCTATTGAATTCAATAATTTTTGTCTTTTGTATGTCGTCATTCCGATGCCACTGATTACAATCTCGGTACAGACTATTCAATTAATTGATTTTGTAATTTGTGTGGAGAGGTAGGTAAAAGAACTAAACCATCTGCATACATTAGACCCCGGCATTAGACCATGCAAACTCGAATAAATGGTTAATGTAGTCCACGCAGTTTAAGATTCTTGGATGTCATAATGCTATCTGTTACAGGATTAGTCTGAAGAATTAATTAGTTTAAACGTATTTATTTAGTCTGGATAGCCCTATAGTACATCGAAATGACTAATACATGGGTTCTCCAGAACATGGAGACACACAGTAAGTATATACAAGACACACATGACAGAACAAATGTTACCAATGAATTATATCTATGTAAACTCTGTACGAATATCAAAGTTTGATTACATTTAAGATACAAGTTAAACCAATATGAATTGAGTTCACTATTTACCCATTAAAGAAAAAAGTATGATACAAATAAATTTGCATAGTCCAACCGATGAATACTACAGTAACAGTAACGGAAACATTTAGTCGTTAAAGCGCCTGGTATCAATAATGTACTGATGGAGAGCATCACAGATCTGGATATTCAGGCAGCTCGAAAGCTCGTTACTGCCACGGAGAAATATTTCAACTAACCTATCACTACCAATATGAATTATAAGATGCGGGCTAACCCCCGGAGCAATCAAAGGAATAACAGTATTCAGTAATCTGTTTCTCGGAACGATGTAATAGGGACAGAAGAGTAGAAAATGCTTGGAGTCTTCAGTGGGATAAGAACAGGCACAGGATGGGTCAGGAAGGATGTTAATTTTGTGAAGGTGGGAGTTTAGTCTAGAGAATCCTAGGCGTAATTGCGTGTGGCAAATATTAGCAAATCTGTCACCATGGAGATAGAACTCGGGAACAGTGTCTGTGGCTAAAAGAGTAGCTTTAAGTTTCGATTTGAATATATGTAGAGAAAGCGAATCTCTGATGTCGGAAGGCAGGTTATTCCACTGTTTGATAGCATCTGGGAGGAAAGAGTTAGACAGACGCGATGTTCTACATCTAATGGGGCGCACCGACATTGAATGTCGGAGAGCACGACCAGCAGGAGGAGGGGGTACTAGATTAGATAGATAAGAAGGAGTCAGTTTGTGGTACATTTTGTAAAAGAGGACAAGCTTAAAGTATTTACGTCTGTCTGCAAGAGTTGACCAGCCAAGTTCACGAAGTAAATTAACATGTGATGTATGTTTCAAGGCACCTGTACAAATTTTAGCGGCATTATACTGAATCGATTCCAATCGATCAGACAGGACTTTACCACAGTTGTCGAATAAAACACAGCCGTACTCAAGGATTGGACGGATCATAGAACAATATAGTTTGACCAGGGATTTGCGTGACAGTTTATACTTGAACCTACGCAGTAAGGAAATTCTTTGACCAGCTTTATTGGTAATCCGTGTGATATGGGCTTGCCAAGATAAGTCACCACTCAAAGTGATTCCGAGATGTGTATGAATGTCTGCCTCAGGAATCGGAGACCCACGCAAGAAAACTGGCGGATGATGAGGTTTCACTCGTTTCACAGAAAATATAACAGATAGTGATTTGGTGGCATTGAATAACACTCGCCATAGCCTGCCCCAGTAATGTATTAGAGACAGATTGGTGTTCAGGTGGCGTGAGGATTGAACAGGGTTATTGACAATTTCGAGTATGCTAGTATCATCAGCGAACAATCTCACTTCGCACGTGAGATTGTCCACTAGGTCATTTACATAAACCAAGAAAAGGAGGGGCCCAAGGATAGATCCCTGAGGCACTCCAGCCTGGATAGGAAGCCAGGCAGAAGATTGACCATGAATAGTAACTCTTTGGAGGCGATTAGATAGATAACTTTCAACCCAGGTAACAAGATGATCCGATATGCCAAGCTGCTTGAGTTTGAAGAGGAGTCCAGGGTGCCATACCTTGTCGAAAGCCTTAGAGACGTCAAGAAATACCATTCTGGCCTCTTTTGATAACTCTAGACCGTTATATATAATATGAAGTAGGTAGACAAGTTGATTGATTGTTGAGTCGCCTGCCTTGAAACCTGAATTTTTGTGGGTGAGGAGATCGTTTGCAGTTAAATATTCATAGAGGGCATTAAACATTATGCGTTCAAAGACTTTAGAAACATTACAGAGTAAGGATATTGGCCTATAGTTACTTTTTATTTGTCTGTTAGATTTTTTGAAGACAGGACAAATATTTGAACGTTTCCAGGACAAGGGAAAGTAAGCTTGGTTAAGAGAAAGTTTAAATATTTTTGTGAGAGGATTACAGATGGAGTGAGCAGTATTTTTTAGAAGGATGTTGCCAATATTGTCAGGCCCGGTTGCAGAAGTAAGTCTTAGAGACAATAATACTTTCAAAACGTCCTGCTCACAAAAAGTGATTTCAGTTAGTCTAGACTCGGTGCGGTGACTAAATTCAGGCAATGGTGGGGAGTCAATGTCAGAAGAATTTGTGCACTGACTTGCAAAATAGTTATTAAAAATATCACATTTTTTTGCATTGCAGGATATAATTTGGTCGTTTTCAATTATTGGTGGAATCCCCTGGTGGATTTTAGATCCCAAGACAGACTTAGATAAGCTCCACCATTGTTTTGGATTTATTTCGTTATCGTCCAGTTTAGAACGTAATTTATTAAAGTAAGAACGTGTCGATTTTCGAATTTTGTTAAGGACATGGTTACGTGACTTCTTGTAAAACTGGTAAGACTTCTCGACCTTCATGGAAACCTCGAGTGTATAGGGTCGTGGCAGGTTAGCTATATTCATAAAACGCTTCCATGCCCGATTGCGGAAACGAATAAGCTTTTTTATCTCGGTAGTAATCCAAGGCTTGTCTGAAGGTCTTATGGTGACTTCTCTAAAGGGTATAAATTCCTTGGCAGTGGAGAGAAGCAATTCTGACCAGTATGAAACAATGTCGTCAAGGTTATCATAGACTTCATGGGCTGTGTTCCAAGGTGCTGTTAAGAGAGTAGAATTAAGTTCAGTGAAATTGGCTTTATTGTAATCCCAAACATGACGTTTGAGCGGGCGGTCTTTAAAGTGTGATAGTGAGAGAGAGCAGAAAACGATCGCATGGTCAGAATTTGACAGAGGAGTGAGGACACCACTGTTGAGTACCAGGCCAGGAGAGTCAGTGATAATAAGATCAAGCAGGTTTTCTGAGTATTCGGTGGTTCTTGTAGGTTCCTGTATAAGCTGATAGAGGTTGTGTTGAAGAAGCAGGTTGAAAAGCGCTAAGCCAAGGTCACTATCCTGATGTGGTGAATTCCAGTCTGAGCATCTATCGTTAAAATCGCCAGTAATAAGGAGAGAGTGTGGGTTACTTTCAAGCGCTATAGAAATTGATGTATTCAAAGCTTCGAGAAAGGCATCCCGTATTTGAGCAGGCTGGCCGGGGGGTCGATAATAATTTCCAATCAGTAGAACCCCACGTTTTGTTGTAATCTCAATCCAGATGCACTCTGAGTTCAGATCCTCTAGATCGGTGCGCCTTCGACAAGGTAACGAAGCAGAAACATATGTAAGGACTCCTCCTCCTCGTCCTGTAGGACGGTCTCTTCTAAAAGGGGGTTGAAAAATTGTCAATATGGAGGAGTTGATCAGGAAAATTCGCATCAAGCCAAGTTTCTGATAAAGTGATAACATCAAAATTTTCGACTTGCGCTAATAACTGAAGTTCATCAAGTTTGCCCGAACTCTTAATACTACGGGCGTTTGAGTGGCATAGTTTTAAATAATTTTTTGCAGAGGGGTCGTTTTGTCCGGGGTTTGGATGCACATCAATGCAGGACTGAAAAAAAAAAAATTGCAAGACTGACAGTAGGTGTTGTAGACACGTGAAACCTAGTAGAATCACGTTCATTGGGACTAAGGACAAGAAACAGAAAGAAAGGATTATTTCGGAATCAGCAGTATTCTTGGGCCAATCATACTTTCGTGGGGTTGACCAACAGTTGTGAAAAAGTCCAATTGCCACTCTATAATGATCAATGCTAATCCCCATGACGGTTGATATGAGGGAAGGAAGAAACGGCATTAACAATGGGCTGCTGTAAATGTGCAATAAACGCTGAGAGGCCAGAAGTGAGTGGCAGAGGACAGGGGTTAGTTTGGATGTGCATTAAAAGGTCGGAAGGCGGATGTATGGTGTAGTTTATAGGTGATAGGTGTATGGAAATATTCGGACAATATACCATGGTAACAAAACGAATAACACGACAATACAGAAGGAGCTCAGAAAATATGGTACAAACTAAAGCGAAACTATCCTAAAGATCACGAAAAAAAGAGTTTTTTTTTTCAACCCAAACCAACCATAATTGTGCTTGAGATATAATTTCCAAAGTATCAGAGCGTAGAACTGATGCTTCATACAAATTGCTGTATTTGTAATCAAATTAAAGATAAGCTTGAGCTAGGGCTAACTTTGTACACCTTTTACAAATAGAAATGTTTATCAGGGATATACAACGTTTTGCCTTTATAGCAGACTCTCGAGGGTGCAACAGTGTAAGGTTGCCTCGGCAGACTGGATGTGCATTAAATAAATAGATAGATAGATAGATAGATAAATGAATGAATGAATGAATGAATAAATAAATAAATAAATAAATAAATAAATAAATAAATAAATAAATAAATAAATAAATAAATAAATAAATAAATAAATAAATAAATAAATAAATAAATAAATAAATGAATAAATAAATAAAGTCAACAAACAAAATAAGACATTTGCTATGGAGGCAATACAGCGAGTTGCTGCTTTTAAATGTAAAATGGGCAACCTTAATGTTAATTTGCTGCCGGTTACTAGGGTGTCATTCACCTGTTTTCAACGTAAATGACTCGTTGGTTGACGAACTCGTCACTACTGTACACAAAGTATGTACTGGTTTGAAATGTAATGATGATGTCATAATGGTCTTAGGCGTCTCCAATGCCTTTGATAAAGTGTGGCGGGAAGGGTATTTATTCGAACCCCGTCAGCTTAGAGTTGATAACTTAATTGGGCTTTGTGTGCCTGTCAAACATGTGTATCAGGTGCTACGATCCATAGTCACCATTTCACACTATAACTCTTAATGTTGGTGTGCTCCAGGGGTCCATAGTGGGTCCACATATATTTCAGTATATGTAAATGACAAAGTGGATGATATTATTTTATACCATCGACTGTTTGCAGATAACACTAATATCTTGAAAATACCCAGGAACCCAACGGTGTAAAGTTAAATACGAATGAGGCAGGTTTGGACAGTAATCTTGACGGTGTAAAACCTTTCAGTTATGTTTTACAAAAATACGTAATAAGTCCAAGCGCAGTTCGCTATATCTTGATGGTGTAGGAAAAAACAAAAAACAAAAAACAAAAAAACAAACCCCCCCCAAAAAAACCCAAACCAAAACAAAACAAAACAAACAAACAAAAACAAAAAAAAAAAAACAAAAAAAACAAAAACAAAAAAAACCCAAACAAACAAACAAACAAACAAAAAACGATACTGGTCATACACATCTCGGCATCACATTTTGCTCAAATGTGTTCTTATTTTAACTGCTGTCAGAATTTGCCAAACCTGTCGGAACGATTCAGACTGATGCCCAGATGCAAGGATTTGCACAGACTGGGAACCTGGCTTTTTGGTGAAAATGTATTTGTTTATTTTCAAAAATGGCATATAAGACAGTACTAGACCACTAAGCTGAAGTTACATCTCCAGTGTTACACACTCAGGCTGGGCTTCACATTAAAAGTGCTCAATACAGAATCCAGATAAAACTCAGACCCAACAGATTCATAAATAAATTTATTACTTTCACTATCCAGCTTTGGAATGACAAACTTATGGATGTTAGTCAACAGCTTTGTCTTCTTTTAAACATGAATCGGAAGTTCTGATCTAATGTTTGTTAACAATCCTGTGGCCGCTGGTCAATACTTTCGCAGCATTTGCCATGCGCTGTTGCTTCTTGGTCATTAATGTTTACATTCCTATTTGTTTCTATCTATCTATCTATCTATCTATCTATCTATCTATCTATCTATCTATCTATCTATCTATCTATCTATCTATCTATCTGTCTGTCTGTCTGTCTGTCTGTCTGTCTGTCTGTCTGTCTGTCTGTCTGTCTGTCTGTCTGTCTGTCTATCTATCTGTTTATTTTGGATCTCGAAAGGTGATATTGTCTCAGAAAACTACTAGAAGCAAGTCCAGATTAGGATACCACCTTCAACCAACACTTTTTCATAGCACATTACAAGTAGTTTTAAGCGAATTGCAGCGCTTTACACATGATATCCTAATTGACCCAAATATGTGGAGGTCATGGAATCATATACATATGTATGTACATCCTATGTTTATTGCGTTTGTATTGCATAGTATGGTAATGTCTTTGTATGTTTGGAGAACCTCTCCATTAGTTTCCTGTAATTATCGAGTAATCCAGGATAAATATATTTTACAATGTAAATACTTTGCAGAATGATGCAGTTAAATTGCAATTATGCAGAACGAAATAAGGATAGAAACATGTATTTCGTCACTTTTACAATTATTCGCACTTGTTTAAAGAGCAAAAGTTCATAAATGTATGTTAGTACTATCACTTATACATTTCATATGGGATATGACTCAGTGGTCATGGACAATTTGATCAAGTCCTGCAGCATCCAGAGGACATGTAGATTTTCATTTGTGCTTTCTGAGAACTAGGCAATGAGCAATTTCTGTTAGCTCTCCGATATTTTTCAATGAGCTATCAACACACTTTTCTCTGTGTCATTCAGTGAGAGATTTCCGTTTGGCTGTAATTTCCAAAAGGTGTGTGCTTCGTTGTCAGTAACTCGAGAGAGTGCCATACATTTGAAAAAGTTGCAATTTCTCGATGACTAAGAAACAAACTCAGAAACTCCAAACTGATCACACACGGAAAAAAGACCGACGAAGACGTTATTATTTATTTAGGTGTAGGGCACTTCTTATCCCATTCTTATCCCAGTTATTTAGATACAGGGCACTTCGTATCCCATGCTCATCACAGTCGTGGTAGGAGACGTAAGTCTCAATGGTCAATATTTTGAATGCTTTGTCCGCTCATTCCAAGCAATGTCCTGCTCGTTTGAACTATTTTTATGATCATAGATTCCACAACTTCACAAGAGGACTTTTAATTCCAGTACTAACATGCCCACGGAGTCCTAACGTAATGTCCAACCTGGACAAGTGACTTTACTTGTAGGCCAAATAACACGCATCCCTGACATAATAATACATATATACTCTCAATTAACAGTAAGTTTTTCAGAATCTGTCTGCACTAAAGACGGAGCTTAAAATTCGAATTTTTATAAACACAAGCGTTCAGCATGAAAATGTTTTTTTTCTGACATTTTGGATATTTCTCCAAAACTATGTATCTCCAAAAACGCATGAGAGATTTTCATAATTGGATCTGTTTACTTATAATGGTGATACAAAAATTGGAAAACGACTGTTTTTGTGAAATTGATAAGTTTGTGTGACTTTTCATTTTTGAAAGCCATTTAAAACTGATCATTTATAAGAAAAACCCTGATATGATTTTGCTCTTGAGATTTTTAGAGTAAATCACTTTTCATTTAATTAAAATCAGAGAATTCGTTTTACAGAAATATCCATGTAAAACGGATATCAATTGTCAGTAAACAAGATCCAAAGGTTTACACGGTCCATTGACTGTCATGTTAACATAGAAAGTATTTGTTCACTTCTTTATATTTTACTGAGGCTAGAAGTACTAAAGTTGGACAAACGATAGACAACATAGATGTCTACCAAAAGGTCCCCAAATCTCAAAATTATCCAAAATCGGTTGGACATTGTCTTAAGTCAGTCGCACCAGCAGAGGTCCAGATGGACAGCTTTCTGCCGGAGCTCCATGGAAAATATGATGGGCCTTCAACTGCGCTGCCATTGTGAAAACTGAAAAAATAAACTCCGGCACAGGAGAGATGTTGACGAAGACCTGGCTAAAGCACGGATAAATTACACACTACGCCTACTATCGAATAACCTGGCCTTGTTCTTCATCATCATCATCATCATCATCATCATCATCATCATCATCATCATCATCATCATCATCATCATCATCATCATCATCATCATCATCATCATCGTCGTCGTCGTCGTCGTCGTCGTCGTCGTCGTCGTCGTCGTCATCGTCGTCATCGTCGTCATCGTCGTCATCGTCATCGTCATCGTCAACGTCACCATGTTTGTGATTATCATTATCGCTATCATATTATTTATGCAGCAGTGGGAGCTCATTAATGCTTGGGAAGGTACAGCAGAGGAGAATTTCCCCGGTAATATTGACAGGAGTTGTTTCGTCCCGAAAAGAAGGTAAAATCTGGGTTCTTCTTCCTACTGACGAAAACACAAAGAAAGGTGAAATGATGCAATGTTCAGAAGTGGACAGGATGTTGTGAACGGAAGACCGAGTGTCTCACAAGACAGTTAGGATAGAATATTCCTATTGAGACCTGACCGCCAAGAGATTACTCTCCCTCTGTGGCAAACACTTTCGTTTTTTGACACTATAAGATTGACAGCTTTGAAAATTGGTGTGCGCGCTGAATTTGTGATGAGTTTTACTTGTACTCGTTGGAAAGTTTAAAAGTATGCAAATTAGGGACAATTAGAAATTTAAAAGTTTGACATCTTCAAAACCATCGCAGACAGAAATTTTTAAAGTTGTGCATATGGCTGTGAGACACCTGCCAATGCAATGGGCCCTGACACTAATTAGGGCACTTGAAAACCTTAGTAAATGTTTGATATCTTATGTTTGTGCCATGGGCGCATCCAATAAACCATGAACAAAGCTGTAACATTTTCATTTATGTAAATTAGTCGAATAAACCAATGTAAATCTCGAATATCGTCGATAGCATTATAAATAGAGGTGCCAATCTAGCTTCAATATGCAGGTTTGCACTAGAGTCGTGTCCAAGGAACCATAAACCAAAGTTGCAGCATTTTAATTCATACAAATTAGGGAAAATTAAAATCTTAAATATCTCCAAACTGTTATAGGTAGACTTGCCATTCCAATTTTACTTTGTTGTTTTGTGATATATGTATATCTAATATACAATGAACGAAAGTTTTAGCATTTTAATTCAAATGAATTACTATGGTGCACAGCACTCCAAAGTTATATTTACATCATAACATTGGCAATACAAGTACCTAGAAACTGCAAGGTCTTCAGAACTCTGTTCAATGAAGTCACAATGAATACACAGCAATGTCAAGTTAACAGTATCAATTAACAAGGAGGTCTAGAAGTTATAACTGGAACGAAGTCGTGGCAAGTGAAAGGGGTCATTTTTTTCAGATCTGTAATATTCTCATAAACACTGCACACAGAAAGATTTGCTTGCAAATCTATTCTTTCTAGTTTGTATATTGGAGACATGTCTTCGTGATTACCTGGTATAAGGATTTTGTTTTTATCATTTTATGCCATTTTATTCCAACAGTGATATGTCGTTTTGGTGTTCTATGTTTGCTTTTATTGCCGGACGAAGCATCCCAAGGCTTAATGCTCATCATTCATGCGTTTCTGCATCCATATTTTTGTCTGGTTAATATCCCCACAGCTTGCTAAATACAATGTACTTAACCTCTCACAACCGTTGTGAACGGATAAGCAGAAAGTCAAACTGCAAACACAAACTGGTCAGAGTAATTGTTACGCTGGTCACTTTATTTTGGTGTTATTCACTTTCCGGATTTCGGTTCTTCCATAGGTTTATACGATTTTCGGCTGTCCTACAAACCTTTGAACATTTCCTTGTATGGTTTCTGGTGTTTTTGAAATGACATGTAAATGTACACAAAAGCACTTTGAATCCTTAATTCTGGCATTGAAAATAGTTTATTTCTTAATTCACACGAATCGTTTCTTACCTAAATTCTTAGAGTTAAGCTCATTGAATTTTTTAGTTATCTTTATTTACCAATTTTACAAAAGTTGATTGTCCATGTGTCCATACATCCCCATTAAAAATGTTGCACAAATAAAATTAACGAGTTCTGTTTCAAGCTGAACTTCAGGTTGGTGCCGGTATGATTAAATCTATGTCTTTAACGCAAAACTTAAACACATCGTATGTTTGCAATGAGCACTGCTTTGAGAAAGCACAAGAAAATCAGTTATTCGAGTTACGTTTAATGTAAAGGCAGATAAAAAATATTGTCGGGCGTCGTTGTTCACTTTTTCTAAAATGATTATCACCCACAATCTTGCATGAATTTAACCATGGCATTACAGGAGAGGGTTGAAGTGTGCCAGTGATATACAATATGAAATATGGGGCAAAAATGATAAGTGTGTGCCTTGTTTAAAAGTATGGGATAACAATGTAATCAACTCACAATAAAGTGTATTGATAAACCAGATATATAAATGCCGGTACTCTATATAGCAAATATTAAACACACAAGAGTCAATTTTTTACATTCCGTGATTTACATTTATATTCAATCTAGAAATCAGAATGAACTTTTATGAACTGAAAGAATTTTTTGGGGGGCCATATTGGGAGGGGGGGATAATATGCGGTCTTCGAAGGAGGCAACGATTTCTGTTATAGCATATCTGTCACAGCGAGAATACATTTTACTCTCATATATATATATAAATACATATATATATATATATATATATATATATATATATATATATATATATATATATATATATATATATATATATATATATATATATATATATCATGGACATGAAGAGCAAAATTTAGTGTCTTTCTCGTTGAGTAACATGTTCATTTTCAGTTTATGGTATTCAAATGAAAAGTGTTGGCGGAAACATTTTCGTTGCTTACTCTGACCCTCTTCCTGTACATGTAAATTTTGAAGCGAACTTGCAAGAGTAAGTATTGTTCGAGACAGATAAATATGTCAATATGAAACACTCTGGCTCAGCTGCGGTCCCAATGGCAGATCTGCCGAGCTCTCGAAATACAAGAGGTTGAAATATAGTCGCATACAATTTGGCAAACATTCTTCTGGTAGTAATGCATGCGGTTGAAATGTGATTACGCAAACTACGGGCGGGAGATTGAATATAATTAATGCCTATTAATCCTGGGAAACGAACGATGAATGAAAATATTAAGCAGGCACTTTTTGAACGGCAGATTGTTCTCCCTCGCAACGACGGTGGTGTTTTTGTGTACCCCCTGGATGGAAAACAGCGGTCTTGTTTATAGGCATTCACGTAATGTGGATTTCAATTGTGAAAGCAATGGCCGATACAGTGTCACCACATTGGAAAGCGTAAATCATTTGATTGAACTGGTATATGGTCAGTTGCCAAAAAAAGTCAAAACCTCAACCTGTGCATAACAACAGAGCTGTAATTAGTAAACATGGCGATTGGGATATCCGTTTGGTCGGCCAGGACATCTATTTTTAGCACCTGAATTTTACTTCAATCAAATTTCTCTCCAATCGTAATATTGCAGCGTTTATGGTGTACGTGGGACTGAACCAGAGGTCTAATGGCTATGTAATTGTCAGTGTTTTCTTGCCATATGTTCTCTCAATCTTATATTTTGGAACTGACATATACATATAAAAACGTAACACCTTGTTGCGCGTGTATTTATTATTGCAAAATTGGCATTTAATAACTTCTTTAGTGTAAAGAATGTTCAGTCAAATATCAAAATTATTTTTCAGGACGCAGTCCAAAAGTTGGAGTGCAGGGTGTAAGTGGACAGAATATGTGTGCAACAACATTTTATACCAATATATGCCTTATGTGAGAAAGTGGTAAAAGTACCTGGTCAAAGTAGCATGAAAGACCATGGCATGTGGTTTTTTTATGGCCACCATTTTGCAGACACCAACTACCGTTTAGTCAGCCATTACAGACCGACTGCCTGCTTTTAATTTAAGAGATCATTTGAGTCTGGTCTTAGGCTGGTCTCAAATAACAGATCACTCCTTGTATGCACGGCACGATGTTGGCAGGGTTTAGGTCGTTGGATCATTGAGGCCAGCTTAGGCCACCAAGGTTCTACTATTCTCCTCATTTTGACTCTTGTAAGTGCATATTGAACGTATAATCGCCCCTTGCAGTACCAACCACTGTCTACATATTTTATGTCCAGACAAAAATATATGAAATGTTTATTTTTGACGGGGTGTTGGGTAAGTGCAGAGTGCCTGAGAGTAATGAATTGCACATGCTGCAAATATGTACATTTTGTTCATATTTCATGCGTATTTTGTTCCATTGAATAGTTTTGTGACAGAGATGTTCACTTAAAGTCTGAATTTTTTTAATCACTAATCACTGGGGTTCGAAGGAAAGTTACTAGATCGGTTATTAAAGGATTCAGATTATTTTGCCAGCCATACTGACAGGTCGAAGTCAAAGAAGAAGACCTTAAAAATCTCGACCCATGATATGTTTTGCACAACCTTGTCCACAAGGTGTCACCTGAAGCGAGACCCAGTGAAAGTGTAACATGTTGGAGGGGGGGGGGGCGGGTCCACGTTGTGACAAGGGACATGTGCTCCATAGTTGAGGTCAGATTAAGGTGTTTCATTTCATAATTGGCTAATTCTCTAGCTTATGCAATCATGTAAGAAATACAGTCTAGTATTTTTTATGATCAACCATTTGTACATTTGAACAAAAATTTTAAAATGATTCGGAACTTATGATCAAACAGATCTGCAAATCTATGCATTTAGTCATATGGCTAAATGTGCATATTCATAAGACATGTAAAACATTCAATCACATGTCTGGATATTCAATAAATCAAGAAACGGCCTTCCATAACATAAACACACAGACCAGCTTTGGTCACCATACACACGCACGCATATATACATCCACTACAAACGCATGTACATTGATACATACATACATACATACATACATACATACATACATACATACATACATACATACCTGCACACATACATACATACATACATTTATATACACAGATACATATCTATATATTAGGCATTCCTCAACTCATTCCACACTGATAGAAAACTGAGTCAACAGCTTTCCTTGGCGCGCTCTCGACGCAATGCGCCCAGAGGGTGCCAAGGGAAGCTGTTGATCATGGGCATATAATTTGGAATGATCTTCTATGCAACTTTCATCCAAAACTTTGGAAAATAATCTCTAAATTAGTAAAATAGAATTAGCAGACGACATTTAGATATTAGCGGGAAAAACGTCATTGGGGTGGAATGAGTTAGTGCTGATGGGCTTTGGTCCCTGATTCTGGGAGAACATATACACATAAACACATCTCAAACACAAAGCGATGAGGACGTCTGTCATACTGATGGTGGAAGTTACCTTTTAAAACCCAAACATGAGATGAAAAATAAAAGCCCGGAACTGAATGTAAGAGAAAATTAAATTTATGAAAGAATTGCCAGGAGCCATTGCAAAACCCATGAAAAAGCGACCGTGCAAAAAAAAAATGCATTGAAAAATTAAATCATGATTACTTCCTCCCTCCCCATTCCAAAAGAACAATCTGCTTGGAATTTCCCTTGAACGGGTCACCCAGCGTATGAAGTATAACGGAAAGAAACTGGAAGAGTGTATTCATCGTGTGACACTTCAGTCATTGAGCTCAAATAGGTACATGTAAAGCCAAGATCAGCTGGTTCATGTGGGTTCTCAGTGGAGGGCATTGTAGGCAGGCGGGCTGGGTATGTGTATTTCCATTAGTCTCCATTACAATTTGCACCTACGTAACTTTAGAACCACTCTCCCGAGAAACATCAAATTTCTTGTTGTAAATAGTTGTATATAGTTATAATCCCCCTGTAAATTTGGTAACTTTTGCTGCAAAACTATTCAAAGAATTGAATGTTATTTTAACAAGGAATCTAACGCGAATACACACTTCTATCCCACAAGACTGTTGTGTATTGGGTTGCATACTCAGCTAAATATATATAGGCCTACAATTGCTAATTGTGACATCTCCTTTTGGAAGCAGCATTCTTTTAAAAAATACATACAAATGCAGACTTGCAAAAGGCCCCATACATAGGTACTTCGCTAGTAGGAAGGGATGGGGGTGGGAGGTCTCGGCACGGCACCCTGGAATATGTAATAATTTTGCCTCAGTACAAGGTATGACAAATAACAAAATGTTGGGAATAATGGCTGGCACGAATTACGGAAAATGGAGGGGCTCCCAGTGCACAGGTAATGGAAATAAATATGCTGGGCCCGGAAATCCTCTTTATCTTCCCCTGCAGTCCATGATAAATCTTCAATTTTTTATGGTATTCATTACGGACCATCTGCATACTTTCAATCAAAAGTATCATAATCTGTAACACAGTGAAGGGGGCTCTTCCCATAAATTGCTGAAAAGTCAGCTTATGGTCCGTTGTGCCGACCGTTACAATTTGCCTTAATAATTGCGACTAATCTCGTCGGTGAGGTTCTTCTCCAGCAAATAAGAAGGAAGAAAGTGTATCGACAAGTCGTCTGTTTGTCATTCGTTTATCCACAATTCACAAATTTCATCTTCTCCAAAACCGTTGTCCAGATTATCTTAAAATGTGATGGCGATGTATGTTGGGTTTGTCTACCAACTTTATTTCAAATGATCACGCTCCTAAAAATTTTGTAATTAAGTGAAGTTTTGTTGTATTCTGGGAAGCAGGGAAATTTTTCAGAAATCTATTTCTGTAAAGTTATTAAGCATGCTGCTTCGAAATTGCAAGGGAACACTTCTTGCATTGGTATCTGTAGACCTCAATTTGTTCAACGGATGGTGTTACACTATTTCTGTACTTTTGAAGTTTTGTGAATTTTCTTCATTTTCAGCTCATAAATTCAGACGAGATTCTCTTCAAACATAGTTTAAATGCAGCTTGACTTTTTGTTTTCTACCAAAGCTGTTTACTCGATGTTGCTGCTGCCTTTTTAAAATTTTAAACGAATGTTTGAAATGATAGTACATGCAGTGTTAGTGTAGCATAGAGATGCTGATGTCGATGCTTGTGTGTGTGGTTTTTTGTCCCCGGTGGTCAAATCTTGTTCAAAACTAGAAGGGATCTCCCTCATGTAGACCATATTGTTGCAAAATCAAGAAAAATATTAGTCGATGTCCTAAAACGCTTACAATATAAATTGAATAGAAAATCCCTTGAATGTCTTTACTTTTCCTTTGTATTCCCCTGCTTGGAATATGCCAGTGTGGTCTGGGATGGATGCACAAAAACTGACAAAGATCGTTTGGGATCTGTCCAGCTGGCTGCATGCTGGATCGTGACAGGAGTATTTGTGCATGCTGGGAAAAACTAGTTGAGCGTAGGAGAAAACAAAAATTGGTACTTATGTTTAAAATTGATCATGGCACAGATCCATCATACCCAAGAAATCTCTTACAGGGAACAGTCTCAGGACGGACAAAGCAAATAAGAACTTTTTAAGCTAAGAAATCTACATTTATGATCCCTTCTTTCCATCAGCTATCCGAGAATGAAATTTATTACCCCGACGTGTCAGGGATCTTGACTATCTGGACGAGTTTAAGTGGGAACTGAATCGAAACAAACCCAAAAGTATAGAGTTGTATTATACTGGAGTAAGGAAAATTGCTATAATTCATGCTAGAATGCGAATGGGCTGCATGCAGCTGAACAGTGATCTCTACAAAATCGGTGTTGTTGAGACTCCATCATGCTCTTGTGGACCAGACGCTGAAAATGTTCATCACTTTTTTTAATGCAATAGTTATGTTCTATGAGGCTGTTCACAAATACGTTGATGCTGATCATCTTCTGGTGAAGACAGCAACTGGCTGTGGTAGGCAGGGCAGGACAATTCTTAAGGGAGACGACACTGATTTGCTCATCCTCCTCTTGTACCATACTAAAGAAGATATGCATGGCATATTTTTGCACCTGAACCACAGAAATGATCGGTGATCAGACGGGTTTGGCACATAAAAGCTGTGAAAAGGCCACTGGTTTCTGATGTTTGTGACCATATGCTGTTTGCCCATTCAATTCGTGGCTGTGACACTACCTCTCACGTGTACGGTATTGGCAAGGACAGCGTCCAGAAAAAAAGCTGCAGACTGATCCCAGTGACAGAGAACAAGCCCAGGCATCTAGACGGTCACAAATGACCAAAACAGCTGTGGCCTCTGCTGGTGAAAAGGCTCGGTCTGGACCTCCTGCATAATGGCAAACTGAAGTCTCGATCTGGAGCTCCTGTATAATGGCAAACTGGAAGAGACTCGTGGCCAGTTACGATACAGGAGATTCCTTGAAAGATCAGCAACAGCAACACTTCACATAAAACCAGAGTGTCTACCACCCACTTCATCAACATGCAAGTATTGCACCTACCGTGTCTATCTCCAGATATAGGAGTGACTTGGGGTAAATTTCTAACACATCAATGGGGCTGGCGAATGTCGGATGGTGAATTCGTTTCAGAAATGATGGATATGCCCCCTGCTGCAGAACAGCTGCTCAAAGTGATTCATTGCAATTGTAAGGCAGATTGTAGTTCAGACAGATGAACCTGTCACAAGAGCAACCTGTGGTGCCCCGGTGTCTGTGACCAATGCAAAGGTGTTTCATGAGCCAATGTTGAAATAAGAGATGTAGAGATCCACTTTTGTATAACAGCAAAGCACCAATGCGTTTATGCCAAATTAGTTCCAGTCAAATGGTGTACAATGATGTCGCAAAACTGTCATAATGGCAGTCATTTTGTTTCTGGCCAGTTTGTATGCTTTAGTTTGTCTTATTACTTTTTAATATTTGTCATTTTGGTGATTAAAAAGAATCTTCTCTTAAAAATAAATCTTACACAGCTTACGGCAAGGAAATTAAATTATATGGAATATTGGCAGCCATTTTGGTTTTTGATTATGTCACTAAGTAGGTTATGTGACCTATTTATTTCTTTTATGTACTGTGGTACGTAGTCATAGCATTTGTCTTGAAAACAAGCGAATCATATCATAACTAACAATTGTTTTCACCCTGGTGCTCTTTCATGACAGCCATTTTGGTTTTCTTCATATTTTACTTCTCTCCTGAAGACTGAAGTGGGTTTTTTTTCATATTTACGGCCAAAACCACTGAAAAACATTTTGTTGCTATTTGTTCCAGTGTCAACGAATATTTGGGCCCCTGAACAGATGGGCCCCGGGCCCATATATTCGAGACCCCGGGGGCCCAAACGTTCTAGAATATTTGGGCCCCCTTTCATATTTGATTATTGTTATACTTCATAAGACATCTTAACTATTGTTGTAACATTGATGATGTTAACAGTGCAAAATAGCAAAATTGGTTATGTTACAGTACACTGAAGGTAAAAGGTGCTGGTAACAGTGTTTTGTCAGCTCAGCGTGGGAGTAGATTCAGTGCAAAATGTAAAAACGTAGTCCTGAATCATGTGAATGGCATTATAATCGATGCGGAATTATGACCAGATGGCTCAATCCTAAGTTTACTTTCTCATAGAAAATGGGAAATTTAACTTTGATGCAAGTATGTTCGGATCTGAGTATAAAAGTTATAATTGGACCAGTGATTTACATGAACAGCTGAGCTAACCCAAACTACATGCACATGTACTTCTGTAAAATAACTATAAATGACTTTTAATTTCCAGTTATGTAGATAGGGGCCGGGGTCGGAGGCTTTTGATTCCGGAATGTTTGGGCCACTTGACCCCTGAACAGTATCTAAGTGCCCTGAGGTGGCTATAAATGGAAAAGGGGCCATTTGATTCCAGACTTTTGGGCCCCCTTTTGGTATCTAAATGCATTGAAGTGGATCCTGCATATTTTGGCCCCCTATTTATATGTTAGTGCCTTGCAGTGGATATATATATATCGGCAGGGGGCCTTTTGGTTCCCGAATATCTGGGCCCCCTCTTTGTATGTAAGTGCCTTGCAGTGGATATATATGGGGAGGGGGTCCTCTGGTTCCAGGATATTTGGGCCCCCCATTTGTATGTGTCTTGAAGTGGATATAAACGGGGAGGGGGCCCTTAATTGGTTTCAGAATATTTGGGCCCCCATTTGTATGTATCCTGAAATGGATATATATGGGAGGGGGCCCTTTGGTTCCAGAATATTTGGGCCCCCTATTTGTAAGTAAATGCCTTGTAGTGGGTATAAATAGGGAGGGCATTTACTTACAAATAGGGGGCCCAAATATTCTGGAACCAAAGGGCCCCCTCCCCATTTATAGCCACTGCAAGGCATTTACTTACAAATGGGGGGCCCAAATATTCTGGAACCAAAGGGCCCCCCTTCCCATTTATACCTACTGTAAGGCATTTACTTAGAAATAGGGGCCCAAATATTATGAAACCAAAGGGCCCCCTGCCCATTCATATCCACTGCAAAGCTTTTACTTACAAATAGGGCATGACCCAAATACTCCAAATCTCCGGAAATTCAGATAACAAGGAATCAGGGGTAAATAGAGACACCTGCATCTATACATGTGGGGTAGATTTGCTAAAATATGTGTTGCACAAATATATAAAAAAAAAAAAAAACACTTGGTATATACTTGGAGGATTGTGATATAATTCCTACAAGGTATATGCACCCACATTACATGTAAAATACACCAATATATACATGATGTATATATAGTGGCAGACATTAAGCCTTGCAAATGTATTCAAATGTTTGATTTACATTTATTTTACAAAATAATAACAAATTCTTTTAAAAATATTCCTTTTAGAGTTTTGCAAAATATCATACAGGATGTATATATATAGAGTGTATTGGGCCAAAACTAAGTTATTTCAATTTCTATTGGGGGGGGGGGGGCATCCGTTCGGGGGGCCCAAATATTCTCTGACACCGGGTCCAACCTCAGATTCACTGGACTATATTAGACAGAGTTCGTAAATGGGTTAATTGTGGGCTCAGAGGCAAAATGAAACAGGAAACACCTGAATATTAAATGGGCAAGTGAGCGCCATAATTGTTTTTTATGGGCGCATAGGCGTTTGCAGTTCTGTTTTCGGGAGAAAGCTTACGTAACAGGGTACGTGGGTATGATCCCTGATCACATGATCCGTTCGACCAATCAGGAGCGACGGAGGGCGACTGGGTTTATCGCATCCAGTTTCAGGTTAATTATTCGAATTTTCATATTCATAAGGTGCAGACCTGCAAAGTTTTTCAGCAGAAGTATAACGTTTTTGTTTTGTTTTGTTTTTTAAATTGTGAGTACAGTTTAGAGTGAAAGTATGTTCATAATTATATACCAGGCCTTTCAACACTTGTACAGGGTGAATACCCCCTTATCTCTTTTATTGTATTGTATTTGCGTTTCCCACTTCCTCCCGCCTCCTGCCACTACTCTTGTGTAATTGTTAAATATATCTCGATGTAAGTTCCTTACGCTTTTTTCTGATACAGTTGGCCAATTATTTTGCACGACAAGCGTAGCATATCCGGTTTTTGGTGCGAAGAAACAAGAGTTGTGCTGGTTTCATATGCATAGCATACTGAAATGTCACGGAGGTATGTGCGTACGTACGTACGTACGTATGTATGTATGTATATATGTATGTATGTATGTATGTATGTATGATTGTATGTATGTATATGTATGCATGTATGTGTGCCTTTTCGAAAAAAGAGTGAAACCATGAATGTTCACCACTTCCTCAGTTATGTTCTAATCGGGAAGGAGTTACAATCTGTACAATCCATATCCTGTAGCAACTCAAGTATGAAAACATTAATGTTTAGAATCAAAGAAGCGCCATTGCAAATATTGAGAGCGAGGAAATTTTTAGGCAGTCTATAGATATATTCAGTTTTCTGGAAGGTTTAAAATATGATTTTGTGCAAGAATATGATAAAGTCTATTCTGCTTATACACAGCTCAATTCCTTCTTTTCTCTTCTTAGTTATGGTTCTGTTTGTTACACATCTGTGTGTTGGTGTTTCGAAGTCTCCTTGTTTCTTCCTGATTATGTACAAGAGGCCTTCATATAGGCTAGTGAGCCAGTTGGCTAATTGTTTTTCCAATTAAATATATATAACCAACCAAGAATAAAAGTTAAATACTGTTTTCAAAGATTTCTGATGCAAAAGAAATTGCAGAAAATTGTGATAAGTAATTTCGACAGCGGCCCTCCATGAAGTAATATCATATACGTTATTCGTGAATAGGCAGATTTAAGGGCTGTATGAATCTCATGTACAAATTTGTAATTTCTGTCTATGGTAATCATCTAATGCCCTAAAACGTAAACATTTTCTGAAAGAAAACATATCATCAGGTTTGATTTTGGCACTGGCTATAAAATTTTAGTATCGCTATTGCTGTAATTAAAGGTTAATTAAAATGATCATTTTTCGCATAAAAGTTAAAATAGTTTTTAGTGTCAAATGAAAGAACAGTTCAAGATTTCCCGCAAAAATAATTTATTTTTGAAAAAAGGCCTTAGTTCCAAATTTCTTGCTCTTTTCTTAATAGTATTTTAACTTAGATTTAAACATTCTGTAAATTTTGAACTAAAATCCATATCCAAAATTTAAAATAATGTTTTGCTGCTAGAAGTATACTGTTTCATTTCCCATAAGAAAATAATGTTTCCCATTTTTTTTTTTAATTTTGGGGTTCCCCCACCCCAAAAAAAAAAAACAAAACAAACCGGGCAACAATTTTTTTCTTTAATTCGGAAAATTAAATTCTCAACACTTACTGAGGTTTCATTATTTTAATAGCCAAACGAAGTGCATAGTTTTAGAACATATATAGTTCATATGATCTCAAATAATGAAGGTCCATGGTATATAAGGACATGTATGAAGCAAAGTCTTATTTTCTGTGTAACGTGCTGTTAAAGTGTACCACGCCCTTAAAATAATGGATGTGGTGTCATAGTTAAAACAAAACAAAAAAACAAAAACAAAAAAAAACAAAAAAACAAAAAACAAAAAACAAAAAACAAAAAACAAAAAACAAAAAACAAAAACAACAACAATATAGTTGACAAGTATTCTTAAGTGGGTCGTTCGTATCCGTGCTTTTGGGTCGTATCCCAGTCAGCCTGTTGAGAACATTTGCAAAACTTAGCCCCCATTACTATTTAAAAACATTTGATCAAATTTGTTAAAGGTAATTGGAAGTGGGCAGAGAAAGTAGTCCACTTTTTAGCTTCTGGGTGGGCTTTTTACCTGTGATGTATCCTACAATGGTCATGTGATAATTAGCTTTTCTTTCATCTCTGTTTGTGGGCCGGGCATGCCAGAGTGTCATTGGTTGAGGTGTTACCCACTTCTTGAGCTGACAGGAGATTTTGTACACTTGTCTGCCCCATGCATATAATTAACATACAATTAGTCACCTGATGGCAGCAGCACTTCTCATTCCCTTTAACTGAATGTTGGGATACACAAAGAACTGATTTGTTGCATGTACCATGTGTTCAGACCAATATTAAACATGCTTTTTTGAGAGTTGGCCCACCTTGCTGACTGACCGTGTCTGTTTGCAAATAAAATGTAATAGGAAGTTTTTTAGACTACCTTTCTACAATTTAGAATAACCCAGACTTGATTGAAGCATATTGATGATAATGTCCCAACATAGATCTGATCACACTGTAGAATTATCTCAGCAATCCCAAAAATGGCCAGAGGGAGGGTTTTATATTGTATCAGGAAGTACAAGAATGGCAATTAAATCTGTCCAAAAATGTGCCCCCCCCCCGGTTTTTTCATTCTAAGTACGGTAAAGAAATCGACTGGATAATATTGCAGGTTTTCAAACTGACCAAAGTTCTACGATAAGTATAATTCTGAAGGTTGACAATCTGCGTGAGTCCGTAGCTGCGCGTGGGGCCTCGTTTCCAGGCATGAATTCTTTGACTGATGGCGTATTATACTGTTCGGGTGAATCCCTTTTTAAGAGCGTTTAAAATACAGTAGAAGTGATGTAAAAATCAGTGAGGCAAAATTCGTTCACAAATTCATGGAAATTTAACCGAGTCAATGGTTCATGGAACCGTTTATTCATATCCTGTACACGTTTCTGTTTTTATGACTTCAGGAAGTCTCAAGACTGTTCATACGTCCATTTGTCGCCAACAAAAGATTTTTAAGCCTCGCTGTCTTCAGAGCAACTGCTCTCAAGTGACACACGCTTTTCACAATTTCATTTTTGATGGCTTAATACTCCTTGAACGTGGTCGTTAAAACATGCATTGCTGTCTACTTCATAACAACCACTTGTCCTGGGAAGGCTATACCTGAATTCAACCAGAGTTCGATGAAAATGCAAACAAAAATTAATGGTGAGAATGACACA
Organism: Hermodice carunculata; assembly: GCA_964020975.1. NCBI lineage: Eukaryota > Metazoa > Annelida > Polychaeta > Eunicida > Amphinomidae > Hermodice > Hermodice carunculata. The sequence goes on from OZ026620.1 coordinate 55,292,033, forward strand.
TGTAGGTGCGCTTGTATTTCACGTCCAATATTCGATGAGACGAACCATAACAACTTGAATAATCTGAGCGTACAACGTGACGACGTTAAGGAATCTTCAAGCATGTCATTTTAACTCTTCCCTGTAATTCGATCAAATGAATTCGTGCATCCACCTACTTTAATGCTTTACCCAACTTCACTATCAACGGAAAGTTTAAATTAAAAAAAAAAAAAAAAAAAAAAAAATCAAAATCGCAGGCTCTGTGTCACAAGGGCACTTTTACACGGATGGGGTATATAGTATCGTCTTCAAGGAAAACTTATATTAATCCATAGCAGCAAGAGTTAATTATTTCATGGTTTTGAGACCAGTATTTCCATTGACATATATGTTATGGCTTCCATATATACATTAGCAACAACATTAATTGAGCGTCAGGGCTGCTATGATTTAATTTGTGCTGCTACAGGAGATATAAAAGTGGGTTGCTGTCGCATAATTCATTTTCTTCAAGAATTATATCATGGGAGTATCACCAACGACAGATAAGCAGGAATCAGGGGAACGGAGATATCTTTAAAGGGGAAAGGATAGCGTTAGCAGCGGAACTTCTGACAGCGGTGCAGTGCAAGAGATGTGAGAGAATATCGTCTGTTCCTTTGGAGGAATCGATCGACAGGGCCATAACTAAAACAGTTCATACATTTTTGTACTTTTCATCAGCTATGATTCCATCAAAGCTTGCTATGATTATCTGGAGAATCGCTTCAATATATCCGCCAGATCATGTTCATCACGCTCAATCCATCGCTTATGTCTACGTTATGCCTGCAATTTGTGCCATTGGTGTCTTGCTCAATGGGCTGACCATATTGGTTATGACCAGGAAATCTTTCAAGGGAACATCGTCCTGCTGTGCATCGTTCACACTGTTATGCGCAATCAGCGTCCTAGATATCATCACCTTGGCACTAACTATGCCCATAGGACTAAATCAGTATGGAGAATGTTTGGACATGAACGACAATATAAAGTATGTTATTTCTTTTTACGCAGTGTACATTTACGTACCAGTAACCAACATGTCAGAATGCGCGAGTGCTTGGGTGACAGTCTTGTTGGCCGCTCAGCGGTACTTCTTCGTTTGGCAACCTTTCGAATCTCGCCATAGACACACGGAGTCACGGACTCGCTGTTATGTTTCAGTTGTTGCTTTTGCTTCCGTTTTCTTGAACATACCTTACTTCTTTTGTGTAAAAATTTTAGAAAATAGGTTGAGTCCTACTACTTTTGGCCTTAGTGAAGGTTTTCGTGTGTATTCTTGGCTCCGCGCAACCCTTGCGCACTTCCTGCCGCTACTGTTGCTGATCGTCCTGAATGTGTTTCTTTGTTATCAGTTGTGTGAAGCCACAAAAAGACGCAGGAAACTTGGCGTCACCTCGTCGTACAATAACAAAGAGACGGACAATATTAGAATCATTTGCATGCTGTTGGGGACTGTTATGATGTTTCTCATCGGGAATCTTCCTGTGTCACTGGCCTACAGTGTCATCTTTGTGTGCGTGTTCGGAAAAACGGCTTTGGACAGTGATTTCCATGCAACGTACAAAGTTACCACGCACTGTCTGGCCATGACCATGTATTCTCTGGATTTCCTCGTCTACTATGGAGTTAATACAAACTTCAGGCGAGTTGCAAACGGAATGATCATTTGCAAGTTTACTAAAAATCGATCTGAAAGCAGTTCAAGTCCAAAACAGTCACCAAAAACTACCTATGGCGAACAGTGTACTCCAATAGAAAAGTTTTAAATTTGAAATGGGATTTCATGGATGCTGAGGAGGATTTCTCGATTATCACAACGGATAAGCATTTAACGTGGATTCTCAGGATTGTACGGAGTCAACGGCCATTGTAAAAATCCTCTTGTTGATTTCGTCATACATTTTTGGAGTTGTATCTGCAAAGATAATAATTTGTTGCTTACATACGGGATTCAAAAAGCTCTTTCAACATGGTGGACGCATGCGTAGACACTTTGTTGTATATGCATGTTTAAGCTAAGGATATTTTATCCTGATGGCAAACAGTTGATCAGATGAATCGAAAACATTAGCCCAAATTATATATATATATATATATATATATATATATATATATATATATATATATATATATATATATATAATATTATATTATATTATATTATATTATATTATATTATATTATATTATATTATATTATATTATATTATATTATATTATATTATATTATATTATATTATATTATATTATATTATATTATGGTATAGTATATTATATTATGTATATGGGTGTGTTTTTGCGTATGTGTTGTGTGTATAATCCACAGAAGCTTTTAACTGTTACACACATGCTATTAAAGCCGTCAGGCTATATTTAACATAAAGGACTAGCAGAACTTTTACAAACGAAACTGTCGTCTTCTGATTATTTCTGATAGCACAACGTAAATATCTGAACATGGAAACTGAGACCAAGAGAAAACTGCCGAGGATTATAATTAGTAGAATAGTATATCTATTCACTGCCTATTTTGGCTCAAAGCCCCGACTAATTTTACCTGCGGGGGACTAAAGTTGCGCCGAAGGCAGGGTGCAGCCATGTCTCAGGATGTTCAGGACGAAAGGAAATTGTGTACGGCAATTACACAAAAATATTATGATTTTGATTTGTGTAGGAGCGTCAATAACTCCGCTCAGTCAGTGAAACATTGTCCTGCAATTTTGGTAAGTTTTGTTCGCAGACCATGTTCGGAAATACATTTCTGTTTAATCATGGAGGCTCATAACATGGAAGAGCCTGAATAGTAATTTTTGCATGGCTATAAATACAACAATCATTAAGGACAAATCAGTGTTGTATGGCAATTGAGGATGAAAAGATGCTGATGTACAGTGGTGGGACGGAAGGTTTGACGACATGGCATGACAAAGAGATGAGCAGTATGACTTTATATACAAAAACAAAGTAAAGGGTAGTCTATATAAAACTTGCATCTGCTGGTGGAGTCCTGTTTTAGTTTCCATATTCTATTTTTTCTTTTATTCTTATTACCATTGGTATAGAAATGAGTTATTTCCTGTCAGACTAAGGCAGTTAACTCTCATTTTTCATCTCTAAAATAAAACACACTCCTCATTGCTACATATAATGGCTTCCCTGTGGAGTTTGTAGCGTACCTTCATTAACTCTCAATTTGTTTATCATACCAATGAATCTGGCTTTTCCAAGCTCTGGACTTTAAGAAGCTATGGTTTCTTACAATATCATCAAATCACAGTTCCCATGCCAACCAGGAATCTTTTATATTAACAAAACATCCTGTGATAAGCAAAGGTATGAGATTCAAATCTGCCCAGAATATATTTTTTAAAGTTTCATTTTATTTCTAATTTGTTTATTCGTTCGTTCTTTTGTCCATTCGTTGGCTAGTTCGTTCGTTCTTTCTTTCATTCATTATTTATTTATATATTTAGTTATTGAATACAAAATCTTGAAATTTATGAGATCTTGAGCTGTACATACGACACCAACTCCTGCAATGGTGACGTTTTCTTGATATTGGTAATTATAGGGTTGTGATTGTGGACGATCAGTTTGCAATTTCGATGGAAATATTGATAACATGAATGAAGTCGAAAATCGAGAGACTATCATTGAGATTTGAAGGTGCTGAAGATGAAGCGTTGACGTTAATTGATAAAATCACGATCGAGTTAAAACAGTGTCAAACCTAGAATTAACAATTCCTACTGAGGGGTCTTCTAAATGTTAAAATCAACGGTTGCATGGGTGTGGGTGTCTAAAAAGAACTAATATAGGGAGAGGCTCACGCTTATTCCGATTTTCCTGGATACAGTGGTTCCTGTGAGAACGGTGGTCCTGGTCTCGTATGTCCCGAAATGAAATATCATCCTTCACAAATATAAACCTACACCCTGGGTTCCTGCAACACCAGAGGCATTTGTCTGTAATGCATATTCTGATGTTATTCCTTCCGTGTATTATCTCTTCTGCTTCCGCTTGCGACTTAAACATACATGTACCTGCACCTCACTTGTGGTATTCACCAAAAATACAAGGCGTGTAATTTTTTGTTTTGGACGAAGCAAAGCCAGTACCATGATACGTTCTCCAGATATCAATGTGCCTTGCGGCATCCATTATGACACACAAATGACCTGTCACTTTTTAAAAATTGTTAAATAGATCGTCATCGTCGTCGTCGTCGTCGTCATCATCATCATCATCATCGTCAATAAAATGTGACACAGGGCGAAACTATATGCAAGCATACGAAGAATTATTTTGCAAGATTATACCACTGCAGCATGTTGTAAAACATGTTACTTCATGTGTTGAGGTATATATTTTGTGCTTAAGTGTTTTTTTATATGTGCTTATATGATAGGCACCTAATAACACTTTGTGATAAAGAGATATATTTGCTGCAATTGCACAACGATGTAGAAAGATAATTACTTTAATTACGATGTTTTAGACGCGACAAAAAATTTTGGCATCGGAAAGAATTTGACTGCGTGTGTTAATATTCTCACTAAATCTATTTGCAACAAAACGTTGAATAAGTGTCACATTTTTGTTAATATGTATATTGTTGGATTGAATGCCGCTGTACATTTTTACAGCA